>CM029659.1:11416461-11810674 GCA_017311315.1 Dendrocalamus latiflorus | reverse complement strand
AAAGATCCCATCACAGGAACGTGACTCGAACTTATCTAGGTTCCCAGACTTCAAGATAAAACACTTGCAACCAAAAACACGAAAATGAGAGACGCTGGGCTTTCGCCCATATCTCAACTCATAAGAAGTGCGGTGCAAGTGTGCCCTAAGAAATACTCGATTTGAGACATGGCACGCAGTAGCTATAGCCTCAGCCCAAAACTTCCGCGGTGTAGAGTACTCATCAAGCATCGTCCTGGCCATCTCGACCAAGGTACGGTTCTTCCTCTCCACAACGCCATTTTGTTGTGGGACGTGCGGAGAAGAGAACTGGTGCTCTACACCTGTCTCACCACAGAAACTCTCGAAGTAGGAATTCTTGAACTCCGTGCCATTGTCACTGCGGATCGCTCGTAAGGCACCCGGGAGCTCAACAGAAAGCCTACCAAAAAGACCTCGGAAATGTGAAAACGTCTCATCCTTCGAGGCTAAGAAAAACACCCAAGAATACCTCGAGAAGTCATCGACCACGACAAGAACATACCACTTCCCCCCTGCTGACTGCACTCGAGCTGGTCCCACTGTATCCATGTGGAGCAGCTGTCCCGGTGCATCGGTCATAGTGACTGTGACCGGAGGGTGAGAGGCGGCAACCATCTTGCCGTGCCGGCATGGAGCACAAACAAGATCTTTGACCATCTTGAGTTTCGGCAGACCACGAATGAGATCGTGACCGCTAACTCGAGTCAAATGGTCAAAGCCTATATGACCAAGTCTCCTATGCCAGAAGGAAAGGTCGCGGGACTCAGAAGCAACTAAACACCTGAGAGGATCACCAGAAGACTCAGAAAAATCAGCACGAAAGATCCTCCCAAAACGAGAAATCCCGCAAACAAGACTACCCGAAGAATCAAGAATTTTGCAATTGTTTTTCTTAAAGCTCACCTCAAAACCGTCATCGGTAAGCTGAGAGACTGAGAGCAAATTATACTGCAGCTTACTAACCAAGGCTACATCTTTCAAGATGAAAGAATCATTAATGCGCACAGTACCTTTGGCGATGACGCGCCCAGATGAAGCATCTCCGAAGGTGATCGTCTCATCACCTGGAGCACGGGCAAGGGAAGAAAACCAACGGGAGTTTCCGGTCATATGACGAGAACAACCGGAGTCTACAAGCCAAACCTTTCCCTTCCCTGCCCGGCGAACCTGAGTCAAACAGAGAGTAAAGTCTCAGTACTGGGATAAATCAAAAGTGATTTTGGCACCCAATACTGAACAACACGTCGAGCAGATGAAGTAGTCAAGCACGACTGACCTCTATCTACCCTACGCTCTCCATGACTCAAGGAAGCAGAAGGTCTGTGAGCAGACCTGAAGCTGTTGCGGGGTCCGACTGCTACGGGAGAGCGAGTCGGAACACCGGCAACACGCTGAACACGCCGCGGGTAACTGTCTCGACGGGGGAAACGAGATGCACCCTCAGGACGGCGGAAGTCATGACCAGGAGCAGCATGAGGACGAAAAACAGAAGACTCAGAAAAACCAAGTCCTCGATGCTGCCCAAACCCATCAACAGCAGTAAACCTAGACCTCGTGCTGGTCCTAGGTGCACTCAGGATCTGGGGCTGACCCTGAATACGCCTAGGAGACTCAACACGGTCTCTACGCGCGATCTTGGCGCGCCTGAAGCATCGATCAACCGTGTGTCCATCCTTCTGACAGAAGGTGCAGTGATACTTCATCCTCTGAGAGGTAGAAGTAGCACGGTCAGGCTTCGCCTTCTGAGAGGCCGAAGCAGCAGGTGCAATCACCTTGCTGTCGGAAATCCCCTGGACATAGCCCGCTGACTTAAATTGGACTTTCTCGGTCCTGGGCTCGGTCTTGATCACACCTGGTGCTATGGGTCTGAGCACAGCAGGTGGATGCTTCCTCATATCCTCATAATAGTCATATCCTAGACCCTGATTAAATCTGCAAATCTTGGACTGGTCTAGAATAAGATTAAGCTTCTTCTTGCCGCCTACAAATCTCTCGAGAGTGTTCATAAGGTACTGACACTCCCGAAAGAGAGAGGTGCAAGAAGAGCAGGGAGAAGTGGGAACAGCAGGAGGTAAGGGAGCAGAAGAAGAACCAACAGTAGAGGAGAGAATGGCTTGTGCATGCACAGCCGACCCTGAGGGGACAATCCTACTACTAGCAGGTTGGTTCGCGTCTCTAGGCGTCTCACCCTTACCCTGGGGCTTCTCCCCCACACCATCAATCACATCACAACCAGATTGTGGCTTCTCTAGTAATTCCTTAGTTAGCTTCACACATTTGTCATTCAAAGCAACGAGTTCAAGTTTTAGTTTATCACAACTAATGCATGGTGAGCTAACAGAATCCTTAGTCGCATACTGAGCCATTTTCTTGTTGTTGTCAATCATTTCTTGAAACTGTTTTGAGACAGATTCAAGTTCAGCAGTTAACTTTGGACAGTTCAAACATGAATCAATAGGCTCAAGTAAAGAAGCACGCAACTCAGCAATCTTGTGATCTGCCCGTTTTAGGTTCATCTTTAAATTATTGCAATTTTTACAAGACTCGGGCAGATCAAGGAGCATGGCATAAGGTCCTCTAGCAGCAATGTCCTTAACCTCACATGAGGTGGGAGAAGTAGTCTCATCAGTAGTAAGTAGGGTAACAGCCATCCTACTCAACTCTAACTCAGCAAGCAGACTAACATTCTCCACCTTAATAGAATCAAGCTCGGAGGACACACTATCATGCGAGGTCCTTAACTTCTCCAAATCACCCAGCAAGGCACAACATGTATCACAGTCGTCACGGGAGGGAGCAGATGTAAGAGAAGTAAGCTCCCGTGACAGTCTATCTACTTCCTTCTCTAACTCGGTACACCTAGTCCTAGCTCTAGCATGAAAACCTCCTAGCTTAAGGAAAGCTTCATTAAGTTGGTCATAGGAGGGACATACCTCGTCCGAGTCGGAGTACAGCTCGCTGTCGCTAAGTTCGCCCTCGAGGGCCATGAAGCACATGCCGGAGAAGTCGTCGCCGCTCTTGGGATCTTGGTCACCCGTCCCGTCGTCGTCGCTCCATCCCTCCACCTCGCTGAGGTCGAGGTCGTCGAAGGCGGTGAGGACACGGTGAAACAGCTTCTTGGCCTTCCCGAAGTCGCGGAACTTCTTCTTTCCCGGCGTCTGAGCTGGAGGCTTCTTGTTGCGGTTCTTGTCGGTGTAGTCGTTCTTGCCTGAACCGCCGTAGTCGTTCTTGCCCTTCTCCAGCTTGGGACAGTTTGCTCGAATGTGGTTGGGGCCACCACACTCGAAGCAGATGACTGGTCCGCCTCTCTTTCTGTCCCTCCTCCTCTTGTAAGCATGGGAGAACTTCCGAGCTAGGAGGGCCAGCTGTTCATCCTCTAGCTGCTCTAACTGATCATCAGTTACGTCACATAGAGCAGCTAGGGAGAACCCACAAAGCGAATCGGCGGAAAAACCAGAAGCCGGACTGGGATCGGTGACCAAAGCCATCGACTGTGACTTCGACCGACGAGAGACAACGTCAATCTCGTGAGTCTTGAGGCGCGAGTACAACGCGTCAAGAGTCAGGGTCGAGAGGTCTGTCGTGTCTTTGATGGTGGTCACCTTCATCTCCCACACGCGCAGATCGAGTGCCGCGAGCATCTGACGAGCGTTGTCCGAGTCGGGGTATGTGAGACCGACCGCTCGGAGGTTGCTCAAGATTTTGTGAAATCGCGAAAAGCACTCGTCCAGGGACTCACCAGCAAGCATCTCGAATTTGTTGTATTCGCGCTTGAACTGGTCCTGTCGAACCGTCTTGATCTGGGTGGTGCCCTCATGGTATGCGTCGAGGGTCACCCAGATGTCGTAGGCGGACGACAGGTGAGATATACGGTCAAACTCGCTACGACTCAACCCCTGGATGATGATGTTCCTTGCCTTTGCATTCGCCTCAACATCAGCCATGTTCCCGGCATTGATGTTCTCATCGGCAGGAACAGCGAATCGTACCTTGACCTTCCGCCAGATGGCATACCCCTGGGCCTGGATGTATGTCTCCATTCGGCTCTTCCAGAAGGGGTAATCGATGCCATCGAACACGGGCGGCTTGGTCGAGTACTTGTCCGTCGCCATGGCTCTTGAGACCGGTTAAGATCTATGAATTAGAGCTAACCGGCTCTGATACCAATTGTTGGACCGAAATGGCGACAGAGGGGGGGTGAATGTCGATCTTTAAAAATCGCCCCCAACAATTATCTTCTTCTCCAATAGCTATGGGAGCTATGAAGGAGAAAATAAACCCTTACTGGACATCACAGAGACAAGGAAAAACTAGACCCAGAAAGAAGCAATCAAGAAAAACAAATTCAGCGCAAGTCTGGCTGCAAGCGGTAGTACCGCTGGGACGAGCGGTAGTACCGCTGAGCGGTAGTACCTCTTCCAGGAGCGGTAGTACCGCTGAGCGGTAGTACCTCTTCCAGGAGCGGTAGTACCTCTCGAGGAAAAACAGCAAACAGAAATTTTCAGACAATGAATCTGAAAACTGAGAAATTCGCAAGATTCTTCGATTCTTGGCTTGGGAAACTTTGAGGATAGCTAGGGAATACTCCCAGAAGACTAAGCCAAGAGCCAATTTCAAGAAACCACTTTCAAGAAACACGAATTTCAGATTTGTGTAAAAATCTGAAATTTTGCCCGAGCTGAGCCAAAAATCCAATTACTCCCAAACCGTTGATCCTTTGGCTATGAAATTTTGAGGGTAGCTATTTAATAGCCTCTGGACTCTTCATACCAAATTTCAAGCCATCTTAACAAGGGAGTCAAAATCTGGACAAAAACCTAGAAAGAGAAAAGATGAACAGAGGAGGCAAACAATGAAAATCTGAGATTAAAACTTGGTTTGCTCTTGGAGTTAACTAGCCAAATGGCTTTTAAGCATCACCCATGTCATAGCAACCCATTTTGGCACTCTCCAGCAATCAAGAACTCGAAAATCAAAAGAGAGCAAATCACCCAAAATGAAGAACGAAGAACAGAAGCTACGACAGAGAGGAACCAAACTTCAGATCTTCATTTCTTGGATCACAATGAATACAGAGGAGTCCCGATGACACGATTGAATACAGAGGAATGATTACAAGACTCTCAATCCATCTCCTCACTCTCTCAACTCAAGAACACACACTCATCCATGGAGGGAGGAAGAACACCCACTAGAACTCACACCTAGAAACCATCGTAGAGGACAACAGAGGGAGCACACTCTGCCTCCACCAACTCACACCAACTAAAGAGCTAAAGGAAACAACCTTCCCAAAGCCTCTTTTGACTAGTGTAAACCCTAATTCCTTACAAGTGCTCAAATGGGCATGCAGCCCCTCCTCTCCTTTTATAGCCCATGGCTAACGGGTCTCCGCCCCGTTACGCCGGCTAAATCCAACGGAGCCCGCTCCCGCTTGTGCAGCCTTGCGAAATTCCCGTTTCGCCCCTCCTGCACCTTCCGGGAAGCTTCCGCGCTCCTTGTCTTGCACGCCTCGCAACCACCTCGAGTCCACGTCGTCTTCGACACATCCTGACCGTTCTGACCTCAGCGCCACCTGCGCCTAGTCCGGTCCACCGTGTCTCGCCACGACTCCGCTCGATGTCCTGCAGCCACACAGACAAGAAACACATCACATAGCACCGCTCGACACATGAAAGCATAAAATAGCATAAACACATCATGCTTACCCATGATGAAGTCCAAACCTGTCGAAGCATAAGAATAAATGACCTAAGCCCAAACGACCAAGTTTGACCAAATCGACCGAGCCCGTTGCACCACGCAACGACATGGTCAAAACCACCCAAACCAAACTCGACTAACCTACACCATTGTCAATTACTCATCATTCTCATGGGATCACGACCACATGGTCTCTCAAAACAACCCCCGGCGGTCTGACCTTCATGAAGGAGGCAATCTGACCTCTCCACGGGCAGTCTGACCTCCATTTTAATGGTCTAACCACTATAAACAGTAAAATCAGGTAAAGCTATAGTAACGGTGGTCAGACCGCTATTACAGTGCTGGTCTGACCACTGCTATAGAAATTTCAGTAATGAATAATGTTTTAAGCCCAATTTCAAATTTGAAAATCGATGGAAATTTAAATTTGTAGATCCAAATGACATGAAATTTTGCAGGAATCTTCTCTAGGTTATCAAGAACCTATTCTAACAAATTATCAAGAAAATCATGGCAAAGTTGAGACTTTTTTAGTTTAAAGGAATGGTGCACTGAAACCGAGCAAAAATCAAAATTGGTGAATACAACTTGATTGTTAGTGGACGATGACCAAGATGGGTCTAGATATGTTTCCATATATCCCAACAAGCATGAACATGAAAGAAATTAGGTCAAAAACTCTCGGATCAAGAAATCACATTTTGAGGACAAAACAAGCAAAACCGAATTTTCTTGATAAACTTTCTATCAAAGTGCTTAGATGGGTGGAGATAGATTCCCAGATGTTGTCTTCATCTCTTACACATCCTTGGTATAGCAAGATTAAGAAAAGAAAAGAGGAGAGATAAAAACCAACCAAATCAAGAGCAAATCAATCAAAACATGATGGGTTCATGGAGTTGATAAAAGATTAATGTATTGCTTGCTATGAGAGGTATGTTTTACAGCCAATCCCTCAGGATAGCAGAGCTCTAAGCTTAGAGCACACACAAAGCTCTAACCCAAAGAACTCTAATCTCACATGGGAGGGAGGAGGAGCTAGCCATCAAAAGACTTGGCCAACCTTCTCTCACCCTAACCCTTGCCATCCTCCCCTTATATAGCCTCACAACCTAAATTAAAACCTAATGGATCCACCCATTAGGCTAAACTAGGGATGACTTGTTAACCCTACCTAATACTAGGTTTTACTCTCTCACGCATGCTTCTCAAAGCGGCTTACAACTATTAACCCATTAGTGAATCAACACTTGATCCACTTTGGATTTTCAAACAACTTAGCTCAAACAAACACACGTTCAAATAACTTATTGGCCGATCAGATCGCCAACAAAAGCCGATCTAACCGCCAGCTCCTATAGCCAGTTTGACAGCTAGCCCTAGGCTAGCCAGACCGCTGGCAACACAAATCAATTAAAAAATTATTACTCTTAAAAACCAAACTCAAATTCTGCAAACTCTCTTTACTAAAGGTCAATTACTCATCATAACCATAGGGTAACCTCCACATGATCTCACTTGCAGCCACTGCACATATGCAGGATTCGGAACCTATGTGGCTCTTGCTTTAGTTATCGTAGAGATCAACTTCTTTGGGCAGGGCAATGATCCATTAACATATCTGAAAAGCTATTGACTTCTTAGATAGGGCATGAATTGAGCCTTCCACAACAAATAGTTGTCACCTATCAACTTGAGATTGATGAGATGGCTGAAGGAGGGGGTTGGCAGCAGACCAACGGATACAGATGCAACGGTGGAGGAAAGACTAGGGGAGAAGCTGCTGGAGTTGGAAGAGGAAGTCGACCCTATGGCATGGATCAGAATGGCTTTGATACCACATAAAATTTGGTTCACAAGTGTAAAAGAAATATTGTGAAGCAATCGCAATAACACTGACTGCTTGTTGTCTATATTTTATATCTGTAAGCATCATTGCCAAATGTGCTAAAAGCCTGATCCAAAAATACAACAGAGTGGGTGATAGCTGCGGCAGCTTCGGTAGCTCTGAAAACTAAAAGAGTACATGCATGTACACCACTGCTCTAACTACTACCTGAATTCACGGTTGACTAGATACAAGCTATTTTAATAGGGAGTTGTCATGTGCAAATGAACCGCAATTGAAGCCTTACAAATTCTCCTTGATAGTCATGCCGTGCCTGGAATAGAAATTCAGCATGGATTTGTTTGTCAGCGACTTAGACGGATGCTCGAATGCGTATCTTTGTACACACTGAGTTTTTCTTTACATTGATCATGCTTAAGGCATGTTTGAACACCAAAATTTTCTCTGAATCCTACGGGAATTAAATTATCTCTGTGAAAATCGTGCGGATTTCATGTGAAGACATTGTGTTCCAAACGAGCCCTAATTCATGAACCAGGGATATATATATGTTCTCTCAGGAAATGAAACAGTGACACGCTCCATATGCTCAGATTATCACAGATATTCCACTCCAGGACAAAACATTGGGTCTTAGTAGAGGCAAAGATCTCAATAGTATAATGTCACAGTTACACCACATGCGTGTCCTACGTTTGCCTTCGCTGGTTACTACCGCCAAAGTATTAATATGGACGGATCTGATTAGGCCGATCTTAAAATTTCTTATGCAGTGTCGCTGTCCAAACCCAATTACGATGTTCCGGGTGGTTTTCTGGCTCCCTCTCTCTTGAGCTTAACGCCAGCCTTGTTTGGGGACTGGCTAAGGCCTATTCATATTGATTTTTAAAGAAGTCAGAAACTAATATAAAAAATCTAGTTTTGTAAAATAACTTTTTTATTTTTCTTGCTTCCATTTCATTTCGTGAATAAGATAGGAGTCACAAGTACATCACGCACCTTACTCTATTCGCTCCCGTCTTACGCACGTATCTCTCATTCACTTCCCCCACCGCTCGTTACATCCTTCTAAAAGCCACTATTTTTGGTCACTATTATTTATTTTCAGTCAAAAGTCATCAGCCGCAAATAATGTGAGCACCCCCTAAATTGTTTTGATACCAGTTTTTTCTTCTCATTTGGATCTATTTTGTGTTGATCTTTTGTGTTTTTAACTGCTGCTGCCGGTGGTATCTTATTTTTGGCTAGAACACTGAGATTCGATTAAACTGAGGGCACAGCAGAGTCGCTGGCGACCAAGTTCAAGACAAAATCGGGGGGTTCATTATAGTAAATCGTACCCTCGTCCTAACTGAGACAATGACCATGCGCTGCTAAGGCTGCACAGCTTGATTACATTGACGAGAGCAATAGACCACACAATAGCTAATGAAGTTCAGCGCAACAAGCTTTTAACCTCACAGAACAGGGCACCATTTATGGAGAGATCAAAAGCATCACCTCCGATGGCATCTTAAGAACAATGGAATCGGTCTCGACAATGACATGGCCCATTCCTAGGTTGATGGCTGCTTTCACTCCCTTATACATGCTTCTGCCTCTGCATGACCTGCATCTTGAAGGTTTGAACAGTGGCCTGCTATGGCAAAGATCACCTCTCCGTTGTCATCACGGATCACAAAACCCCAGTCTCCCAAACCATTATCTGCAATGAATGCCCCATCAACATTCATCTTAAGCTTATCGTGATCAGGTGGTGTCGAGACTCGAATACACAAATCCAAACTCTCCTGTGTATACCACACTAGTTCATGATCACGCTAGTGCACACAGTATAAATATAGATAAAATATCAACCATACACTCGATTAATAAAAGAAAAGATAAAAATATTATTAATTATCAGAGTTACGATCTTATGACCAAACTTACAATTAATAGCCTAAATGGCTTAAGAAACTAGCAACGGAAAACAAAAAAGAAAAGCGTAGTAGCCATTCGACATGCACACAAGCAATCAACTAGAGAGCGAAGTCCTAATCTGCGAAGTCATCGAAAAATCCTCCTTTACACACCTCAGGTTGCTATGATTCTTCTTCTTCAACTGAGCAAATATAGATATAGTCATGAGTACATAGAGTACTCAGCAAATTGTTTGTAACCAAAATGCAATATAGTATGCAAGGCTTATCAAGTGATGGCTGAGAGGTTATTTTGCAGAAAGCAATTGTCTGAAGTAAATACAATAGATAGATTAAAAGTGCACTTCAAAAATGATTAATAAGTAAATAAACAAAGAAACTGAGAGTAACCACAAGTGAACCGACCATTCACTCTAATGAACCATCTGTGAACTAATCATTCACGTAATGAACCACCAGTGAACTAACCATTCACTTCTCAATTTAACCCAACCAAGTTTTTACGAAATATCTACCCTTTGTGTGAAGTTACCAAGCATTGTCTATAACCGGGGACATGGCTATTCGAATAGTTTTACACTCTGCAAAGGTCGCACAATTTTACCCACAAGAGATAATCAACTTATAATGTCAACGTTTGACACACTTCCAAAGGTGTGTGACTAAGTGATTATCACAAGTCTTTTACAATACTCAATCTCAACCTAGTCCGTCCGCTCCCTTAATGTGGATGCATGGTTACTGCCAAACCGCATTCATCCCAATGACGGAATCGAAATTGAAACATCCCAAATTATTCAGCCAGATCCATCCCATAATAGACATGTGGTTGTACGATAAGGTTCAGATTAATGGTACATAAAATTAAGTCCTTAGATATTACCCAGGTAAAACATCAACATACCTGAAGTACTAACCACACTTTCTTCCTTTACTGCACGATCATCCGCCCAAGTGAAAACTATTTTGTATAACCACCACCAATGACACTACCCATACCAAGGTGCATAAATTTTTTAACTGTGGCTGACCACCATGATTTAATACCTCATTAAGTCAAAATTAATTAATTGATCACATGTGATGATAACCCAACGTATTACAACCACGGCTCAACATACTAAACATACAACCCA
This sequence comes from Dendrocalamus latiflorus, assembly GCA_017311315.1. Classification (NCBI taxonomy): domain Eukaryota; kingdom Viridiplantae; phylum Streptophyta; class Magnoliopsida; order Poales; family Poaceae; genus Dendrocalamus; species Dendrocalamus latiflorus. The sequence continues at coordinate 11,800,040 of CM029659.1, read as the reverse complement.
TGTGACAACAAATATTGTATCACTAGATAAATACCTATCCTGTGGTGATAATGAAATCATAGCATTCAAATTATCAAGAAAAATTAATTAAATAGGTCATTAACTAACAATATAAAGGTTTTATAATAAAATAGCGATGCATGACAAGTTAAAGCAAAATAATACATAATAGATTTGAAAACTAGGTTCAACATGATTACATGACATGACTTATCTTGGGCTTGCTCGATTACCAATTTCTTGATCTTCTGGTCCTATTTCTGCTCCTTCAAAAACATTATCTAACGAGAGAGCAAAACAAATGAGGCATAAATAAAATTCAAATAAACTCTAAACACTTCAAAAATAAAACCAAAAGATAGAGCTCAATTTTAGATGAATTTAGGAAAAAGAATCGGGGTCAATCGGAGCTAGGACTAAGAAGAACGGGCTCTTGGAAGATTTAAATCTAAAAAAAGGAAAAATAGGATTTAATGGAATTATTTTTCTAAAGGGAAATAGGAATTATGATGTCATCAGATGACGTGACGGCTGACTGGGCTCCTAAGGCTGACATGGCATATCACGTGGCACGACACGCGACAATAGGGATGAGGTGGCTGGTGACATGACTGCCGACGTGTCGCTGCCACGTGGCACAGGATTGGCTCATGTGTTGACATGGTGAACACGTGGATGGACACTTGGTGTACACATCAGATTAGGCAGATGTGGCATCCGACGTGGCTTGGTTGACTCGACTGGCCTACGGGTCTATGGAATAGTGGATTTGACACATGGGACCCACACATCAGTGGCTCGACACATGGTGGATGGAGTCCACAGAGAATTCAAAGGGTTGCACGGCGCAGGCGCGAGGTGATGCCGACGGCGCATGAACTGAGGTGAGGACGACGGGTAGCTACCGGTGTTGAGGCGGACGACGAGAAGAGGCGGCAGACTCGCCGGCATGGACGGCGGAGACTCACTGATAGAAGGCTGAGCGGTGAGGTCGAAGCAAGGCTTGACGGCCGGAGGCGAAGATGAGGATGACTGGAACCAAGGATGACAGCGGCGGCTACGAAGGCGACAGCAGCGCACGAGCAAGAACGGCAATGGTGCTCGGCTGCAAGGGATGCGAAATGCAAGGGGCGGCGCTATTTATAGCATAGACGTCGAGGAGGTGGGGTTGGACATGGCTGAGAATCCGCGACGAAGCTGACACAGATACCGAGACATCTCCGGCTCAGACACAACTCGAGCTCCATCGGAGACGAAGCACAGTGCACAACACCTTGGATGCGTGACATGTGGCAATCGGACGACTATGGTGCGAGGCGAACGGAGACCATTGGATGGGCTGGCGCGGATGGCTCAATCGCAACACATGGCGACCATCCGATGGACGAAGCAGCGGGCGGATGCACGACACTTGGCACGGCGGGGGAAGAGCGCGGGCTGGGCCAGCGGTGATTTGGGCCGGAGGAGATGGGTTTCGGCCCAAAAGGTTTTAGGGTTTTCTAAAGGTTTTCTATTTTTAGAAATTAAAATAAATTTATTTGAACTCTAAAAAATAGCAAATAAATCCGAATAAAATCCAGAAAATTCATAAAAATTTCCTTGTAACACAAGGAACCCAAATAAAAATACTTCTAACAAATATTAAAGTTTTATTTAGTCATATTAAATCCTTTTAATTAATAAAAATTCAATTTAAGCTTTAATTAGTTTTAGAAAAGTCCAAATGGTGAATTTTATTTTAAAAGCTTCAAAAAGCTCTGAAAATGATGTTACTTCCAAGCCAATCTGCTTACCCCTTTTGAGCGTTTCTTTGAGAGGAAGTTTTGATAAATTCATCAGAGTGCCATCTGATCATAAAGGCCAATTCATCCATGTGCTTAGATCCACCTTCCCTGACGTGGTTCCCTTCTACCCACCACCCACATCAAAGTAATCACTAGACTTTGTACTTTCGGTTGAATGGCAAGAATATCTCTTATCATCTCTTTTGCATTATGACACAAACACAACCTTTCCCTGATATCAGTCAATTGTAAAGCCCCCCACACCTGCTTCACATACTTACATTTGAGGAATAAATGGCCTCTATCTTCATCCAGGCACTGACAGATTGGGCAAATTGGGTCAACCTTTACTCCACAGTGGATCAAATTTCTTCTCAGAGCTAAACTGTTGCGTGCCAATCTCCACAAAAATGTTTCACTTTATTTGGACATTTGATATTCCATTGCTGTGGCCAGATATGTTGTTGAGCTGCAGACTCATCTGAAGAGTTTGATTCTCCTATGTTACTTCTTCTTTGTTTGTCCTCATAGCAAACCCGATAGGCAGACTTGACAGTGAAGGGTCCTCTTGGATCATAATGTCATGCAATCACGTCTTCCAGCTCTCCCCTAACTGGGATAGATAAAATCACACGGACAACATCTTCCCAAAAAATTTGCTCGATCAATTCTTTATCCCAAGTACTTGTTATAGTATTGAACATATCAACCACCCTATTAATCAAATTTGTTCCTCTCAGAGTAATTGCTCGTCGCGTATAATTTCTTGGTAACCAAGCATCTTTCCATATATCCACTGATTGCCCATCTCCAATTCGCCAAATAATACCCTTCTGCAGCAGATTAGTTCCTTTGAGAATGCTCCTCCACGTGTAAGACATTCCTTGTACTGGTTTTGCATTCTGAATGTTGCCATCAGGAAAGTATTTGGCTTTAAGAACTCTAGCACAAAGAGAATCCGAATTCTGAATTAGTTGCCACACTTGACGAGCCAGCATAGCAATATTAAAAGAGTGCAAATCCCGGAAGCCAAGTCCACCATTCTTCTTTGTTCTCATTAATTTCTCCCAACTGACCCAGTGAATTTCATTCTCTTTGTCCTATTGACTCCACCAATGATGGCACACCATGGTACTAATTTGATTGCACAATCCCTTGGTTAAATCAAAACAGGACATCGCATATGTGGGGATCTCTTGTGCTACCGCCTTAATGAGGATTTCTTTTCCAGCATTGGATAGCATTTGTTCTTTCTATCCCTGTATACGCTGCCAAATTCGGTCCTTGATATAAGAAAAAGTTTTAACCTTTGACTGACCAACATGAATGGGGAGACCCAAATAACGCTCACTTCTAGTTTCACCTGTGAGATTCAGTTCTCTCAACACTGCTTGGCGTTTGCTCCCACTTGTATTCGGATTGAACAAAATGGTGGACTTTTCCTTGTGATTGTTTGGCCAGAGCATGCCTCATACAATTGAAAGATGTCTCGCAAAGCCTTTGCATCTTCACTCCCAGCCTGAGAAAGAATCAGAGAGTCGTTCGCAAATAACAGGTGTGAAATACTTGGGGCTCCTGAACATATCCTGATTCCTCTAATAGCATTTCTTCTCTCTGCTTCGTAAAGTAATGCTGAAAATCCTTCTGCACATAAAAGGAAGAGATACGTAACCGCGGATCACCTTGTCTCAAACCTCACTGTGGCATAATGACATCGATATGTTCTCCGTTAATCTTGAACCAGAAAGAGACCGTCTGGACACATTTCATAATGATATCCACCCATACCGGCTGGAAACCTAGATTCAGCATCATAGCTACAAGAAAAGGCCATTCCACACGATCATAAGCCTTGCTCATGTCCAGTTTTATCGCTGCATACCCTGCTTTCCCCTTCTTCTTGGTGTGCATGTAATGGGTCTATTCATACGCTAAGATCACATTGTCAGTGATCATGTGACCCGGCACAAAAGCACTTTTGTTGGGAGCAATAATATCTGGTAGAATTCTTTTAAATCGATTTGCAAGTACCTTAGATACCAGCTTATAAATTACATTGCATATACTGATGGGGCATAAATCCTTTATCTGTTCTGGTGCTTTAACCTTTAGGATGAGTACCACATTAGTTTCGTTCTATCCCTCTGGCATTACTCCTCCATTCAAAACCTGTAACACCTCCTGTTTAGCGTGATCACCAACTATTTCCCAAAACTTCTTGTAAAAAATGGCTGGCATACCGTCCAGACCGGGAGCTTTCAAATTACCAATCGCATTTAGGGCTGCTTTAACTTCCTCTTCAGTGTACGGTTTCAGCAAATCTTCATTCATCGCTATTGATGCAAGGTTTGAAATGCTGCAGTAAATATCTTGTGTTTGTTCTTGCATCAGAGCAGAACTGTAACATCCTGAAATTCCAAGAAATATGAAAATAAGGGTAATTTAAAACCTTTTGCATGCATTTGTTCTCCCTTGGTTTTTATTGGAGTTTCTTTGGAAAAAGTATTTTCAAAAATCAAAAGTGTATAAAATATAAATCTAATTAAATCAAAAATAAAATGTTAGAAAAGATGATCAAAAGTGGCATGAGAGAAAGCATGGTAGAAATCATCCTAAAAACTCATAAATATAATGATGGCACTGGAAATAAATATTTGAGTAATTTTCAAACATGATCAAAGAATTTAATTAAATTAGAAATCGACTTTATATGGGACAGTAGCCTTCCCAGAATTTTTGAGAAAAATCTAGAGCAGATAAAATGCTAAAAATTTTAACCCGCAATCTACTCTATGTCAAGAGCATTTACAACAATTTCATAATTTTTCGAGCTCATCTGATATGTCTAACAATTGTCCAAACCTTTCAGCCCATCTCACCACACTCCCTCTCACTGCCGCGTAAGGCCCACTTGCAGTATTCATCTTCCAGCTCTGGGTGCCCGCGCCAGCTTCGCCATGGCTGCACTACCCTTGGTTTCTGATGGCGCGCCCACCATTCCTCTTTGCTGCTATCAACCCTTGCCTACTAGTCGCCTCAACACGATGCATCTCTTTCTCCTTGTCTTCTTCCACGCTTTGTGTTTCACAACGAGAAATTGAGTCACGTCGTACTTTAGGGATGGCAATCGGGCGCGACGGGTACAGGTAGTGCTTGCCCATACCGTGGGTAAACGGGCGGGGTGGGTACGGGTGGAGCTTACCCATACCCGTGCCTGTTTACCCAACGGGTAGAGTGTTCCCCTCATTTCCAACCTGTGGGTAAAAAAAATATCCCATACCCGGCTCCATCAGGGTATTTACCCACTTTTATACGAATAAACGGGGACAATTGCCATCCCTAATCCTCTTCCTCAGTCCTAGCCTGTACTTTCTTTTCCTCACCCCCTACCATCTGGTTTCAACAGCTCATCAATTCGTGATTTTGGAATTGGTTCCTTTTTGCCGTGCCAAAATCAAGTTTTTCCTACATTCTTAACTCTTTATTACTCCCCAATAACTTTAGTGGAATAGTTATCTACTACCATTGTGTCTAGTACAACATTCTTCTTCCCCTCAAGACTACTCTTTGATCTATCCCCTGATTGAGACAGGTTTTGATTGCCTTCGCTCCATCCTGTCTAGTTACTGCCACTACCTCAAAATAAACTCCTATTTCTACCCTCCTCTAGATTCTTTCAGCATGTTGGGATAACTCTAAGATCATTCCCAAATGGTTTCTCCTTTGCTTTCCAGTCGCCCTCTACGCATTCCCTGCACACATGCCCAATAATACCACAAACATGGCAAAGTTGGGCATGTATTCATACTCGAACAGACAGAACAACTCCTTCCCTTATTCAAACACCATCGTCAACCCTGTCAACAGAGCAACTTCAGCAGTAGCCCTCAAATCTAAGCCCCTACTTTTCATTTGAGGGCTCCCCTACTTTTGAGGGCCCAATTTTTTTGCTTCTACTCCAACAGCACCCCTCAAATCTAAGCCCTCAAATCCATTCCACTACACACTGACACATGGGACCCACTCCTGACAAATCCATTCGGGCAAGGAGACAGGGGATTTTGGCGGCAACGGCGACGAGCGAGGTGATGGCGACGGCGATGGGCGGAGGCGTCGGCGACGGGCGAGGCGACGGCGATGGGCGGAGGCGTCGGGCGAGGGAGGCGGGCGGGCGGGGAAGCGGAGGAGGTGGGCAGGCGGGGAAGCGGAGGAGGCGGGCGGGGAGGGAGGCGACGGGGAAAGAGGTGCGCGGGGGTGAGCGGAAGTGGCGGCGAGGGAGGTGGCGGCGAGGCGGGGGTGAGCGGAAGCGGCGGATTTTGGCGGCGACGGCGTTGGCGACGGGCGAGGCGTCGGTGAGGGAGGCGGGCGGGCGGGGAAGCGGAGGAGGCGGGCGGGGAGGGAGGCGCGCGGGAAGGGAGGCGGATGGGGAGGGAGGCGGCGGGGAAAGAGGCGTGCGGGGGTGAGCGGAAGCGGCGGCGAGGGAGGCGGGCGAGGCGGGGGTGAGCGGAAGCGGCGGATTTTGGTGGCGACGGCGTCGGGCGAGGGAGGCGGGCGGGCGGGGAAGCGGAGGAGGCGGGCGGGGAGGGAGGCAGGCGGGGAGGGAGGCGGTGGGGAAAGAGGCGGCGGGGAAAGAGGCGCTCGGGAGGGGAAAGAGGCGCGACTCCAACAGAAATTTTAGGGTTTGGCCTAGAGCCCCCAGGAATGAGGGCTGAAGGGGGGATTTGAGGGGCTCCTCAAATTTGAGGGCTCTAGTAGGAGCTCTGCTGGACCTCTATTTTTGCCTCAAGCCCTCAAATATGAGGTTTGAGGGCTAAGTAGGGCCCTGCTGGAGTTGCTCTTATAGGAACGTGGATATCAATTCGCACCTTGATCCTGAGGTGACGACTCATTGCCGTTCCATCTTCATCAGCGTCAACCTCAAGAAAATCACCTCATGGCTTCCAATTTTCTCTCCTGTCTCCCTATTCATAAAGCCTAGAGGTAGCTTTCGTACTTTGATCAAAACTGAGATAGAGATGAACTAGATCGATCTCGTCCAATCTCTTTGCCCTATCGAAATTAGCCACCACAAATAAGTCATTGCCAAAATTCCACAACCCATCCTCCAACGCCTTCCATTTACCACTCACATAAGGGACATGAGTAGAAAAATATTTTCCCCCAGATCCTTGCATACAACTCCTTTCCCTGGACACCAGATTTTGCCTAGGGTTTGGGAAATCCCATCAACAAATCCTGGTTTTTCTGCAAAGAGTTTCCCCACCGCTTGCAGATTAGAAGTTTTCCCTTGAATTCATCTTTCTTATCCACTCGAATGCCTTGGTGTTCCAACGCTGATAGTTGTAACTTCATCATCATTCTGTCTAGATCATAAAGATCAGCCCACGAGAAGAAAACAAGAGCACACGCATGCGAAACCGCGGATTTGGTGGAAGACAATTGAGAAAATTTGGCTAACAACTGATAAACCATAGGAGAGTCCTAGGTTGAGACGGAACTCTGAGTCGCCTAGGGCATTGTGCAGGAGCCTAAACACTAGAGACAGTAGAGCTTAGGACACCTCCAATAGTCTATCTCAGCTATCTCTAAGGGTTATCACATATGATTTTATGATAACATGGGAGAGAGAGAGTAGTCATTCGTTCGGGAAGCGACCGGTGTAGCGCGAGAAAAAATGGTGGTAGTGACAACGCATCAAATTGTTGGAGATGTATTGTCGATTGTTAATGTGTTTTCTCGATTAGACACGGGGTGAAGCTGCCGCTCTTCCTCACCGGCAGTGACCACTCATCCTCCCTCACCTGGTGCCCTTGTAGATATCCAACTCCTTTACTTGTTAAACCATTCCATGTCTTCTACTCTTAGATCCATCTCTCTCTAATCCCCTCCCCTCTCTTCCCAAGCAAATCCTACCTTGACTCACCATGGCTATGGCGTGGCCAACTTGCAAATGGGTCACCAAAGTTGCGTCGTGGCATCGCAGCCGCCGCGAGGCAAGTCGACGCCGAGCGCTGCTGCCTTCCCCATGGATTCCGCCTCCTCCTCAATGGATTCCCCTGCCGTAGGTTGGCGTGGCCGAACCCCTTCCAACAGCTCTCCTCCGCTGATCCAGATGGACGGAGGTTCTGAAATTTGGTACGATCCTGTGTGCGAAACGTGATAACTAACCCATATTTGTTTACCTTCAATGTTCTAGAACAAGGTTGGGCAGTACCCATAAGCAGTCAAATAAGCATAAACACCAAATATCCCAGGCTGGTTTAATTATGTGAATGGATTGCATAAGCTTCATTAATGCACTTCAGCAACCGTAAGATGTACTAATGGGGACATCTTTCTTCTTGCTTGTCCCTTTTTCTTCATTTGTTCTAGCCCTGTGAAAGTCGTCTCCTTTCAAGTTTATAGTATGACTGTATGAGACTTGTTCCATTGATGAATAATATTCATGTTTCACTAAATACATGTGCTACATCAGCAGTAGATCAGATATCGACCTTAGTCAAGTTCACCGAAGATGATTGCTAACAAAAGGATGTGATAATAGAGAATTACCTATTCTCAAGGCAGACAGAAACAAGAAAAGACATATATCCAGTAGAATATTATTATTGACCTTTGAAAAATTTTTATAGCCTCTGTTTCTAGAATAATACATGCCATGCTGCTAGCTTTTTTACTATAAGCATGTCTGATATACCATGGTGTTAGATTTTGTAGCTAATATAGTGTTTGCTTGTTTGTCATTTGTTTGCAGTGGAATGGATTCTTACCCGCTCGGTGGTTTCTTTTGTTACTTCTAGAATTTATCGAATTTCCTCCTTCCCCGGAAAATTCCTCATTAGTCTCATATACCTGAAAATTTTCACTTTGTTTGTGGTCCTTCACAATATCCTCTATTGCCGGCACCACAACCATTGTGGCCAAAGGGAGCCCACCGCTTTCTGAGTCGATCACTCCACTGTTAGCATCGGGTTCGCGAGCCTAGCCCTTGGTCAACGTTGATAGTGCTGAAGCGCTTGCAATGGACACAAGATGAGGATTTGAGATTGGTAAGTTGAAGCACCTCAAAAATGGCTAGCGATGTCTCTATTATCGCAGCTAGTTATGTGTTCACTATCTCAACTTTTAGACACTTTGTTTAGTTGTACTTTTGCTTATTGAACATTGGTTAGTTGTTATAGAACTTGCAGTGTTGTGTACTTGGTGAACGGATGATATAGCATATTTGCCAAAGTAATTGCATACTTGGTGTCAAAATGTTAGCTTGTTTGAAAGGTGAAGCAAATTTGTTTCCTACTTGCTTTCCTAGCAAACTACCATTATCATATTATCTTGCTTGATTTCCTACTGAACATATTTGCGAAGTACTTACTGTTTTCTTTGCCGGATTGATAGTAATGAAATGATGCGCTAGTGACTGCTTAAATTGCCGAAAGGCCACATATTTCTGCTGACCCTGTACAATCCCTGTAGAACATCTTGTTAATTAAGAACCACAGTTTAAGGTATATTGTGCAGTGCACTGACTTTCAGCTACTATACTAGTACTACACTACAACTTGTTAGTGCAGGATGCATGCCATGCCAAGAAGGCAAGCATGTAAGTCTAGTGCTTGTCCTTGTTAGACAAATTATTAGCATGTTAATAATATTGCATTGTTGCTTGTCTTGTTGTACTCAAGAGAAATTGCTATGACTATGATGAACAAACTTATCAACCTGGTCATTAGTATGTTTAGGGATGTTCATATCATTGATGGTGGTTACAAGTCCCTTGCAATTTTCATTGGCGCCACTGTACTGGGATCTTGACCAACCGACGTCCTTTTGAGGATTCAAAGATGGAGAAATCAGTTTTGCCGGAAGGAGCAGAAATGTTGTGAACTGCAAAGCTAGCAGAATTTGCGTGAAATGCAAAGCAACATGAATTGAATACTTAGGGCCTGTTTGGTTCGTGACCATAGTTTGCCATAACTAATATTAGGCACATGCCAGAGTAGTGGCATGCCAACTTTGCGGCAAGAATAAAGTGTTTGGTTAGCTGCCATGCCTAACTTTAGATTTGGCAAATATGAATGTGGCAACTGTTTGGTTTGCTGCCACACAAGTTGCCACAAGTTCGTTAAATATATGTGGCAGTTGTTTGGTTCATAGCCAAACTTCAGTATAGTCACCACGTTTTAAGAAGTGGTGAGGTTACCACCTGGAGTCATGATGTCAAAGCACATGGTTACCACCAAAGAACTGATCAGAATCTTGAAGTTGAATGTACACATGGTGAGCTCAAAGATGAATAAAAAACCTGTCCAGGTGTTGATCACAAAGAACTACTGGTCAAATAATACATCACAATGTCTTACTTTATTTTAGATACAATCTTGTTAGATTTGGCTATCGGCAAATCACTCAATGGATCATTCTCTGAACTCACTCGCTCCCTGGTGGAAGTTTCGGGAGTGAACAATACTCTGATGAGAGCGAATGGATGGAACACAGGCAAAGATGATTTTAGGCGAATTGCCCTGTACCGCCAGCTGATCTGGGGTGTTTGTTCAGATTTTTATTCAATACTAATTGATGGTAGACTTGACTAAAAACTCAAATAGCAGAAAACTAAACATTATGCTCAAGATTACATTTGTATTCTAACAAATCTATAGTTAACAAATCAGAAGATCAATTTTCCATCAGCTAAGTTGTTCACCATCCATAATCTCTACCATCCAATTTTCCCTTCCTCTTCACCATTTCTTGCGCAATTAAAAGAAATATGCAGCACTGATGATGCCAGATCCTGGCTACCTAAAGAAAGTAAGGAAAAAACAGATCAATAGAACTTTAGAACCAGTCATCCTGGATACCAGATCATCAGTACATTAGAACCAGTCATCAATAGAACTTTCATGACAAACTTGATCAATAGAAATTTGGTTGACTTTTAAGGATTTGAAATCGATTCTTCAAGGTAGTTTACCTCAGATACACAATGATTTCAAAACCTTAGGGATTGGTGGGCCTGCTGACCTGATGAACGAATTATTGCCGCAGCTCACATGATAGCTAAGTTGCTGTGCACGGATTCATGGAGGGGAAAAAAGAGAAAGTAGAAATCGATTAGCACAAGCACAGCTCGATCCAACTTAAAAGACATCAACGAAATGCAAAGAATAAACAAAAATGATGGTTCTAACCTTTGTCCCTTCAAGAAGCCAATGGATCTATGGAACGAGCAAGGGGATTAGATTGGAAAGTAGAGAAGAATAAGCAGAAGAAGGGGATCCTGGATGCGTACAAACCTGATCTAGATTTGGAGGTAAGTGAGATGAGGATTAGAGCCTTGGAGGGGATGCAGGATTCAATCGATCGATACGAGAATTGAAGATCCTGGATGCGTACAAGCCAATCGACGTGCTATTCTCCTGTTAAAGATCATCGATACGAGAATTGAAAAAGGGAACGGAGGAAAAAGGCAAACATCTTGTGATGAAATGAGCTTTCCGTCTAAAGAAAAGGAGGATGCCGTCCGCGTACGACGGCTGCTCGTACCGCGCGCTGTTCTGGTCGCTGCCAGGGGAGGAAGGCGTCGTGCCGGTGGCGTGACCGGGGCAGGAGATGTTGGAGAGGATGTCGTCTGCGGTGCTGGGGGGGACATGGAAAATAGACCCGCCGTTGGTAGAGAAGACAGCGCCTGAGTCCTTTGCGCTCTCCCCCGACGTGGTGGCGTTCTATCGGCCGGTAGATGGAGGTAACTGAGAAGGCGACGGGAGAAAAGAGAAATGGGGAAAGATAAACGGGAGAAAAGAGGTGGCCACTGCACAGATGAACAGGAGAAAAGGGGAAAGATGCGCGCCATCTCCAACGACTGCGCGCCATAAAAGCGCGCCCTTTTTTCCCTCGGCGGTCACGAGCGTGCTGTACGCGCGTAACATGCCCTTTCCCCTGCTTGCGGTGACAGCAGCGCTCCTCTCGCCAATTGTTTGGCGAACAAAACGACCGCCGCACGTTTGGCGATTTTTCTTCGGCAAGCAGTATAACAGGCGCCTAACATTCTTTGGCGAGCCATGTTTCTGGACAAGAACCAAACGGTGGCCAAACAGGTGCGGCACGCCTAATATTCGGCTAGGCAACTTAGGGCTACGCACCAAACAGGCCCTTAGCTTGTCATCCTTGATTTTGTCAAGGTGAGTGCTGACTATATCAGGGCTTCCACATGGAACTTTGGACACCGCCGGAAGTTGTGTAACTGTAATTCATACATTTTACCCTTCTTTTGTTGATTGTACATCCGTGACTTTTGTTTGACTTCAAAAGAATGGCCGGTGCTTGACATTTTTATGTACAATCTATACCAGCAGTTGTGCTTACTTTTACCTTGTTGCAATTGTTTTTTTGCTTTTAATCGAACCCTTGATCAGGGTTGTCCATTGCATTTTGCATTCTACTTCTAAGCATGTTGTTTAGCGACGTGTTTGATGGTTAATTCCCATCAAGTATATGTATGAATAAATCCAAATTTGGTTAGACTAGACACTCAATTCGCTTGAATCGTTGATAAAACCAGTATAACTCGATGCGATGGATACTTGTTTACACTTGTATATATTGGCATTTTTGTGAAGACCTGATCTTGGTAAAACAAGAATAACATTTTTTTTATTAGAAATTGCAAGTTGCATTACGACTTGTATTAAATCTTTTGGGTAAAGTATGCATATTAGACACGCAATTTTGCAGTGCTTCAACAATGACTTTGTTCTGTGAATGACTTCAGTTCAACCATTAAAAGTTCATGCTTAGACCCAACAATATGAGTTAGCAATCATGCCAAGCTTCAGCCGGTTTTTCTTCATTGGGAGACTTTTGTCCAAACATTATAGCCAAAAAGTTTGGCCCCATTCAAAACGTCTTTTAGATTTTATCTTCTAGCTTTCAGAAACCAGTAACCGTTTTAAACATGTTAGCTTCTTAATACGGTTTTTCCCCCTTTTGCATTGTTTATGTAGATATAACTGTCTTTTTTCATTTTTATTTATTTTCCTTTAATTGAATGCCCTAGTCAAAAGGTAACAACCGCTGCAGTACCTATTTTAATCAAAAGGTAATAATCATAGCCAAAAACCATCAAGTAAAAAGCGTTTTGAACAGAGTCTATAAATCCAGCCACGTGAGTGAGACCAATTCCGTGCTCCGGGTCCACCAACCATACCTCATATAAACCAGCAAATTTTGGTTCCAGTACTACATAATTATGGCAAATTAAAGAGTGTTTACTTGGTATGGATTATGCCTAGCAGTTGGTATGGATTGGGCCTAGCAACTTCACTGTAGGATAATCTTGACATGCTATGAAATGTACAAGTTGTCTACTATTTCTGCTGTGGGATATTCACCTTAACTAAACAAATATGAATTTCAGACTATGTCTACACTAACAGGAGGCGGCAGTCTGGTCCATCTGCCTGCCGGACAACACTGAACTGATGACTTCTTTTACAAAATTACACAAGCATTCTCTGCAAGAATTGGTTATGGCCGACGATTTGAGAGTATCGGTTCTGGAGTTGTGCTTACAAACCGGTCTTGAGACTGCGAGAGCTAGTGATGGCGAATGTTCCAATCCGCAGGAAGCCAAGATAGTATGTGTTGCTACTCGAGCAACTTCCTTGAATTTGTCTGAACCTGAACCACAAGCAAGTTTTTTCAGATCAAACATGTGACAATAAATCCCAACAATATAAGAATGTTCTGTTAGTGAACAAAGAATTAGAAGCTCAGTTGAAAGGAAAATACATACCATGTGTTTTGTCTATCTTGAGTAGCTTCAACTCACGTATGGCCAAGGATGAAATTTCACTTTTTGCAGTTTTAAAGCTTTTCCTAGATGTTTTGGATCCTTGATCATCAGATGTTTCAAAACAAAGTTTTCTCTTGCACTCATGACGATCAGGTCCAGAACTTTTTCTAACTTCAACAGTTGCTCCAGCAGTACCAATTTCATTGGCTGTTGCAACACGAATGTCTGAAGGTTCGTCAGGTTTTACCATCGTAGTAGATTGGCTCCCAGTGCAAGGTCCTAATTGTAGCGATGAGGTCACCATGGACCGACCAGACGATAAACTGCATGTCAGTGGATGCAGCACATCTGATTTGGGTTTCCCTGATCTGACTGTACCACGCAAAGATTCTAATGTTTGATCAATGTGTTGACTGTGGCTTGATGAGGCAACTTTACCATTTGGACTTTCCTGATTTACCATTCTATCTTGGAAAGAAACCATCTTTTCATGAACTGATACATGATAGTTCTCAGGCAGGCTACGGTTTTCTTCGGAATTCTTTGTGGGCAGTGTATTTTCCTTCTTTGTGCCACAATCATACTTCGCAGTGTTTTTCTGAGTCACTTCATTAAACAGGCTCTGGTTCATCTGTCCTAAGATTATATCAATCGGACTGTATGAACTTGATCTATTTCCCATGGAGAATGGAGAACTGCAATTCAGAGAGGAAGGCATGTTAGATTTCTTCCTATCACCAGCAGATTTTGCCATTCCCAACATTTTCCATGCCTTACGGACATTATGGGTGTCTTTAGGTGAAGTTTTGTTAGCATGGCCAGATATGGTAGGGGTTTCCTCGGTGAAAGGCGTTGCAGACTGCTGATGCTCTTTAACAGAAGTAGCAGCAGCACCATTTTTGCTACTGATGACTATGGGTGTTGCACAAAGCTGATGCTCTCTGACAACGGTAACGGATTCAGTACCATTTTCCCTTCTATTGTTGGGTAGATATGTGGCAAACCCCACAGAACCTGATTGGATAGCAGGCCAGTTCTCACGCAGCACCCTTATACGGTAATTAAGATTCCGGGAATTACGCAATGTTCTAGCTCTCTCAACTTCGAAGTGAGTGTGGGCATGCAATGATGTGCGATGATTGTCTCGCTCCTGAGGAGATTCAGGACATTGAGATCCAGCTGAAGAAGTACTCTGTGACGGCAAATGCTCAGCCTTTCTTTCCGGCCTAGTGCTCCGTGCATTGGTCCTGCGCACTGGATTCGTGGTGTAATCCTCATCCACAATATCAAAAATGGAAGGAACTGGATCAACTAAGAAAGGCCTACTGCTCTGTGCATTTGTCCTGTGCACTGAACTTGGAGAGTAATCCTCATCTATAATATCAAAAATGGAAGGAGCAGCAACTGGCTCAGCTCTCGGAACTTCAATGCTGATTTCAAATCCAACCTGATCACCAGACCCTCCATCATCGATCTGATACCTCGAATGCTCCTCTTTGGACGTCGCGCAGTCCTTGCAAAACCAGTCTCCCTCTGGCACGGTGGTCCCTAACCCAACACAGTAAGTGTGCGCAGCCGCATCACACAGCTCACAGAGCAGTAGCAGGTCATCGTCCCTGGAGCAGTTACACACGCTACAGCTGGTGTTCGCATAAGGATCGGTGTCCACCGTGCTACTCTCGTTGCCCAGAGGACGGTATACCTGCTCAAGCAACACAACCCGTCAGTGTCGCCAGACAATTTACAGAGTAACCAACGACTTGTTGACATAACTGCGCAAGAAATAAAGTCCACTAAGGGCCAGTTCGCGGTAGTTGTGCTGCGCTACACCGTGGAATCTAGTAGGCTACAGGAATCTTTACTAATTCCAGTAAGAATTTGTTGCCATGGCTTAACAAATGCTTCAATTAAGTATTATATCCAAGGGTAAAGTAGAAAAATACACCGCTATGTCGAATGGAGCTTACGGCTTCCCGAACAAAACGTCTTCTCCGCCGCCGCGGTTTTGAAATGGTTTATCGGGACAGCCTTTTCGAATCTGCCCCTCGCACTAGGGCCAAAAGCCATATGCAGGAGCCGAAACGATCAGGACCAGCCATATGTAGGGGGGAGATTTGATGATTTGCCCTATCTTACATTGTGTTTGATAAAAGGGAAAGTTGATCATATACCCTCCCTTTATTTTGGGAATTCAGGATTTACCCTCCCACCTCAACGACATATGGGGTCATCATAAGTCACTGACATGTGGGCCAGGAGGGTAAATCCTGAATTTCCATCTAAGAGGAAGGTATATGATGAATAAATCCCCGATAAAATGTCCTGCGTCACTTACATGCGGGCCCTGGACCCACATGTAAGTGAGACAACCAGCCCTACAGGCCTGAGTTCTGATGCGAGGTTGCAATAAACTGGGGGGGGGGGGGGGGGCTGGTTAAGACTAGGGCACCGTACCTGGTTGCGCTCGGAGACGGTGACGAGGCGCTCGGAGGGGAAGCGGCCGGGGACGGGTGGGCGGCGGATGGTGCGGAAGCGGGCCTTGCAAAAGGGGCAGCGCGACTCGACGCGCGCCCAGGCCATGATGCAGACGAAGCAGAAGTGGTGGGCGCAGCAGTCGAGCTCGCCCCGGATCTCCCGCCGCGCGTCCGCGAGGCAGATCCCGCACGTCACGCCATCGGCCTCGTCGTCCATCTTGGATTTGCCCTTGGACGCCGACGGTACGAGCGCGCTGCCGTCTCCGGCGCCGCCGGCGGGCGAGGCCATGTAGCGGTCGGTGGGGCGGCAGCCGTCCCGTTGGGTTGGCCGAGCTTGGATGCTCGCGCTCGCGCTCGCGCTTGGGAGTTGAGTGATATCGAGCCGAGCCTTGGATTGGATTGGATGCTCGTGCTCGTCTTAAGGAAAGAGAGTTGTGTTGGGCCTCGAACTGCGGTCGCCAGTGGGCATTGTTGCCTCTCTGGGCCCCCAGAGACAAAATTTTCCAACGCTGCCCAAGAGAAAAAATGGCTCTCTTTCCAGCTTATCACTCAAGATTTAGGGTCTGTTTAGTTGATACCTAATCTTATCATACCTAACTTTAGTCAAGTGTGGCTTGCCACACTTTTTGTGGTGTCCAAATTCAACGCCACACCATAGGCAAAGCTAGGCAAAAAACTGAGTCTATACCGCGTGGGCCATATGGCTAACAAAATGTGACAAGCCACAATTGTGGCAATGAACCAAAGACCCGCCTAAGAAATTGTGGCGCGGCTAAGGTTAGGCGTGAAAATTTTGGCTGCCAACCAAACAGGCCCTTATAGTTCTCCTTGAATAAATAAACAAAATGACTTTTTCATCATCTTTTTGACTTTTTTCAGTCAATACATCTATCAGGATACCAGCTGCACAGCCAGAATCCAGGATGTCAAACAGGCTAGCTACTCAGATCAGCTGCTACTCAGACTAGCCAGCTACTCAGCCTAACCAGTTAGCTACTCAGACCAGCTAGCTATTCAGAATCTCCAGCTCCCCAAACAGGCCCTTAAAGTGATTTATCAGAACAGCTATAATAAACAAGTATTTGATAAAGCTCTAAACATATAGTGAGATGAAATACCATGCACTTGCGCGGTACAAATTAGACTCAACACTAGCTTAAAAATTTACAATATAGAATCTAGATGCTACATAAGATGATTTCATGGGTCACAAATCATCACTTAGCCTTTGTAGTTTCATCCTAACTGTTATTTAATCACGTAATTGAATTGGTAGAAGCTTATTTCTAGTAAAGTTCTCATACATCCTAATGGAAGGAAGTTAAAAATCATGAGGGGGCACGCCCTGTCTCCGCCCCTGCACACACGTACCGCCGTCTACATGGTACATAATTACATATACATTGACATAGCAAATTATACATAAATTTCAGTAAATTATTTCTGTAAATTTTTAACAGTAATTATTATCAAAAGTCTTAATACTCCTGTTTCCAAATACTTTGAGAAGTTGAGACAAAATGACAAAGACAAAAGTGAATTACCAACAAAATATGGCACTTTGGTGAACCCGTTAGGGTTAGATACCTTAATTTGCATGCAGATCACTATCCACATCCTTTAGAAAAGAGTGTGTTGCCCCCAAATTTTGCCAGAAAAAATAGTCGGCAATAATATTTCTAGCATTTGATATGGTTTAAGGAAAATTAAGAATTGCCAGAATTGGAGATCAGAATCGGCCATTCTAGAGGAAAGTATGATGCAAAGGAAACATCAATGGGAGTTTGAAGACTTAAGATTTGGAGACGGATAGGGATTCTATTAAAGGAAAATGTTGAGCCAACACGAAGAAGAGGGACTTGAACTGTAATCTAAGATTAAGTTGGCTATTTTAGGCTATAAATACCCTGTATCGATTGACAAGGGAACTTGCACACACTAATCTTTACTACTTTTTGCATCTACTTTTTCTGTACATTAGGACTAGACCGTAGCTAGTAGAATCTTTCCTCCGTAATTCTCTTTTGATCAATATTGCTTCGCATCAATGTATCGATTAATCAGTGAGTTACACCTATTCCCTGTTTTGAGATTTATTCCTGTTTGTTATTGCTTTGTGTCGATATTTCGTTTAGGATAAGCTTTCATTCAGGTTTACTTATCGTCAACTTTGCTAATTTACTGAAAAATAAGCTGCCATGTCGCATACGCTACTAGGAATCATCCTTGATAGGAATGCGGTGGTGCTATCAGAAATTTTTCAATGGCAACAAAGTGTATGAACTCAATGTGAGGGAAAGAAAGAACATACTAAGCTTGGTACATATAGTTACTTAGCATTTGTGCAGCCTTTTATGCTTAATCCGACCAGCAAATCGTTTCATTTAGCTACCAGATGCCATGATGTTGCTCCTCATTCTTCGTCTCTACATACTCATCCCAAAATTTGGATGTTTGAAGATATGAAGAATTTAAAACTTTTTAATACATCTCATTGACATTCGGATTTTCTGGAAATTTTTGGGATTTTCTAAAAATTAGTGTTATGCAAAATAATACAAGGAGAAATACACAATAAATAACGACAACAACAACAAAAGAATAGCCCAATTCCCTGAGAAATTCAAATTTGAACTCAAATTTGAAATCCAAAACCAGAATTCAAAAACAAATAAAAAATAAAATCAAAACTTCAATCGGGCTAGCCCATTGCCTTCTTTCCCTTTCAGCCCAACTTATGGCCCACTTCCATTCAGTCTGGCTGCCTCCTTTTCTCTTTTCTCTCAGCCGAGTCGCAAGCCCAACCCACCCTGCCAGCCCTTCTCCCTCCCCTTTCTCTTTCTCTTCTCCCCATTCCTCCTTTACTCCTGGGCATGCATGCTGCTTGGGATGCGCATTCGACCAAGCTATCCTTGCATGCGTGTAGCCACGCCGTGCGTGCACCAGCGCCACATCACGCCAAGCATGAGCCGCATGCACGTGTTGCATCACCTACACCCATGCTATGCGCTCACATCCGCGTGCTCTACCTGCATCACATTGGCCCCACCACATGCGCCCGCACCTGCTCCCGTCACGTCAACCACACGTGTTGTTCTTGCATGCCCATACTACGCCACACTACCACGCCCTGCCATGCCCATGCTGCGCTGAGCCAGCTGTGCCGTGTGCTCCCGTCCCACTTGTGTCATGCCAGGCTGCTCCATCGCATCACCAACACCCTACCTATGCACTTGCACTTGCGTCACATCACCCACTCATCACATTACCTTGCCACGTGATCCGTGTGTGCCTATGCTGTGCAAGCATCGAGCCATGCTAGAGCCATCACCTCATCACGTGTGTGCCCTGACTGGTGAAATCGCCTCGCTGCGACTACCAATTGCTCTAGTCACCTCGCTGTCTCCTCGTCGCATCACACCCAAGCTGTGGACTACTGCCCAATTATCGTGCACAACAACACGCACTGCTCCATCACCTATAAAAGCCGCCCGACTCCTCTTGATCCCCCATGCCTGCCATCTTTCCTCCATTTTCTCCCCAAGCCAAGGTAAGCATTCCCTCCCTCTCCTTTAGCACCGGCCGCCACCTTATCTCCCCGTTTCAACCACTCCAGTGAGATTTTTCCCAAACTACTCGCGTCACCCACATCCCCAATTACAAATCTCCTCAACCAATTTTGGATTCCCTTCGCTGGAGCTCGTCAGGACGTTGTCTTCCCTGGGAGGCAGTAAGGCGGCGGTGGCACTACCTCGACTGCGGGCGGGAGGAGGGCAGTGGGCAAGGTAGGTGGCGGGGGCGACACATCGTGGAGTCATTAGGTGGCAGAGGCCGGCGTTGGCGGATTCGGTGGTGTTAGCTGCTGGAGACGGGGAAGAAGGTTGGGGCGGGGGCGTTGGAGGTGAGCGGCGGGGAAGAAGAAGGCAATGGGAGGGGAGGAGAAGGTAGCGGGAGGGAAGGAGAAGGAGAAGGGAGGTGGTCGCTGGTAGATCTCGTCGGTGCTGGGGGTGATGCTAGTGAGAAGGTAGGTGGTGGCACGGGGAGGTGGGAGGTGGCGACTGGGGTGGGGTAGGAGTGAGGGTTTGGGTTGAGGAGATTTTATATAGGAGTGGATGGAATGATTTAGGCCACTGATTTTTTATCTGATGGTTAGAAAAGTAACTAATTTTAGGAAAGAAAATAGTCAAAAGTTGAATAGACACTCCCTTGAAAGAAAACCAGAGAAAAGAAAATCAAAGGGAAAAGTGGCTTTAACTTCCCTCAAAGCAACCTCCCTCTCATCCTTGTTCTATAAACAGGAGGTGAAGTGTAGAGAAAAAAGAACTTTTGGAGAAAGGAAGACACGCACAACTGCTTGAAAGGAGGAACTGTAGGAGGCACAAGAAGAAAGGAGAGAGATAGAGGGAGGGTTGCACATCCAAAGATGAAGTTCTTGCACTTCTTCCGCCCATAGGTTCGGCCATTGTGGTATGAATCAATTAGCTTTCTTCTTCCTACCTCTCTTCATCCTTAGGCTTGACCATCGCAATATAAGTCAAGGAGCATTTTTACTTTCTCCCTCTCTCTTTTTCATTTTTGCCCCTTCGGTTCAGTTCCATTAGTGGATACAAACTAAGAACGAGTACTCAAGCCCTCATTTCTTAGATTTGGTCTCTATGCATGGATACGGATCAAGATTGGGTATGAAGATCTTATATCCCTGGCTCAATCCTGTTAGTGGATACAAACCAAGAACGAGTGTTCAAACCTCGCTTCTTAGGCTTGGTCCCTACGAATGGATATAAACCAAGGGTGAGAAGGATGAAGACCCCATTTCCTCAATTCGGTCCCTTCAAGTGGATACAAATTAGGAGTGGATGTATGCTACAAAATAATAATAATAACAACAACAACAATAACAACAATTTGGGGAAATCACTAAGTAACCAAACATCGTCTTGGTTGCGCTCGCACATGGGTTCCTTATTCATGAATACCATGTCATGAGTAGCAACACGGACTAAACCAAAAATAATTTTCACCTGACTACATTATACATAGGGGCTCCATATTAATGAGTACCATGTCATGAGTAATAGTCTGGGTAACACAAAATAAACAAATAAATAATTTTTGTCCTATTGCGTCACATTTACACTTTGCGCATGGGTTCCATATTCATGAATACCATGTCAATATTTATGAGCACTATGCAATGCTAGTAGGGGTGGGAAATGGATACGAATTATCTGTATTATCCGGTTACCATATTCAATAGGATATGAATATGGTATAGATTTTTCCATCCATTAACAATTTCTCTCTTATTCATATTCTTATTCAAATTCGTATAAAAAAATATGGATGCAAATATGGTATGGACTTTTATCATCAGAAATGTTATTTTATCCAGACTATTCCTTTCAACAAAGTAATATACATATTTTATTACAATGTGACTGATTAGTTAGACCAGTTTTTTTATTGAATGCGAATTCATATTCCTTCAGGTGAAGTAAATAAATTAAAATGATTAAGCGTGACTGTATGAGGATAAAATATTAGTAATATCTTTATACTACATATGTTAAGAGGATATCCAAATCTTACCGAATTGAGTAGATATTCGATTCAACTTCGTATTCATTACAATATTTGATTCATATTCAATAATATTTGAATTTATATTTGTATTCATTTACAAAAATACAAATGTGAATGTGGTAAGAGCATTATTGAGAGACCATGTGGAGGTCATCCCATGTGTGTGATGAGTAATTGACATCAGTTTAGGAAAGTCGAGTTTAATTTGGTTGGTTCGAACCTTGACGTTGCGTGGTGCAATCGGGCTCGGTCGGACTTGGTCAAACCTGGTCAAAGTGCTCAGGATGCATATTCTCTTGTTTCGACAGGTTTGGGCTCTATCATGGTAAGTATGATTTGTTGATGCCATTATGCTTTTATGTGACGAGCGGTGCTATTTGATGTGTTTCTTGTCTGTGATGGCTGCAGGGCGTCGAGGCGGAGTCGTGGTGAGACACGAGGTGACTGGACTAGACACAGGCGGTGTCGAGGTCAGAACGGTCGGATGTGTCGAAGACGGTGGAGATTCGATGTGGTTGCGAGTCGTGGACGACAAGGAACGAGGAAGCTTCCCGGAAGGTGCACGAGGGGCGTTTCGGTAAAAGCGCAAGGCTGCACAGGTGGAAGCGGTTCCGTTCAGAGTTAGCGGGCAAAACAGGTTGGAAACTCGGTATGCAGGGGCTATAAATAGGAGGGAGTGGCTGCATGCCCCCTCATGGCTTTGGGAGAGAGTTAGGGTTTGCTAGAGTCAAAAGAGGCTTTGTGAGTTAATTTTGGCTTTAGGCTTTAGTTGGTGAGGCTTTAGTTGGTAGGAGAGGCAGAGGTTCTGTTGTTGCTTCTTGTCTCCTTCGATGTGTTCTTGGTGAGAGCTCCTTCCTTCCAAGCATGTAGTGTGTGTTCTTGAGGTTTAGGGAGAGGATGAGTTGAGAATCCATGTAATCATTCCTCTTGTTCTAATGTCCATGCGTATGGGGACTCCTATGTAATCCTTGTTTGGTTGGAATGAAATTTCAAAAGTTTCTCTCTCGTGCTCCTATCTGTTCTTCGTTCTCTTTTTGGCTTGATTTTTGACTTTTTGAATTTTGAGTTCTTTCTTGCTGGGAAGGCCCAAAATGGATTGCTCTATGTTGGGATAGTGCCTCAAGGTCATTTGATCGAGTTTTCCCAAGAGCAAATCAAGTTTAATTTCAGATTTGGGTTTTTGAGCTCCTCTGTTCTTCTTTTGCATTTCTAGGGTTTTGGGATATTTCTTGATTCCCTTCAGGAGATGGCCTAATTTTTGGTCTGAGAAGTCCCTTTGTTATTGCTAACTTGACTACAAAATTTCATTAGCAAAGGACTTGAGACCATTGAGCAATTTGTTTCTTTTGTGCCCCTCTCTGTAGTTCTTCAGGATTTTGGCATTTCTAGGGTTTGGTGCAAATCCTTGATTTTCTTCTTGAGGTGGGCTGAGATTTGGTCTCTCTGGTTCTTAGGCTATTGCTTTCATTTCTGCAAAGTTACTTGGCCCAAGGATGAGAGTTGAGATGGCAATTTGAAGTTTAGGGTAGCTCTCTGAATATTTTCAGATTTTGGGTCAAATCCCAAATTCTTGTTTTTAATATGAAATTTCCTGGTTCCAGAGGTTCCCTTAGCTACTTGAAAGGATATCCTACCTTTCTGGGCTGAGAAAACCAAAGGGAAGTTGCTATTTTTCTTGCTGTGAGGTTTTGTGAAGTTGCTCTGAATTTTCAGCTTGCTGCTGTCTGAATTTTTCGAGGGGCGGTCAAACCGGGGGCTAAAGGGCGGTCAGACCGGTTTTCCTTGGGCGGTCAGACCGCCATGTGTTGTGCGGTCAGACCGGCGGCAAGTGACCGGTCAGACCGCCCCTTCAACAGCGGTCTGACCGGCCTGAGGGTCCAAGCACTATTTTCTGAGGTGTTCTTCTGCAGCTAGCTTTACTTGATTTTTGGGTGTCGTTTCTTTTGGTGTTTGTCCATTAGATTTCCAGTAACCTTCAACTTTATCTTCCTAGCTTAATATATCTATCGGAGATAAACATTGAGCGTGGGTACTTGTGGGGGATAAAATTTTGAAAGCGACATTCACCCCCCCTCTGTCACCAAATTCGATCCAACAGTTATTTGATTCGTATTCGATCCATTTTCATCCCTAAATGCTAGTAGTAATACAAGGCAGAGTAAAATAAAAGGAAAAAATGATGAAATAAATTTAACCCCTATCATGCTACGTGCATAGATTCTCTTAAAATCAATACTATGTCATGCTAGTAAAAAATAATATAAATAAAAGTAAAATTCTCCCGAGCAAGCATCCATTAGCCATGTCAAGATCGAAGAATTTTCTTTCATATTTTTGTAATTGTCATATGTTGTAATTTGTTGTAATATTTATGTTGGAATTCTTAATTAGGGGTTTTCTCGTAAGAGATGTAATTAATAGAATTTCTATGTAAATGTACTAATTTTGAAAGTAATGGACCTACAATACCTAATTTGTTTGTCTCATTTTCAATTAAATTTAATTAACTTGTCTCTAATGATGTGGAGGAGGGTTCACACCCATTATACCACCATCACTCGTCCTTGTGTTGACATTAGGATCCCAAATGCCATGAGAAGGGCGATGTATGTTCTTAAAAGCTCAACGACACACTCAATACTCGTGCTTGACACAACAGAAAAACTCAACAAGGTGTCTTTCTTTCTTATAAAAGGTGTAATGGTACTTCTCTTTGAAAGATGTAGTACCATATGAGAAAAAAAAACACCATTGTCTTTTGAAGTCCCTTAGATAACACCAAAAAAATCACAAGAAACACCACTAGCTAAGCAAGAAAGATCCAAAGCAGTGGCACAAGTGCCAACATCAAGCAACTCAGGTGCAATATGAGAAGAATCCAACTCTGATTACAAAGAAGCAAGAGAAATATTCGAAACAACAATCTCAAAGTGGAGACAAATACAATAGTCGCATGGCTTAGTGCCCAAATCATCGCACACTCTCCTTATAGACTAAACTTTATTTTTCAAAGCAAGGCAAGAAGTACAAGAATTCAATGATGCATTGTTAATAAGCTTAAAATTCGAAGCATCAATTTTACTCTTTAACCTAGCATAATTGTTGGATGAAGCTAGGCCATTATTAAGCAATTTCTTAGTCTCTAAGCACATCTACAAGGGCTAGCTTTATAATCAATAATTTCAGTCTTAGCCTTCTCTAATTGTTCAAGATGGATAGAATTAGTAATTCTAACCTTTCCATCTTCTTCCTAAGAGCATTCAATTTGGAATCGTGAAGCAACAAGCTCTTAATGAGTTTCTCCTTGCTCACCTTGCTTAGCTCATATAGAAGATCAATTTAGATATCCTCACCATCAAGATCATCCTTGACATGCACCTCAATAGCAATTCTGCACAAGCCATCTAGTTCCTTCTCCTCCTTGGGCTTGCCAAGTATCTCCTCCTTGAACCTAAGACACAAATAGGTAAAGTGGCCAAGAGTACCACACAAGCCATAATTAATATTTTTATATGTAGCCAACCAATTCGGAAAAGACTCATGCCTCACAAGGTCATGGGCCAAAGAGTCATGAGAAAAAGCACACAAAGGCTTGTAAGAAATCCTACTAGCCGTCATGCTCAAGACTGGTAAAGATCATAAAAGATCAAACCTTGCTCTCATACTACTTGTAGGACCGATGACAGAGATCAAAGGGAGTGAATAATCTTTGCCTCTTTTTGAACATTAACAAAATTAGCCCTATTTGGCTTCTTCACTCAATTAGCTATGAGAAGCTAATAAGATGAGATGCACAGTGGAAACAAGCACAAAACAGAAGCCAATAAGCCAAAAGAACAAAAGAAGCAACAAATGGACCAAAGCACCAAATGGCTAGTTTGACCATAGGTAACAAACCAGTCTAACTAGGCATGGGTGGTCTAACTACTCAGGTCATAGCGGTATGACCATTCGCTGTTCCTGAATAGAAAAATAGCCCATGCCAAGAACTCAAAAAGGCCTAACTTCTAATCTACTCAACCAAATAACTTGAAATTTGAAAAGTAGCTTCCTCATGGTCTTAGGAACATATTCCATCAATGGATTGACATGCTACTCAATAAAATTTTAATCTTTTCCCAAAACAAGGTAGATTACATCAAAACCGGGCAAACCGAGACAAACATCAATAACTTGCTATAAGATTGCCTAGATGGATGGGGTCTAGCCTCTTGGAGGTTGCTTAGATGCATGGAATATAGCCTCTAGGATTTTATTCCATCATCCACACATCCTTGGGAACCAGCAAGATCAAAGAGGAAGGAAATCCAAACAAAAAAACAAAACTAATCAAAAGCACAATGAGAAATACATGGCAAAACTCACTTGGATAAAATTTGAATCTTTATTTTACTTAGAGATAAATGTTTAAAATCACTTCACTCTTAGAGGACAGAGCTCCCTCTCCATGGAGCACACACACAAAGTTTCTCTCAAGAATCTCTAACCCTAACTCTCCAAGGCTTCTTCAAAGCCTCTAACCTTAAGCCACCTCTATATCTTCTTTTATAGTGGTGGCTTATAAGAAACTCTAATCAATATCGCTAGTTGGGTTTCATCCACTTACATGGGCTAATCCGTTAACCCAACAATACCATATTTTACACACAAATGTATGCTTTTCAAAGTGGCTCATCCAAAGGGCTCTGATAGCCTAAAACGCCAATTTAATCCATCAAAGCATCTTTGCTTACTTTAACACGTAGCCTATAGTATCCAATGACTAGCCATTATGTCTTCATGCATTCAGTCTATCCTGAATTGTCTCTACATGCATCGGTGTGACAGCTAAAAAGTTCCAAAAGTGCATGAAAATTTTTCGCAAAATCTCTCGAATTGTTTGTTGCATTTTTTGAGTTCCTTGTGTTTTCATGCATCAGAAATCCTATCTTCTTTCCCTAAAATTCCTGAAAAGTAATCTAAATTCCTCAAAATATTTTCCCTCTCTTGGCCCATTTTTAGCCCAATCGGCAGCCATCTTTCTCTTCTTTCTTTCTTCCTCCTTTCTTATTTGGGCTGTAGCCCACTTCCTTTTCTGCTTTCTTTCCCTTTCTTTCGACCGACCCACCTCCCAGCCCAACACATGTGCCATCTCGCTTGCCTGGTCAGCACCGATACTGATGCTTCACCACCTCTACCAGCTCACCATCCATGTGCCACCATCGCCGCGCCCTTGGTCCTGCGCTAGTGCCACCATAACTTCACACAACGACTTTCGCGCCACTTCACGCTAGCTCACCCACGAGACATGCACGCTCATTCATGCAATGACCATGTGTCGCCTCTACCTTCGTCATGCCCTGTGTGCCACCTTCTTTGACTGTCTTTAAAACCAAAGCAGCAGCAATAGCTAGCTCTCTTCCTTCCCCTTGACACCATGAAGATAACCTCACACTGTTGAGCCATGCTGTCATCCACAAGTCGGTGAGAGCGTTGCCCATTTCCTTTGGCTGGTTGGGTAATTTGCCCAAATTCACCCTCATCTTTGTTCCTCTCCCAAAATTGATTATGCCATCACCTCCCTCACTTCCTTGCAGTTCTAATGACACCTTTCCCGCACTGAGACATCATCCAAGCAGTCAAAGCTTTTCGTCGTCACCACCTGCATTGTTCCCTTCCCTCGTCGTCCATGTCACAAGGTGTGCCTTAACCCGCCATTGCCGAATCCCACATCCATTGACCACTGCATCTGCTGAGCACAACCACTACTGAGTTTCACCTCACCGCCATGGCCACCCTACCACCAGCCTTCCTCATTATGCCCAAGACCAAGCCATCACCACCGGATCCCCATGCCCACGCTGTGCTCACGTACCCACCGTTTACATCAGAAACGGCTGGAGATCACCATCGATGAGTTTTTCCCCTTTTCATGGCGTTGCCCTTGCTCTACCTTTTTTTACCACCACAGTCCTCCCTATCATCCCAAACCGCCCAAAATGGGATCGTGGTGCCCCGGGACATGCCATGCACAATCATCATCACCGTTCCATCACCGGAGTTGCTGTCTCTTTTCCTCTCTCTGTTTTCCTGTCTACTCGACTAAGAAGAAGAACAATGTCAGTCGGCACTGCGCTCTCATGATTCAACCAAGCCAACTAGACGCGCTTGACCTAAGCCGCTCACACACGGTCAAGCTAGACCACCTCACGCTAAGCCAAACTGGACCCAAACTAATTTCAGATCAAGTCAAACCCGTTTATCCTAAATCAAACCCAATTTCCACTAATTCAACCAGGTTTAGACTGGTTTAGAATGCACTTGTGACTGATTCACATAGTTTTAGGATGTTTCTCACTAAGTTAGCACTAGTTCTACACAACATTCTAACCCTAGACTCCTGTAAATCACTCAATTGCCACCGTTCAGCCTCCATATCCAAATCCAACCTTTCTAAAGCTTATTCTCTCTGTTTTTTCTACTAATAGCTTTCTGGATTTGTTTTCTCCTTTTCTTTATGTAGTGTTTTATTTGCAAGTGTTGTATATCTGTAGTAGGCTTATTTAGCTTTGTTCATATGTGTGTACGCTAGATTACAAAGGAGGAACCACTAGGACAACTAGAACCAAAAGTGACAATCTTGAAGCGTATGAAGGAATAAGCACTGACTACAAGTTGCAAGGCAAGCTATGATCTTTGATCATGTTGAATTCCTATTAGTCTGGTTATATTACTTATGCGTTAATTTCTACATTATTTATTTGTTGATGCTATTTATTATCAATTACTTTTAAATGATCCTACTTTAGTAATTAATGCCTTTAATTATATCGTTTACATGCCATCTTTTATAATAATTTGATCTAGTTTTCCTTAATAAATGTAGAGTTAGTATATCATACTTTATATTAACATAGTAGTAGAGGAATAAGAACTGAAATCACTAACCACTTGCCATCCAAAATCATGAGTTGATGTGCAGGGACTTATGCTTGAAATGAATTGTGTTGTTTATGTTAGGTCACTCACTAAGAGTGAAGATTTGAAATGAATTGTGTTGTTTATGTTAGGTCACTCACTAAGAGTGAAGATTTGGAAATGTTTTCCAAGGGTGTGGTGTGGTTTATCATGCTAGTCATGAAATTGTGGTGATTCACGTCGTGGCTATCATTGATGTCCACCCCCACTTGATGGTGTAAAAGAATTTAACTTGTGCCATGAGAAGAGACATAATTACCGCCCATCCATAGAATCAATTACTAAAACTTGATTCAGATACTATATTAGTTTGATTGGTGTTATCATGGGTAGGTTCGGTTTTGGCATGGACCATAGACCAGCCTATGCCATAATATGACCCCTGAGAGCAGTGGAGTAGTCACCCATACCTAGGCCTAGTAAGGAACCCACTGCTTATAGGGACCTGCTCTGTACTGGGTAGCACTAATGATGTGAATCAGTGATGAATTTTTTTATTTTGTCTTTGATCAAGTTGTGGATATCATGTGGATAAAACTGAGCACTCGATTAAATCAAATTATTCAAATGTACTGTGCTTTCGGTTAATGGAGGTGTGTCAAAAAGGTGATTCCCAAATCAAGACATAAGGAACATTGTTGGTTAAAATTGTGATAACTTAGAAATAAGATAACTTATTAATATATAACTCCTCTAACAAAACCTTTTTTATGAACTTGTTTTGGTTTAAGTCAAATATTTACAAATAAAATTGTGTTGGTACTAGTGATTATAGGTCCAAGGTAAACCCTCCTTGATAGACATTTTCCTTGAAATTCTCAATTACATTATAAGACTTTACTACCGTGGCTTATTGAGTACGAATGTACTCATTCTTGCATATTTTGGTTTAGACAATGAACAATATGAAGAGAACATTCTAGCAAATGACGAGCACTACAATAGTGAAGATTACACATTCTAGGTTGAATCTACACTCAAGTATAACCTATAATGTGATCGTCTTTTGTTTGTAATATAAGTAAGTTTGGCTTGTAAACCTTAAAACCCTATTTTCGATAATATGTCATATTTTATAGAAGACTTCTGTTATGATATTGTAATCGTAAGTAGGATGTTTATCAATTGCACGCAACTAAAATCCTAGACAGTTATGTGAATACGAAGATTCCTGGCAAATTCGGGTGTCCCCACAATCAGTTTTGTTACTTGGCATACCACATGCACCAACTAGCCTCATCGCAATTCTTGTCTCTTATGTGCTTCCTGCTTGAGCCACATAGCCTCATTCGGCTTACTCGACCGCACGGACCTCAGCTCTCCTACCTAGTCCCGATCTATTGCCGTTGACAGCCACAATTCTTCAAGCCACCTGTACATTCAAAGACAAAGCAAACTAATTTCAAGCATAAGTTCCACGTACTTGACTCACGTTAGTCAAATTATGCATCATACAATACAATACAACTATCCAACAGCGCCCATGCTGTGCACACACTCAAATTAACTCAACTCACATCACACCCTGAACCTACAGGGCTAGTCTGACCACTAATCACAGGTCGATCAGGCAGCCTAACTCCTCTTAGACTCACCCCAGTAATAGGGGGCTAGTCTAACTGCTAGCTCAACGCCGGTCAGACCGCTAGCAGTCTGATCGCAAACCATAGGCTGGTCTGACCACTTAAGTGCATTAGAAAATATATTCTCTGAAATTTTGGTTAAACTCAATCTAGTTTTAACTTAGAACTCCAATTTAAATGACACCTAGTGCAAATACAACCCCTAACATGCCAATACAAGTGTTTGGTGTCCACTTTTCAAAAGGTATACCGGTCTAACTATTCTATAGCCGTCGATCAGACCGCTCTTCAGAAAGTCTAAAGAAATGTCTAGGGCCTGTCTGACCGTTATTGTCAGACCGCTTGAAATCTGACAGCAACTCTGAAAACTGAAAAGCTTCAAAATCAAACTTAAACTTCGATAAAACTTGCAAATCAACGGCAAACGCTCTTCACACACTATAGGTAACATCCTGCATGTGTTATGCCTCTGTTCAAATTCAAATATTAACATGTCTAAGCTAGTGTTCTGTCCGTGCTCGAAATAAAATGTCCCAGCTAGCATATCGATTACTGCATTCATATTTCAGTGTTTCTTCAAATGGTAAAGGAAGCTCCAACCGGACCAATTTTCTACTAGCTTCTGGTGTGGACGATCCCCTCCTGCGAGTCCTGCCCTGCCCACTGCGTCTGCGACCTCTGCTCCTCGCGACTCATTCCTCCGGCGATCTCTCCCCAAGCGAATTCTCCTCCCTCTCTCTCCCCCAAGCGAGTTCTCCACTTTCCCCTCTCAGGGGATGTGGATGTGATGCACACTTCTGGTAATGTATTTCGACGCCGTTACCTAAATAAACCGAACAGATTTAGCTTTCACTCGTTCCCTTTGCGTTCCGGTGTATTCTGAAAATATTTACGTTTGCGTTGCAATCTTTTGAACCAAACATCACATAAATTGTAAAAGTGTTTAATAATTAACTAGACATGTTGCGCCTAAAGTTGTTTCCTCGTGTTCGAATTCGAATACATATTACATCGATAGCAATATTTTTGTAGACCCGATAGCAACAACATTTGCGATTGAAAATCTATACTGTACCATATTCATTATTTTTTCAAGACACTATTGTTCTGATGGGAAATTTTTTAGCCATATTCCATCTTGTTAATTCAGCAACTACATAACTTGGCCCTGCTCGCTTGGGCTGAAAAGTTATGGTTTATGCCTGAAAATATATTGTAGCTGGCTGAAATTTTACTGTAGCTGAAAGTGGCTTATTTGGCGTAATTAAATTTTAAAAAATTTTAAAATAGAAAAAATATGTTAGCTCATCTCGGACAACGCAAACAAATACCGGAAAAAAGAACCGGCAAAAAATCTCAAAAAAGTGAAAAATCAAAAAAAGACGAAATTTATGAATAGTGAAAAATAAGCCAGAAGCTGAAGTTGAAACGAGCGGGGGTGCATATGACTTCGGCATGCTTTCCACCCCTAGTTGGAAGAAACTGCTGGCCATAGCAACCTCGGTACTGTTCCGACCAAAAGCTAGAGCCTCTGGCGAACTGGAAAGCAATTCTTCAGCTGCTTGTATAAGCTATTCTAGCATAATTTAAGCAGTGGTTATTTTCCTCTGGAAACAATACTCACAACGATCTCTAATCATAAAGCTCATATAACGATCTGTAGCAAATTGGATCTAACAGCCTAATCGGCTTTAGTTTTCCATTTCCTGTTCCCAAATAAGAAACACCAAGTTTCAATTCTATGCATGCTCTCTTAGTTGCAATTTTACCTTAAAAGAATAGCCTAGAAATGCCCTAAGCAATAAGCATACTTCTTTTGTACAACAGCCATTCTGTAGAGTTTCTAGCTCTTTTGGCGGTTTTCAGAGCTGTGTTTGTAAGAATAGCCATCGTCGCGTGCAATTTATAAAAAATAGCGCATCCATCACACAGTGGAGGAGGGGGGGGGGGGGGGGCTTGGCCGCACGGCCACTGTGCGGTGGCCCTCTGCCACAGACCACCATGCGGTGGCCTCCTCTTCCACACGGTCATCGTCAGTGGCTGTTTAGTTAGAGTAATTAGTGCTAATGTAATTGTTATTACGGATTTCGTTTAGGTGCACTGCTTGTATGAATTTTTATATATAGCAAATGAGCTCCAAAAATTACAAAACATTTTGTGGGGCCTCCCAACGTAGCATACTTGATTGTGTAATTTGCTTGTAATTTTATCCATACTGAACTTTACTCAAGAATTTATTTAAGTAGACTACTTATAGAAATTGTTACATGTAGTAAACGAGCTTGAAAAATTACGAATTTTTTTAAGGATCCTTGCACAATGGACTTGATTGTGTAATTTTTTCAAAAATTAGGGTTTTATAATTTCATGGAACTTGTAATGTGGGAAGTTTAGTAACACATGATTACTCTAGGTGAGAGACACTATTAGGAGACTAGGCAACTGCGCTGCCTCCCTCCTCCACGCTTATGTCGCCCCGTCACTTCGGGTAGCCGTTTGAGTTAGGGTTTCATGGTTAATTTTTTCAATTACACAAGGAATAGACAACCCTAAAACTATTACTTTGCACATTATATAAATCTTTCGTACATGAATCTTTCACATTTTGTCAACCTTGCTACTACTACGGTACAGAGCGATATAAGCATCCAGGCCATGTACGAACATAAACCTTTAGGAGATACGAAAAATATGGCGGATAAGACTAGGGGCTACTACGGAATTGCCTGATCTATTGCATGGACTGAGGCCATTTGCCCTTCCTTCCGAGTTTGGCATTGTAGTCCTCGCCAGCCGCTCTAGCCTTAGCCACCCTTTCGCGCTCTCTCGCGCTCCTCCTCATGAGCCTCGCATTCTCTGCACCTGCATGCCTCCAGATGAGCTTGCGTCTCTCGCTGAATAAGCTTGCTATGCTCTTCCTTATGCCGCCGCTCCTCCCTCCTCTCGCGGTCCATCTCGGCATCCCACTCCTCGCAAGCGAGACACCACTAGTTGTTTGGATGGAACTCTTGGTCAATCCATTTGCGGAATGTGTATACCAGATCTGGAGACTACGGGTAGATTAGAGAGGTAGTTAGTGCGTGCTTTCGAAGAGAAATGGAAGGGGACTATACTATAACCAGTCCTTATCGGCTGGCGGTACCGTCCCGTGTCCCAATGCCGATTAGAATAGTCCTAGATATATTTAGGTTAACTCTAGTAATGCATACCTAGGCTCAGCCATTGTTTCAACTCGAAGAACTTGCACGTGTCCCTACACCAGTAGTGGGGTGGCGTCTCCCCCTCGGATGAGTCTTGTGGCAAATGCTTGGTGGGAATGTTGTGGTAGGGGTTGGAGCTACAAGGGGTGTCATTGATGGGAGGTGGCCTCCTGTAACATCCCAAAAATTCGCTTTCTGAAAAAATTTAATTTCAAATTATTTATTTTAAAGTATTTGAACTTTATTTGGATTTATTTGAATTTTATTTCAAAATCCAAAGCAAGAAAATGTATTTTAAATATTTCAATAAAGCCAAAAAGAGTTCATTTTATATTTCCCAACCTTCCCTAAATTTTTAAATAATTTTAAAGAATTTTCTAGAGTTCAAAAAAATCTATTTTTGAAAATAAAAAGTATTTTAAGTTTAACAATTAAATACCAACATTAGTTAGAAATATTTTTATTAAGTCCAAAATGTCACCAAGAGCTTCTGTGAATTTTCCTGAAAGTTTTGGAAGTATTTTCATATTTTTCTGAGCTTTATTGAATATCCTAGCCTTTTCTAAAAAAATTAAAATCAAAATTTAAAAATTAAAAATCCCCCTTCTCCCTCCAGCCAACACGTGGACGGCCCAGATCCGCCCACGTCGCCGCCCGGATACCGCCTACCCCGCTTCCCCGCTCGCCACATGGGTGGCTGGGATCCTCCCGCCCCCACGCGCCCGGCCCATCCACCCATCCGCCCCGCCCTTCCATCTCGACCGTCCGGTCCCCATCCGCGCCACCCGCGCCTCCCTTCCCCTTCCTCTCTCACTTCCTCCCCGGCCCCACCTGTCAGCCCGCCCCTTCTTCCTCCCCGCCCCCTTCTTCCTCCTCCCGCACGGCCGCGCCATCACCGCCGCCATTTCCCCCACCTCCCCACTCGCCCGGATTTCCTTCCCTGCTCCCTCTCTCTTCTTCCCCGACCCGACCCCGCCATCCCCGCGCCCGAATCCCGCCGTCCCCGCGCCGCTTTCCTATAATTCCCCGCCAATCCCGCCGCCCCCGCGCCATTTCCGGCGAGCAATCGCTGCCGGCCTACCCTCGCTGCGCCTATTTAAGCCCTCCCCGAGCACCCCCGTCCTCCGCACTACCTCTCCCCCACCTCCGCTCTTTCCCCCGAGCTCCGGAGCACGCCCACCGTGCGCCCTTGCCTCCGCCGCCGCCGTCGACTCGGTCTGCCTCTCGCCTCGCCGCCGACCCCTTCGGCATCGCCGCGTCACCCCCGACGTCATCCACCCCTCGGCCGTGGCCTAGCGCCGCCGGAGCGCCACCTCCGCCGCTCTCCCCTCGCCGCCGGCCGCCTCCACCTGCCCCCGGTAACGTCCGCGCCTACCCCCGAGTCCCCCTCGGTCTCCTCTTCCTGTTGCTGCCCTCGCCGCCGGCCGCCGCACGCCGGAGCGCCGTCGCCGTGGCTGCCTCGAGCGCCTCCCTCGCCGGCCGGCCACGTCGGCTCGGGCGCCTGCGTGGCAGCCGATGTGGTGCCATGTCCTCGGCCACCTCGGCCCCGTCAGCTCCACGTGCGCACCCGACGCCTTCCTTGCCACCTCAGCAGCTTCCCCGGTCCATGGACCTAGTCCACATGGACCAGGGCCCACTTGTCAGTGGGGTTTACCCTAGGCTGATGCAATGCTGACGCCATAATCCCAATTTTCAATAGAAAAACAATTCAGCCGAAAATAAAATCCCTGCTGACGCAATAATTCAGGCTTTTCAGTAGAAAAATAATTCCAGAAATTTCTCTTTTTCCTTTTTCCTGAATTTAAACTTCCCGGGGCCCGTTCTCCCTCATTTTAACTCCAAATTGAGCCGTTCAAATTTCTAAATTTTTCTAAAATCATAAACTATCCAAATATACACCCTTTTTAATTTTATTTGAATTTTATTTGAATTTTGCTTGTATTTATTTATTTTGTTGCTCTGTCTTTTCGCACGTAGAATCCACCGTTGCCGAAGATCTCTCCACTCCGCAGCAAGAAGACCCAAAGAGTGTGCAAGAAGGCAAGTCTCCTTTGATCATTTCGAACCTATGTTTGAGAAATGTTTTTTATTATTTTAAATTTATGTGCATCGCTATTTACATAGAACTCTAGTTTTGGTCTTAAGGCATTAGTTAATCCAACCTTGTTATGCCCTCAATTGAACTTGAATGCCATGTACCCTTGAAACCCTAGCATAAAATTTTGTCTCGATAATGAGAATTACATAATCCTTTGGTAATATTAGAACGGTAGTAAAATGCTTAGTCATGCTATTTAAATTCTTTTGTAACTTGGGACTGGGAAATCATATTTCATTCAACTGGTAATTGTATAAGTGGTGACTGGTGTTGCCACTGTTCTTTTAAAAATAAATAAAATGTAAAAGTTGGTTTAGACTGGGGCGGATGGTTGGTTTGGATTGGTGCGGCAAGCACGAGGTCTTGTAAAGTGTATGTCCCACCCTAGTCGATTAAGGATCGACGCTTGTGATTGTCTAGACTGAGCACTACCGTACAACCCCCGAGTCTATATGGGTACGACCTAGCTGATTAAATCATGATAGTTTAGTTTAGGTGCCACTAGTGGAAAGTGGGTGCCAGGGAGTTACTGGTTATTCACAGTGAGGGACAGGGTTTTACTGTACTCATATGGCACAAGAGGGGCTTCGGACTGGGTGGATTTAACCCTTCTGCGGTGAAACCTCAGCGGGTGGTGTCTAGCTAGACTAGAGTGAGGAGAAGGCTTTGTGATAATTTATCTGTGTCTCATGCCAAAGGAAGCGTGGTGACTGTTAAGATAATTTATCTCTTGGGGTAAAGTTGTACAACCTCTATAGAGTGTCAAACTATTCGAATAGCCATGCCCATGGTCAAGGGCGGGCAAGGAATGCATTCAAATGGTAGATTTCTGGTTTTGGTTTTAAAAACAAAGTTTTGTATTCCGAGAGTGGAGGGAACTCTTGGAAGGGATCCTGGCGGTTGGAGCCAGTGTGGGTAGATGTAACCCGAAATTCTAAACTTTATCGATTAGAATTGGTTAATTAGTGTTGATGGTTAGAACCTTCACTATAAACTGCTTAATAGTTTCAATTAAACCAATTACTTTGTCAAATTAATGCCTTCGAAAATATTTAGTAGTAATTAAAATAAAACATTGCTTTGTGCAAAAGAACCATAAAGCCTTCCTTTGTCAAGCCTTGCATCTATTGCATTTTTTCTAAGACTTGCGGAGTACTTTATGTACTCACATGTTGCACTTAAAATCAACTCAGAAGAATATGAAGCTCAAGATGGAGACTATGACTACTTCGCTTGTGGATTCGACGAAGGATTCCCAGAGTACTAGGTTGTGCTTCCCCAGTCAATTGCCTGTGGCGTATTGATGGGTCTTCGCCGGATTTATCTTCTGCTTCCGCTATGTTTCGTGTGTGCGAGGTCTTGAAACCTCATTTGTAATAATGAGACCTTTCGGTCAGTACTCTATTATTGTAATAAAGCGTACTTGGTGATGTAATCATTTCTGTTGACTGTGTGCACTAGCTTTGATCTGGGACTAGTGCTGTAATACACAGAGGGCTCGGGTTCGGAAATCCGGGGTCCTGACACCTCCTGGCACGGGCACTTTGCTCATCACAGGCTGCAATAGCTCTTTCTAGTCATTTGATCTCCTCCCATGGGTTCTCCATCTGAGCATGGTAACGTGGTACTCTTGTTGCATAAAAGGCCACCGCAAAAGGGGTAGTACTTATACACCAAGCCGACACGATGAACTCGATAGAAGTCCAATTAGGTTGATGAAAATTCACGTTCACGAGGTAGCAGCCTCAAGGAGGAATCTTGCTACAGCGTGCATCACGTCGCTGTGTGAAGCTACCTTGTTGGGTCATATCACTGCGCAAAGCTACCTTGTGGGGTCACGTCGGTCTGTAAAGTTGCCTCACTAGGTCACATTGGCACGCAAGGCTTAGTTGTTGGGTCACATCTGCCGCACAAAGATGCCACGTTGAGTCCGTCACACACATAGTGTGGGACAATGCATGAGAAAGCATATCCGACATATATGGGTATCGTGCAAGTTTCGCTATGCATAAAAAAACAAGGCAAACAATGCATGAAATTACGAAACTGAATGATGACCAAACGAGTTTGTTTTGTTGGGGCAATCCTTTAATGAGTGCCTAGAGGTCTTGCATATCCTGCACTTGATTGTGCAGCTAATGATGGTACATTGGCTAGCATCCATGCCTTGTACCCATACAAGCATAGCTTGTGCTGAAACTTTGGCTTGTTACAGGTGCATGTCACCACATCACTTAGGATGCATGCCTATTTCATTTCACCCTGGTATGACTATCGACATATTTCTACCGAAACCTAATCTCATACTTCCTCCTAAGGCCATCGATTACCCGGATGTCATGCATTTAGGCCTTCTTTATCTTCTGGCCCATGTGCCTCTATATGTTCTCAAACCACTGCTTGCCTTCCTCCATCTGTCTCTTAGCTGTAGTGGCTCTATTGATGAAATAACTAATAGTGTGAGTACATGTCTCCTCGACGATCGCGATGATAAGGAGGCACTACACACCTTTGAGGACATTGTTGTACACATCAGACATGTTGGTTGTCATAATTCCATACTTTGCATCACCCATGTCGTAGAGAAGGGACCATTTCTCTAGTTTAGGAGCATGTCAACGAATCCACTCTAAGAAACTTATGGCACTGTTGGGTTACTCTCCCTCTGTTGTTGAGTGCTGCCAACAACCCAGCATTACGATCCGACCACCGCCCACTTCACATTCGCTAGAAACTAGAGCCAAGTGGACGTGTTCTCGCTCTTCACAATGGCAAATGCCATCGGGAGAACCTGGTCATTCGCGTCAACTTCCACTGCAATGAGAATGGTGCCCTTGTACCTCCTCATGAGGAAAGTGTCATCCATCACGAGCACAGGATGGTA
The DNA here is from genome assembly GCA_017311315.1 of Dendrocalamus latiflorus. NCBI lineage: Eukaryota > Viridiplantae > Streptophyta > Magnoliopsida > Poales > Poaceae > Dendrocalamus > Dendrocalamus latiflorus. The sequence continues at coordinate 11,761,683 of CM029659.1, read as the reverse complement.
GAACTTGAAGGCCCCAAAGGCCTGGGTGCAAGCCCATAACACCCGGTCTAGTATGAAGCAGTTAGGCCCTCCATCAACATCTTCTCTCTCAAGCTTGTTTATATACATGCTAGGGTTTGATTCAGCAATCTGGCATAGCAACCTAGGCACAAGGTTGTACACCTCTTTGTATGTTTTGTACACGGACTCAATGACCTTTTGCTTGGCTCATTAGACCTTGCTATAGCTGACAAGATAGCCAACCAGATTGATGACTACTGACATTAGCATCTTGAGGGAAATGGACACGTCCGTCGCAACTAGGTGATTGATGAGGCTTGTCACATATGCGGAAGTCACATTTCGATGCTGCCGCAGGGGCTCACTAAGCTCACAAGTGTGGTCGGTTAGCGCCTTGACCACGAAGACTGAGCCAAAAATCTTTGCTCGTTGAGTGCTGATCTTTCCAAGACAACCTTCCACTACCACTTTACTGCGTAATGTCCCGGGTTGGACCAGTGCACTCGGTACACTTAGCTGATGGATAAGGTGTACCATGCTATAGCTTATTGCACAGCCATCATACTAGGGAAGCACTGCCCAATTAAGAGGGTGTCAGCCTAAAACCCCCATTAGGACTCTTCTTCTTATGGCAGTACAAGGGAACATACCGTAATATCATCGAGTTTGGAGGCCACATAGGGCACCTCCGATGACACAATTCCCCCGCTTGGACTACCTGTCTGGTGTGCATTGTCGTCGCTACCATCGGAGCCTCTTAATTCTCAGCGACGAATGTGAGAACAAGAAGTAAAACACAGTTGAGATGAGTGATGAGTGACTGTGAGAGCTTGCTATTTATAGCAGAGCAAAAAGGGAATCCGCTGCATTGCCATCAGGAATTTCGGAGTCATTGTCGACGTGCTCCACTGCGGGAAAAGGGGGGCGGCATGAACGGGATGACATACATGCGGAGAAGATCCGAGGGGGCAAGGGGGAACAATATGGACGGGGTGACATATGTACAAAGGAGGGAGGGGGCAAGGGGGACGGCATGGATGAGGCAAAATATATGCGGAGGAGGGAGGCCAGGGATTGCAAATGATGGCCACCGCATGTTGGCCATGTAGATTACGAATTAAAAGATGAATTAAATGAGCACTTTATGTCGCTAATTATGATTAAATTAATATGAATTAACATGGCAAATTTGGAACACATAAAATTCTAAAAAATTACACAATTAAGTCAACTATGTCAGGAGGCTCTACAAAATAATTCGTAATTTTTTGAGATCATTTGCTACATTAACAATTCCTACAAGTAGTCTACTTAAATGAATTCTTGAGTAAAATTCAGGATGGATAAAATTAAAAAAACAAATTACACAATTAAATACGCTGCATCGGGGGCTCCACAAAAAAATTTATAATTTTTAGAGCTCATTTGCTATATGTAAAAATTCGTACAATCAGTGGACATAAATGAAATCCCTAATTATAATTACATTACCACTAATTACCCTAACTAAAATGGCCGCCGCACAGTGGCCGTGTGGCCGAGGGCACGTGTTGGCCTGCCCCCCACCCCTGGGCTGCCATGCGGTGGATGCGCCATTTTTATAAATTCCACGAGATGACGGCTATTCTTGTAAATACAGGTCCAAAAACCGCCAAAAAAGCCAAAAACTCCCATTCTGTATTACAATAACAACTCTATAATTCACATTTGACATGGTCGTCTTGTAATTGTACATTTGGACCGAAGCAGTTCAGACCGAAGTTTGCGCATCCATCCTGTTGATATACATACATTCAACTCAACACGATTGAGTCAAGCGTGGTCCGCCAAACAAATTGTGAAACCAATCCATGAGTACTTAAATGATGTTTTTTATTGACTGACTAATGTACAAACCACCCTCGGTAGTTCCCTTGTCCCTTGACTCCCCAATAGGATTATGCAGCTTAGGCTTTGGAGGGGGCACTTTTCTTATGGAACATCGCATATGCATCACTATACACTGCTACTACGTTTGACACGACTGCAAGAACAATCATGAAGACGGCCAGAATCTTGTCCCACTGCTTTGCTATGCTGTGCGGATCCCTGAGAAATCCAAGCAAAAGGAATTAGATGACTGAAACAATGAACTGTATTAAACAACTAATTCTAGCCCTCAGTTTTGTTAGGTCTACTACCCATTCATATGTTAGCAGCTATATATTCTCTTTAGTTTATAACTTATAATTTATAGCTTCACTCAACCAAACAAATGGGATGGTTTCTCCGCTGCCGTTTTGAAGCAGCTTATCAGGACAACTTTTCTAATTGACTTATCCACATTCGGTTCGTTCACATAAGCGTTCGTGTTAGCACTAAAAACTATAAGCCACAGTCGAAAAGAACCCGATGTATTTCAGAGTCACAAACTCACCATGGATAGCATCACAGCAGGTACTGTTGAAGTCTTAAGACCACTCCCAAAAGCCGTACGACCACTCTGTTGGTTCTTCGACCACCCTGACAGTCATTACGACCACGTTGTAACATCTCCAATCACGTCTCGCTACTCCGACCACGTAATCGTAATGTCAGCTGAAGTTATGCCACGTTTACCGCCGCTGAGCTGCACTTCCTTTGACCATGTAGTAGGCTCAATCACCGTAGTCGTAACTCGATTACGACCACGCAATGATTCTATCGACCACGCAGAAGGCATTATCGACTGCCGTTGTCATAACCCTTACGACCACAGCTTCTGCTCCACGACCGTGGTCGTAACTTCTTTACCACCACGTCTTCAGCACCTGCGAACACCTCTACTTGTCGTCATGGTCATAACTCCGTTTACGACCACATCTGTGAACTCGATGTACTCGATAGATTTTCCAGAGCCAAACCGCTCTTCTCTTCTTTATTTCTTTCTCTTGATCACACCGATCGCTACGATCACCCTGATCGCTTTCTCTGTTTTAACCTCGCTCTTTGTTTTCTCCTTGCTTACTCTCGGTACAATGCTTTGCCCTTTAAAACCTGCTCTACGACTATGGAGCGGGCTCGGCTACGACTACTACAACTCCACCACAGACTCGACAGACTGACTCGAACTCATACACGACCACAACTATCAACTCGTACATGACTCCGACCACTCGTACATGACAACTTCCGACTCAAATATGACTACGACTTCCGACTTATACACGACTTTGACTTTTAAACTGAAAACAAGATTACTAACTCTAACAATCACCTCCTTAATCTTGTTTATCTATCTTGATCACGCCAATCTTCTCTCTTGCTTCTGCTCCTTCCTTGCATGCCTTCCTGGGTTGGAGCACCTACTCCCACAGCCACCTTGTCATTACCTGAGCCTCCCATCTTTCTCCAACACAGATCTTGGCTGAGATTATGCCACCTTCAGTCTTTGCGTACGCACGTCTCATTGAAGCCGCTCCCGCGAATCCCACTTTGGCCTAGAATATTCCAGTGCCTTGATCTCCCTTTGAGTTGAGTGTGATCGACCTATATGTGTGTCGCATACATCTCCCAAACCAGCTGTGTGCGCACCATGCACCTGTGGTCCATAGGCAAGACCACTGCCTCTTGCTCCGACTACATGCATTGTGCCTCTACGAGACCTGCCTTGACCCGAGCCACTTCCTTCAGCATTGTCTGCATGAGGATGGAGTACCGTGCCTACATGCGCGCCATGCATACCTCCTGCTGCCTTTGCACATCGTCCATCTATGCCTCTCTTCACACAACCTGTTTACAAGTTTTCAAAGAAATCTAGTACAACCGATTTGGAGATCTCTTCACCTTTATCAATAAATCTCTGTTCTAGTTGTACACATGCAAGAACTCATCCTGCAGCACCACCCTGCACCCTCTTTCTGTCATCTGCCCAAGACTAAGTATGTTGTTGCATAGACTTGGTATATAATAAATCCATGTCAACAACTTCTTATCTCCGTTCTTGCATTGCAGCATCATTATCTTTTGTATTTTATCTTCACTATGGAGCCATCGCCAAACATGATCTTGCCCCAAGCTTGTGAAACATGAAGCGATCTCCCGTCATGTGGTTTCTTTCTTCGTTGTCCAAGTACCACTGATCCATATGATCGTGGCTACCTTCCTTCGTGCGTAGTTTTGGAACTACGTTCTCCTCATTCAGTATCACCATGGCCTGCTCCTTTTCAACATATGAGGAGAGAACTACTACGATTCATCATCTTCTTCTTCGTCTTTGGCGAGGTTCACCTCCTCATCCTTCTTCTTGCTTTTGCAATCTGAAGCATAGTGCCCATACTCGTTACATTTGGAACACTTTTATATGGTTGCGACATCCTAATGCGTAATACCCGTATTCACCACATTCAAAGCACTTGACATGTAACTTATCACAGGATCTTTCATCACCACCTTGCCCAGCCTTGTCTCCACAGCCACCCTGCCGCCTCGGCTTGTCTGGCCGCCTTGACCACGCCACCTCCCACGATTGTTTGATGAGCCATGATCGTCTCTCAGATCTTCCTTTACTAGCAATGTCTGCTCGTTCTGAGATCTCTACTCGGTGATCTCTTTTATCTTCTTCTTGTCCGGAAACACATGCAGGTACTTCTTCACCGCCACAGATTCCTTCATCTTGTTGCCAAGAGAGTTAATTTGATTGTACAACGAACTCAGCTTGCTAACGAACTCGTCCACCAACTAGGTCTCTCCGATCTTCAGGTTCTCAAACTCGCTCTGCAAATTCTAAATCCGCACCTCCTTGACACGATCAACTCCTTCATGCATCGTCTGAAGTGTCTCCCATGCCTCTCGTGCCATCTCCTTGCCGATGAGCTGATGCATCATCGCATCTGGCACTGCCTGGTAGATGAGGGCTAAATCCACCTTGTCGTCCACCTCCTTGTCCTTCCCCTTCGGATCGACTGAATCCCAGACTTCCTGGGCGTGCATGTTCGCCTTCATCTTCATTGCCCACATAGTGTAATTGTCGATTGTGAAGAGAGTGTACTGGAGGGAGATCAGCCCACCCTGAGCCTTCGCCTTGTCACCCATGATCTTCAAAATCGAAGTCAACTAGCTCTGATACCACTTGTTGAAGTCTTACGACCACTCCTAGAAGCCGTACGATCACTCTGTTGGTTCTCCGACCACCCTGACAGTCATTACGACTACGTTGTAACCTCTCCGATCACGTCTCGCTGCTCTGACCACACAGTCATAACTTCAGCTGAAGTTATGACCACGTTCATCGCTGCTGCGCTGCACTTCCTTTGACCGCGTAGTAGGCTCGATCACCGTAGTCGTAACTCGATTACGACCACGCAGTGATTCTATCGACCATGCTGAAGGCTTTATCGACTGCCGTTGTCATAATCCTTATGACCACAGATTCTGCTCCACGATCGTGGTCGTAACTCCTTTACCACCACGTCTTCAAGTACCTACGAACACCTCCGCTCGTCGCCGTGGTCGTAACTCCGTTTACGACCACGTCTGTGAACTCGATGTACTCGATAGATTTCCCAGAGCCAAACTGCTCTTCTTTTCTTTTTTTCTCGATCACACCGATCACTATGATCACCCAGATCACGCTCTCTATTTTTCCCTCACTCTGTTTTTTCCTTGCTTGCTCTCAGTACAATGCTTTGCCCTTTATACCCTGCTCTACGACTATAGAGCGGGCTCGGCTACGACTACTATGACTCCAGCACAGACTAGACAGACTGACTCGAACTCGTACACGACCATGACTACCAACTCGTACACGACTACGACTTCCGACTCAAATACGACTGTGACTTCCAACTTATACATGACTTTGACTTCTAAACTGAAAACAAGATTACTAACTCTAACATGTTCCATTCCCTTTTTTCATTTGGTGCATATTAAAAATGGTAATGTGACATACTTGAGCTAGAAAGAAAGATGTATAATGAAATATGTGAATCTATTAACTTACCTTATAGTGATTGCAGCTGGGAAAATAAAGGCAATACAAACAGCAGCAGTTGCCCCAGTAAATTGGAAGGCATCCCAAATACTAGGAATGAAGTTCGCAGATACAAAAATCACAAGGAGGAGCACCGCTGTCATCCCACCAAACCTTCTGTTGTCAGAAGACAGGGGCCTTGCAGAGGAAAAGAGAAGCCCGTCCAAATTAAGCCGCAGTGCGTGGAATATCATGGGGAACACGAGCATAAGGTGGACAGCATAGCTCACTCTAACGGCATCATTAAGAACTGAACTGTATGGAATGCCGAGATTTGCATCGAAGTTAGCGAGCACATCAGCGAGCGTAGATTCGCCAAAGAGAAGATATCCAAAGAAACTTGTTGTGATATAGACAGTTGAGCATAGAGCCAATGATGTGTGCACTATTGGCTTGATCTGGGAAGAGTCCTTGAGCTCATTGTGAATGGGGTGAACTGCAAAATATCAATCGGATCCCCTTAGATAACTGAGAAGCAAGCGATCTTTCTGGGGCTAAAGGCATTAGCTAAAATTTTCAAAACCTACATTGCAACGTTAGATCTCAAACTAATCTATGATCATTTTAGCTCAGTATGCATGTGCATTTTATGCCATTACAATTTCAGACACATGGTCATGGAAACACTACGAACATTTCCACGGCATGCAACTTGATAAATCTTATTGACCATCTTCTATGAACATTTCCACGGCATGCAACTTGATAAATCTTATTGACCATGTTTCTCAGACTTTTCTGCATGATATTTGTTTTGTTGAAATCAGGACTAGAATGGGCTCATACCATTATAATGGCAAACGTAAGCAGTGACAAGAACTGGCACTGCTGTGAAAAGTTCCCAGACAGATGCCGAATCGGGAACGGCAGGGAACAATTTAGGCATTGCAATTTGTCCACCTATCAACTTGACAATAGCAATTCCTGCAGTGATAACAACGAATACAACTGCCAAAGCAACAGATATAGCAGATGTATAGCTCAGTGAATCTGCGAGAGAAACAAACAAATAGATATTATCAGATAGTGGTGAACAAAACATAGTATCCTACTCTTACAAAATACAGAAACATAAAAGACTTTTCTTTGCAAAAAAAAAGTAATAGCTACTTTGCTCAAGCAATCACTTACCAACACGCTTGAAACATGCTAGTGGAGTAAATACACTAAGGGAAGTAACCAAGAGAACAAAGAAACGCCCATTCCACCAGTGCGTGCCAAACCATCCTTCTAATACACCATAGTGGTGTTCACCACCAGAGAAAGTTCCAGAAAGCACATCACCTAGAGTAAAGAGTTGTTGTTTGTATATTAGATTCACTGCCATGCCTCAATAAGGACTGATCCCCACAATTCAAGCACCAACTATCAAAACTTAAAAAAAAACAGTGGTGCTTATCTATAACACAGTGGAAAATGCAAGCAACTATATCACTAACAAATATATTCTCAGTGCTTCCAGTTGGCTACATATAGAATCTCATATGAGACAAAATTCACATTTTGTTCAGAATGTGCATATGCTCTACAACTTACAGTGATGGGGACCCAAACTATATGGCGACAAGAAATACAAAATACTAACAAAGCCGCATCACAGAAGAAATGAACAAAGTTAACTGATAAAGAGAATTTATTCGTTGATTACCCCTAGGTTGTATTTCAGTTACTTCAGAACTTATAATCTATTCTGCATGCACCAATAGTGATGAAATAGATGTTCTTAAATCCAAGGTCCAAAGCAAGCTAGATTTCCAAATATCGATATTACTTAAATGTAAAAGAGAATTAGAACTACTCATACTAAAGTCTAAGACACACAAACCAAAAAGGGTGCACGCGCAATCATGTGCACAAAATCCTTGTTCCAAAACCCTGAGACAATTCACACTTTACATAAGCAACTGAACACAAATCCAGAATCAAGAGTCAGGATGTGCTAAAATGGTTTTACCAATAATGATCATGTACACGATCATGACGCCGACGTTGTTCACGACGACGCAGACCTGGAGCAGCGTCCTTCCCCACCACCCGAACGCGTCCTCCATGACGGCGCCGTAGGAGGGCGCGCCCACGACGCGGCTGAACCGCACGAGCAGCTCGATGGAGGCGTCGGTGAGGAGCGCGGCGAGCACGATCATGACGAGGCCGGGGACAAGGCCGAGCACCTTCATGGTGGCCGGGAGCGCCATGATGCCGGCGCCGACGATGGTAGTAGACAGGTTGAACACCGCACCGGCGAAGGATGCGCCGTTGAACTCGTGGAAGGCGGCTTCGGCGCCGCCGCCACCCTCCCCCCGCTGCCTCGTCGGGAGAAGCGGATCGCTGCCCTCCGGGAGGCGCTCCTTAACGGCCCCCATCGTCATCTTCGCAGAGCTGAGCAGAGTCGTGGATTCTTGTGCTCTGGTGGGAAACAAAATCCTACAGAAAAAAGGTGCAATCTTTGTGCAAGACTGCAGCAAAGGACTAAAAAAAGCTAGGATCTTTATCCGTATAATCGATTCCTAGGACTCCAAGAAGAGGTCCTAAGAGCGGAATGCTTCGAGAGCGGGCGCTCAAAGAACCAGAAATTTTCCCAAAACTTGCGGGTACAGCACCGCGCGGTACAGGACGCGTAGATCTTTTCGCGCTGGAACCAGAATCGCCAAGAAGTTTGGCTGGAGAAGGGTAGGGGATACAGTTCGGATTAGCTGCGCCTTCCGTGGCGTTGAAGCGACAGAAGTAGAACCGATTAACTGAAGAAATGGCCAGAGCAGGAGGAGGAGGACGATTTTGTTAGAGAATTCTTCTTGTCCCCACTCTCCTCTCTCTCCTTGCGTATTGCGAGACAAGAACAGTAGAGGCAAGCGAAGCAATTGCTATGGAGAGCTGGGGACTGGAGGAGGACGAGAGGTTCTTTGAGTCTTCAGTTGAAGAGTTGCTATGAATTAGTTGGAGGTTTTCCGATTTTTTCCCCCTTTTATTTGTAATTTCGTATTTAGGACTGTTTTATCATGTGCATGGTTGGAGACGTTGGATGTTTCTCCTTTTTTTTTTGCGACTGTGGCGAGTGAAGACATGTGAAGCACCTGATAAAAAGAAGAGCGGAATTTGTTTTATAGTTCCTATTTCCATTTCAATTGGACACCATGGCGGTGGCTTGTTCTTTACAGCTTTTTAGTCTATTTTTAAATTTGATTTCTATCAATTAGTATTATTTATCAAATCTACTAGTCCAATCTAAAAATTGACCCTGTATTTGCACTTACTTGTCTATTGTTGTTTTGTAATTTGTGCTTTGGTGGCTATAATGTATGGATCACACAGTATTAATTGTGATTGAGAAGGGTTAATGCCATTGAAAAGGAAACATGCGGGAACGTAAATGTGAGCATATACGCCTTTTCTACGATGCTTTTGATCGTTATTACTAAATATATAACGTGGGAAGATGGCTTTTGCGAGATGCTGCTTCAACAAACAAGTTGCTGTAGTCGACGGCCGATGTGTAGCCAAGTCCCGGGAGCCCAAGGAGACATTGCAGGTAAAAAGGCCACTGAATGCTGAGGATGAAGTGTTTTAGATTGTTGAGGATGAAGTTAAGCAAGTAGCCAACTACACTTGTATAGTCTTACCTGTACCATTAGGTGGCAATGATACTGTGCCACTCAATTTGTTCGATGAAAAATGGCGCACACTGTTTTTATCTTCCCAGAGGGTGGGGAGAAGCAGATGATATCGAAGCAAACAAGGGGAGCTGGAGGAGGCCATTGAGCTATAGTTATCCTACTAGTAGTGTGCCTGTGCTAACGCTACGGTAAAATATAAAAGAAAGCAAGATATCGTCAGACGGAGCCATAGGGATTCTCAGAACAGAGTTTGCTGTTGCATTATGTGTGCTTGAAGAAACTATACCTACTGTAGATGAAGACTGGTTGCCAGGTACAGAAGAAGGCTCCGCAGAAACAGAAGTAGATCCAACAGGAGCACCAGGAGTTGTTTCTGTTTCTCGATCAGGCTGTTGATTTGATGCCTTTTCTGCTAATTCACGTGCAATCTAAACAGAAAGACAAAAGTAATTGAAGAAATTTACAATCTCCAATTAGAAAAATATAGATGTCACATTAAAAGAACAAGAACCTTCAGCTCATCAGGAATATACCATTTGGATTGCTTTGTCACTTTGTTATAATAGTACCTGGAACAATAGAATAGTGAGAATACGCAAGAAAGAAAATCCATGAATTGCCAAATAACAAACCATTAGGGGCAATTATTTCCAGTATGAACTTACTTTCGTCCTTCTGGGGTAGAAAATTCTTTCCATTCAGTCGAGGCGTCAGCCCTATGTTGCATCACATAAATATGTAACGAAAACCATTCAAGCGCATTTAATATACCAAAGAAGAAAAGGAAAACTCCACTCAATTCATTTCTTCAATTAGAATATGCACTGCCCTCCGGAAAGGAAAAATTAAGAATCCATTCTTGGTTCATTGTAAATGCTCCTCCACAAAAGACAGATAATTATGGTAAAGAGATAGAAAACCGAAAATAGGCAAAATGGGAATAAAACGTATTGCAATTATCACATGAAAGAAGTCCGGGTGCTAAAATGCTAATGCTGCTGATAAAAGAAAGCAGAATCATGTAAGTATTGTTCCTTAATGTTTACCAATTTTTAATCTTTAGATATGAGTCCTGTTAAAAATTTGTAGATAAATGCAGAGGCAAAATGCAAAAGTTGAATATGTTATTGATGCAGATAAATATTCAGTTTACATAAGCAAAGTTCTAAAGCTTAATTGCAGAAGCATAGCATCATTGAACATAGCAATATCATATATGAATTGTAAAATAAATGATGCATATAAGCACACAGCACAACTAACCTCCAAAGGTGTCATCAACTCAGCAGGTTTCTCCCAACTTGACTGCCTTGTCTTCTTATTGTAATAGTACCTAGATAAAGAAAAATAGCAAACATAGCAAATAAGAAAAAAAGACCAAAACATGTAATAATTAAATTGTGATTAACAAAGTTGAAACAGAAAGTAATACAAAGATGATTTACTTTTTTCCATCAGTTGAAGTGTGCTCCTGCCAATCCGAAGAGCTAGGTTCAGTGGAGCTGACCTGGGCATTTGCAAACTGAATTATTGAAAGGTCAAGGATATCCAATATTTACATAGTAGACAAAATTGAATGATGCAGCAGAGGTCTTAAATTTTATATGGTAGACAAAAAAGTGATCGACATTACCAGAGGTCTTGCAGTACTTACTGAAGGCAATGCGGCTGAAGCTACCATGGGCTGATGCCCAGGCTGCACCAGCGGTGTCACAAGAGGTAAACTCTGACCGGGAGCTGCACCCCAGGGTTGAACTACAGGAGGAGGAACCGATGTTGGTTGATACTGAAAAGTAACATTTCAGTATTAATAACTTATCAGCAGAAAAAAAACATTCCATATATATTGAGTGTGACTGGAAAACATTATACTTCAGTAGGTCCAGAAGACATTTTACATGACTGTCCCACTGATCCATCAACGCTGCAACACCACCTTAGTACTTGTAACTTAAAATGACTGAAATGAATGTATCATTGGAATTCTTAGAACAAAAGGCAACCTTGACCTAAACCACATGCAAAATTAAAGTATTTCATCATAACGCAAAGTGGAATAAAACATCAGCAATATATAGTGTAGAATAACTAACATGTTCTGGCTGGTTGACCAATCTTTGACATATCCCAAACCTGGTGAACACCAACGAAGTTTTAATAATTAATACATAAATCACATAAAAAGAAGATATCACCTAAAGGGACTAACCTTCACTGATGAGTCAAGAGAACCCACCAACAACCAACGATCCATCATGAGAAATTGATGAACAGCTTAATCTGTGTTCCACGGGATAATTATCAAACCAAAGTATGGGCATTAAAATTGTCAATATTAAGTTACAGTTAAGATTACCCATTATGTGTATTAAGGAATGTGTAGAAGCTAACAGATGGTAATGATAAGTTATTTAATTGTGCACGGTTTCGCAAGTCCTCAAGAACTGATTGCTCAACTTCAACAGGCCTGAAACAAAGGATTAAGATTTCTCAGATTCTTACAACTCAAGGTTGACACTTGATAGATAAAAAAGTAGACAGGTGTGTTATGTTTTGTGATAAAGGAAAAGTGCTATTTTGGTCCTCTTAAGTTCAGATCCTGAATCCTTTTAGGATCCTGATCCCCAAATCCCTCAGCTTTCAATTCGGGTTCCAAAAAGGCCTCCTCATTACAAAATCAAGAACATGCCATTCACATGTGGGGTCTGGACCAGGGTTCAAAATCCCAGCGGTTACCGGCCGGTAACTGCCGGTTACCGTTTTTACCCGTGGAGACCGGTAACCGAAAAAACCAGCCGGTATCAATTTTTGATTTTCGAATTTTGGCTGCTTTTTTTCCAGTTTTTCTAGTTACCGGCCGGTTTTCCGGTTACCGGTTTCAAAACATCTCAAAATTCAAATTTTGATTTTCAAATTGTGACTGATTTTTTACCGGTTTTTCCGGTAACCGGCCGGTTACCATTACCGGCTGCCGACCGGGATTTCTTCCGGTTCCGGTTTTTGGAACATTGGTCTAGACCCACCTTCAGTTAGATGAATGGTATTTTTGAACTAAAGCCAAAGTTGAGGGATTATTTGGAAATTTTGAAAACCTTAGGTCCTAAAACAGACCAGATCTAAATTTGGAGGACCAAACAGGACTTTTCCAAAAGAAAATTGTGAAGGGATTATAAATGTACATCACTGGAAGGGTTAGCTCTGGTTTCACACGAGATGCCACAGAAACCATGCTTGTTTCGGATTTGATGTTTTTCCCTGTTGTGACTACAAGCTTATTATCCTTTTTGAGCTTTTTAAGAGAACTGCCCTGCTTTCCACCTTCTGAGGATTTTTTCTGTAGCAAAAAATAATAAGCAAAGAATGAAGTTACAATAGTAAGAAACATCAACTGTGAATAAGGAACACAGGTGCATGCATAGTGGAACCAAGTAATGAACATTTGCTATCAGCTACAGCCTACCAGCTGTGTGAATTAAACAGTAATGTTATTCCTGTTTTCAAGAACACTGTAGAAGAAGAAAAGAAAGAAATGTGCTGCTGATAGCCTGACACACACTAAAAGAAACGGACACTTAATGTTTCAATGGATGAGACTGTAGCAAGCAAGACTTCCATACTATAAAAGAGTTTCTTGCCTTGTTATCTTCTGCGTCTGCATCCTTGCTTTCTGCTTCAGTTTTATCAGAATCTGATAGTGCCTTCTCCATACGCTCCTCAGCTGAATCTTCAAGCAACTGCATACCAGAATTTTAATTTTAAGAACAAATGCCTAAGAATTACGAACAGATAAATTAAAAAATGGCAGGAATACCACCAAATACGAACTGTTTGATCTGAATTGTTACAATCCATTTGATCCGAATTGTTAACAATACAACAGACAATGGAGAGCAAACAGACTACATACCCCCCAATGCACTTCCTTCTGATTTATCTGTTTTGCCAAGTCCTTACTGGTTCCAACCAGAGCAACAACGTCGACATAATCAGAGATTAATGAAGGTTGCCCAGGAGATACTGCCAATATTGCATAGGGAAAAGTGGTAGAGAAGATTCTGAGAAGTGGAAATGAGCGCATGATAGACATTGGGGGGGGGTACTAATCTCAATGGAATGGAGAATTGTACCTTCAAAAGTTATGCGTTCATTGATTATTCCAAGCATCACAAGAGCTTGTGTTTTCTGGAGATACTGGAGAAGCAATTCATATGAATACTGCAATGAAAAATGGGGTAGAAACTTTAATTGGAGCAGCTGATTTCTTTTTCTACAAAATAGCATTGCAGCAAAGAAGCGTAGTTCGCGCCTAAAACCGAAGAAGCGAAACCGTAGTTCGTGCCGGAAATCCCAATCTCCACCTCGCCGAACTTGCGCCTAAAACCGTAGTTCGCGCATCCATGGCACCGAAGAAGCGAAAGGCGGATCCGGCCGAGTCCGCGGCGGCCGCTGCTGAGCCCGCCGCTGCCAACCACCACCAGGAGCCTGCCTCCTCCGAGCTCAAGCCCCGCGGTACCATCTACTTCCCCATCACCGACGACCCCCCGGAGCCCAGCGCTGAAGCTGCCGCCACCGAGGAGGATGACGGCGCCGATGATGACGAGGAGGAGGACATCGCGAAGCTGCTCGAGCCGCTGTCTCGGGAGCAGCTTGTGGCGCTGCTCCGCACAGCCGCAGAGGCGAGCCCTGCGACCATGGCGGCCGTGCAGCGCGCAGCGGAGGCCGACCCCGCGAGTAGGAAGCTTTTCGTCCACGGCCTCGGCTGGGGCGCCGGCGTGGACAACCTCCGCTCCGCGTTCTCCCGCTTCGGCGAGCTCGAGGACTGCCGCGTCATCTCAGATAAGCAATCTGGCAGATCCAAGGGGTACGGGCAGAGGATCTAGGGAGTGGGGGAAGGAGGAGGCGAAGCGGCGGAGTGGGGGGAGGAGGAGGCGACGGGAGCGCGGGGGGGGGGGGGGGGGAGGAGGAGGCGGGGTGGGGTGGGGTGGGGAGGAGGAAGAGGAGGCGGCGGCGCGGGGTGGAGGAGGAGGAGGCGGCGGCGGACCGGAGGGGTGGGGGGAGGAGGCGGCGGTGGAGGAGGAGCGAGGGCGGAGCGGGAGATGGGACGCTGCGCCGGGCGCGGGGGGGAGTAGCGTCTCGGGCGGAAATTTTGCGAGGTGGGGATATCAGAGAGAGGAGAGGTTCGATGATATGCATGATCCGGATGATTTTGACCTTTAGATCTTCAATGAGTAAGAGAAGAAGGCTTGAAGAGCGATCCAGACCATTCATTTATATAAAGTTGGATTACTTTGGTACACAAATCTGGGTGGACTTAGATTAGGCATGACTGTGGGGGTGGTTGAGCGGGGTAGATTTAGTAAAGAAATTTTTGGTGAATTATAGAGTAGGGTAGATTGTAGGTCTTTGTATTAGTTTCTGTTTCTAGATTTTATGTAGAAAAGATACAAGTCAATACGAGTATCTGGCTTCTTAAACCAGCTTCTCTACTCCTCTCGTTATTGTCTCACTCTGAGATAAGATAAGAGTCACGGATGCATCACCCACCTCACTCCTCTCGCTCCCGTTACGTGCACGTATATCTCTCTCACTTTTTGCATCGCTCGTCTCCTCTTTTTAAAAATCATTTTTTCAGCCACTACTATTTATTTTCAATTAAAAATCATAAGCCACAGTCAAAAACTATCAACAAAAGTTAATACGAACACCCGTAGTGGTTAGAAATAACAACATTGTGTTTTTGGTATAGTTTGACATTTTACCATAGGTCAAATCGAACCATATTTTATCTACCAGAGCTCCTAGCCAATACTTTCAGCCACTGCAAAAAATAAAACATAGCTTTTTTTTGTAAATTTCTCCTCAGAAGTACGCCTAGAGAAACCGCTGTCATGGTGTCACCGCGTGATGGAAGGAATCCACACCGTGCATCACAAATCACAACTATTTCATCCCATGCAACGGCAGTTGTTCCTTTCTGTGGTCTCCTCTGTATTTGATTGATGATTCCTCGTACCACATTTCTAGGTTTTCTTTCGGTGTCTTGCGTGCAGACAAACTGGGGCCAGCTGATGATGAGTTGCTTCCCTAAAACACTACACATATACACATGATGTCAGTAGGCAGCCCACCACCGGTCACATCTGACGTACGGATGGGTCCCGCGCGTAAAGTGGACACTGGCGTGGGCACTCGTCCGCGCCTGGTACGTAGTCCTCTTGTCACTTGCTGGTGGGGCCAGGGGGACCAGGTGCCCCGGAGCTGCCGCGACGTGCGCCGCTCGTTAGGAGATTCCCTCCTGGCCCCACCACCCAGCGACGTGGTGCGCGAATCGTTTGGCGTTCGAGCTGGACACGTAGCGAGTTCTTCCTGCTCCCACGTGGACATCGTACGGTCCCTGGTCTTAAGCCCAGTTGAGCATCTCCAATAGTGACTTATGAGTTAGCTCTAAACATATTATTTCATATTTTAATAGAAGAGAGAGAAAAGCTATCTCTTGATCAAGAGCTAGTCTCATACACACATTCCAAGATTATGTGAGAGTGTCATGTGAGGCTATTGATGTTATGAGCTATGTGCTAAAAGTTAGTACTATTGGAAAAGTTGTCTTAGAGTTAGTAACTAGCTCATACTGTTGGAGATGCTCTAAGTGTGGTATTACTGCTCGCTAAAATACTGCAGCGACGGTAAGTTTTTAAGATATTTAATTAAAAATAAATAAAATAGAAAAAACACGGTTATATCTTCATCAATAATACAAAGGTAAAAAAACCACGTTAAAAAACCAATACGTTTCAACCGGTTTTTGGCTTCTAAAGCTAGAAGTTGTTTGAAACGGGACCTTATACTCCTACGTCCTTAGGAGTTATGACATGAGTAATCCTTGGGAGTTATGACAGGAGTAGTATTAACTTAGGGCGATGTGAAAATAGCTAAGATGTAACATCCTGAAAATTTGAATTTGAAAATGTGAAGCTTTTTGAATTTATTTATGCAATATGTTTTATTTGAATTTGGAGTTTGTGGTATTTTTCTGAATAACTTAATGAAGGTTCCAAAAAGTCAAAAGGACCAAAGGGAAAACAAGCATGTCTAAATATTAGAAAAATTAAAATCTAGAGTAAGAATCTGAAAAGATGATCCATAAAATACCAAAAGGGAATTGGGTGTAAACATGAAATCCCATCTCTAAACATAAGGGCATGAATGACAAGGAGGTGAACAAAAGGGGAGAAATAATGTACAAGGGTATTAAGGAGAATAAGAGCAAAAAGGAGAAATGTAAATAAGCATGAAATATCATCCCTAAAAATTATGGCAAGCAAATTAAAGGAGGCTAGCATTTACATATATATGCAAACACATATGAATATCAATACATATATAAATAAGCATGTATGTACATACACAAAAATCAGAGAGAAATAAAAATATGTATACATGTATATGCCCCTAGGATATATGTGTAAATGTATATATATATATACATATTCAAATGTAAAAGCAAAATAAAAGTAAACATAATAACATTTACAAATATATGTATGCATACAATTGAATATAACAAGAAAATAATCTTTACGTAATAAGTATCAACAAAATGGTAGATATAGGATTACAAGGAGAAAGGAAGTGAATATATAGTATATATATACCTATGTATACACACATGAATACCCAAAAAGAAAATCAAAGAAATACAAAAAGAAAAAGAATTTAAAAGAAAATAACACAGTCGGGCCGGCCGTCACCCCGGCCCAGCCGTTCACTCCATGCACAGCCAGCGCGCACGCGCGATCCAGCGCTCCGCGGCCCAGCCGCGCACGCCGCACCGCCTCTGCCACGCGGGCCCGCGCCCCCGATCGCGCCTCTCCTCTCGCTGCCGCGTCTGCCAGTGGCCCCGCCTCCATCGCGCCTTCTCTCACTGCCGTGCGAGCCCCACGCGTCAGATCTCTCTTCCTCTGGCCGGTGGACCTCCCGCCCCCGCTCTCTTCTTCCTTCCCCGGCTTCTTCTTCCTCCACGCGCTGGCAACGCAGCTCTCTCTCGCGCTCGCTCCTTGCCGCAGCCAATCTCCCTCCCTCTCTCTCATACACCCCCGAGCAAGTTCAATGCACCCCCGTTCTCTCTCTCCCACAAAATCTCGGAAGAGATTTGGTTCATTTCCCCCGCCAGCGTGAACAGGGCGGAGGCGACGCTGCCTCGCCACGTACCTCCCCCTCCCAGCTATAAAAGCCTTGCCTGGGAGCCCCAAACGCGCCGCACTTCCCTCTTCTTCCCTCCCCCGTAAACAATTGAACCGAGAGCCCCAATTCCCCACCGGCCCCCTCCTTCTTCCCGAACTCCGGCGATCGCCGATCCGCCAAACCGAGCCACCAGAGCTCAATTCCCTGCTCTTAAACCATCTCCGGAGCGTCGCGAAGCTATCCTCGGTCTCATCCGTACCTCCCGAAGCCCGTACCTCGCCATCACCGGAGCTCCTGCCCGAACCACCGCCACCGTTCGCCGCCAGCCATCTCCGGTGACCGTCACCTCCGGCCGTCTACACCAACATATTCACCATCACCTGGGGGCTGCATTTCACGAAACCCCCGAACCTCTCCGGCCACCACTCGCCGCCGTCGCCACCGCCTTCTTCTTCCTCTGCCCGGCACCCTCCCAGAGCTACTTTAAGGGGATTTATTACCCTTATAGGGTAAGCATCGCTCGGGCTGACCGAGTGGCTTTCAGCGCTATTCTTTCCTCCCTCCTGCTCCCGCGACGCGCGTTCGAGCCCGTCTCCGCGCGTTGCGGTCGAGCATTTCTTTTAATTTTCTCCTCTGACAGCTGGGCCCCGCTGGTCAGTGGCCGGCGGTCTGCGCTGGTTGCTGACGCTAGGGTCCCGCCTGTCAGTGCCGCCGCTGACATATGGGCCACACTGGCCATAGACACAGAAGAAAAATAATAAAAGAAAAAGATAAAATGGAAAATATGACATATGGGACCCACTGTCAGAAATTTAATAATTTTGGGATTTAACTGAACTAAAATATTCAAATGGGCATAACTTTCTCATTTTAACTCCAAATTGGATGAGACAAATTTCTAAATTCATCGAAAATCAAGATATGTCCAATGGAACTAAAATCATAATTTTTAGAGTTCATTTGAATTTCTGGTGATATTTTGTTGATTTGATATTTTCTTTTTATCCGAATTTTCGCGCACGATTAAAATAGCTTACGAGGCTCAAGAAGAAGAGTTCGAGGCAGCAGTCCTAGAAGCTCCGGATAATCAAGCACCAGACCACTGTGACCAAGGCGAGTCAATACTTTGATCATGTTGAACCTACATTTCATGCAAATTACTTTGTTTTAAATTAACAAATTGCATGCTGTTATTTTTATGCAAATACATGCTAATTTTGATATTCTAGTTATATGCCATTGTTTACCTTGAATAATATTACCCTCTCCTTTTGAATATTCAATGTGTGAACCTTGTCGCCCTAGCAAAAGTATAATAGTAATATTTTGAAAATAAGTCCCTAGCTATATGCTATGCTTAGTTTCGCATAGATGCTCAGGGGGCACTGAAATGCCCCAGACATCATGATCACTTTTAATGATGAGAAAATGGTTTGGGCAGTCATGATGGGAATGACTGGTATATTTTGGACATGACTATTTTATACCCTCAAAGTCCCCAACTTGCTTAAATATCTGGGCGGATTGGTTTGAGGGTGTGAGTGTGGTGCAGTGGATGCACAAAGTGGGTTAGTGGTAGACCGCCCAGATACCACTAAGGATCGAATCTTGTCATGACCTCCTGTGTAAAACAGTACAACCACAAGTCTGTAAAGTACAACTTGGCTAAGTAAATTTATCGAGACTCCGGACTCATCTCACTGGTAGGGGGGTGAAGGGGCTACGCTATGGCAAGGGGGCCTGAAGGGACACCAGTGGAGGGTGAAGTTTCCCAGCTGTCCTACGTTGCGGGAAGGTAGAAGCCCGGCTGCGTAGTGGCTGGGGGAAACATCCCGCGCACAGATGGGACCCACCGCAAGTGGGCAGTTTCCCATAAAGGTGAGATGACAAAAGGGTCTAGATACTTTGAAAAGTCACTGTGATAGTCTGCTCAACCACACGTCTAAGGAATCATGTGGGGCAACGAGTTGATTGTCTCTTGTGGTGAAAGTGTACAAACTCTGCAGAGTCAAAACTATTCGAATAGCCGTGCCCACGGTCAGGGGCAGACATGGGAACTTAACCAGATATAGTTCTGTTTCAAAATGCTTTATGATGGGTTGGAAAAGTGGAAGGGCAGTGTAAGGCCCTAGTTTGGAATTGTCCTGGGTGTCGTCCCAGTGGTAAGTTAAGCGGCTATAACGCTGAAGAATTGCTATATGGTGCAGATGCCATGTAACGGTGGATGGAATCTGGATCGCTATTATTATTGCATATTCTGAACACTATGCTTTTGTTCAAAATGCTAGGTCTTAGAAATTTTTAGGTAATTGTATTCAAAAGCACTCTACGCAAAAATAAAATGAGCCCCAACCTTCATTTGACTAGCCATACATGTTAAATATTGCATTCTGTGTGTTGGCTCGCGGAGCACGGGGTCGGAGTGCTCACGCTCGCTTTTGCGACAAATTCAGAAGCAGGAATCGGATCACTACGCTTCAATAATACTTATGGATCACGATGGCGAAGAGGATGAAGATGTCGAGAATTAGGTCGCGAACCTCCAGTTGGCTGCCTGTGGGCATGTCCTGAAGGTCCCACCTGTGTGCTTCGTTCTTCCGCTGCTGCAATTTATTGATTTCGGCCTAATCGGCCCATGAGTAAGTCTACTATTATATTTACGTTTCCGCATGATATGTACTTTGATATTCAAAACTGTAACTGTGTGCACTATCTACTGATCCAGGGAATAGTGCAGTTAAACACAGTAGATTCCGGATTGCAAAATCTGGGTCTGACATAAGAGTACATGATGTCAGATGTATGTAAAGCTTGATATGTAGCATATACGATGATGTGAAGTAGAGAGGGAAAACATAGAGAATTGAGATGTTTCTTATATAACAATCGACTGTAATATGAGAAATAAGATACATTATATATAGAGAAACTGTCTATAGAGACATGTAAAAATAAAACATATTATAGGTCTTATCTTTAGTGTTGTTTATAGATGATATGGAGAGTGTTATAGACAACAGTTATCTATATTATTGTATGTGCCCTAACACTCCATTTGACTGCCTATAATTTAATTCAATTCATTCAACTGGATCCCAAATTCAATTGTAGGTACATTTGAATTTGATTCAAGTCAATTCAATATCCATTTTTTATGTTTGAATGTCATTTGCAATTCTACAAGGCTATGGGGCTTACCTATGCATCTAGATCTGTTAATGTGCACAAAGTAGCCTCTCCATAAGTTTGAGCATCACCGATAAATTCAATCGATTTTGTGATGAGAGACCATGTGGAGGTAACCCCATGTTTGTGATGAGTAATTGATGCTTGTGTTAGAGAGTTTGAGTTTGTTTTGGGTATTTCATGCTTGAGTACCTTTCACTAATGTTAATGTATGATTATGCTATTTCGAGCGGTGCTATATGATGTTTTCTTGTCTGTGATGGCTGCAGGACTTTGAGGCTAGGTCGTGGCGAGGCATGGATGACCGGACTAGGCACAGGCGGTGCTGAGGTCAAAGCAGTCGGGAGATGCCGAAGATGGCGAGGACTCGAAGTGGTTGCGAGGCGTGGACAGCAAGAAAAGAGGAAGCTTCCAGGAAGGTGCAGCAGGGGCATTTCGGTAAAATGCGCAAGGCTGCAAAATGGAAGCAGATTCAGTTGAAGCTGATGGGTAAAGTGCTGTAGCAAATGGGTTGGAGACCCGGTAGTAGAAGGCTATAAATAGAGGAGGTTTAGGGTTTGAAGGGTGTACTTGTTTTCCCTCGACTTGTCTGATGAGGGCTGGTGGCTTTTGCCTCTTTTGTGTGTGAACCATGTAGTGTGAGTTGGCTGACACTTCTTGTATTTCCTTTTAAGTGTGAGTCTGGCAGTGTAGTTAGTTCTTGAGTTCTTGATTTCTTTGTGTGGGTGTGCCCAGGATGGAGAATGGGTAGGAGATGAGTGTAGCAAAAACTCAATGTAATCATTCATATCTCTAAATCCATATGAGAAGGAATGTGGTTGAGTTGTTCTTAATCCCTATTTGTCTGTGTTCTTGTTTGTTGTTTCTTCTCAGCACTTTGTTCATCTCTGCTCTCTTCTTTCTCTGTTGAATTCTTGGGAATGTAGAAACAGAATCCTTGCTGCTCTGAACAGGGAACATCCTCTAGGCCATTTGGCTACTTCATTCCCGAAAAGCAGAAGGTTGAATCAAAGAGTTCTTTCACCTTTCTTTCTTGTGCCTAACTTCCTCTGCTTTCGGAGTTTTAGGGTTTGGAGGCAGAGTAATCCTGTTCTTCGTGATGTCTTGGGAAAGGCCATCCATTCCAGTCTACTGTCCACACTTCACAGAAAAAAGGCTATCGCTGGTAGAGTACTAATTACTACAGCTTCCAACCGACTAGCTGCATTCCAGCGTCGTGAGTGCGCCTGACTCTTGGGTCCCATATGGGCCAGTAGGCCATGCATCACATTAGTTAGTACTTAGTACTAAGCAAAAACAGCTAACTTTTCACAAGCCTGTCGCCTCGTGCAGCACACTGCGTACCCCTGCTTTGCCTTGACTTACAAGTCTCTCTTGCAGCCTGCATGGCATCACCGCATCACATCAGTGTATGTGCATTACAATCAATAATCAATTAGTCATCACTATTCACTCATCACTTTATCTCCTCATCAGTATTTCACCTCGTCACAGTGCATAACACCTGCCCTAGTCGCTAGTAGCAGCCGACGACGCGGCCACGTGGGATGCCCGACGGCCGGGCCGACGTCGAGTCACGCGACACCTGCCGGTGGCCGCCACGCCATCTGCAGCCCATCCTAGGATTCCTGGTAGTATTGATATTTTTCTCCAAATTCTTCTGATTTTATTTAGGCAAAGTGACTAAATTTGTAATTTATTTGCTATGTGGAGAACGAAGAAATCAAGAAAGTTACCAATGATGATGCGGTTCATCGCTTCATGAACTTGAAAGAACATAAGTACTAAAAGGTAATGCGTTTACTTTCATTTTATCATTCTACTATTTTTTTTCTTGAATATGTTAATTTAATTTATTTTCTTTTTTATAGCCCCCTGAGGTCGATGATGTATTTTGCCAATATCGATCATCTTTTGTCTGTAATTTCACTCTTAGTTTTTTCACTTCTCTGCAATTAGCAAATAGTATTAGTAGGTTTCTTCATTTTGGTAAGTATTCTGATCGTTATTTCTTTATGTTGTACATTGCCATCGATTATGTTAACTTATTGATGATAAAAATTATCGAACACATAACTATTTAGTATAACATTACTTTAAAATTATATATAGTGTTACATACACGGTGAAATAGTGAACCCCGGTTACTTTTATTTTAGTTCTGTCCCTGTGCTTGAATTCCTTCTTCTCCAAGAAAGAGATGTAGGCCCATATCAAAACTCTTTAGATTAGTTAATTATAAATATAGGAGAGGAGCTATCTGTTTTATGCACAATAAATCATTACAATAAAAAAGATCATTGGATTACTCTCTGTTACGTATTTATCTATTGTTCATCTATTTTTGTATCGTCTAATTGCTATGTGGTGTTGTTCTAGTTACTTGGATTGGTTGTATGATGCCTAGATGGCAGCTAGTGTCTCGATAGAGGATTCCATCGGCAGCAGACGCAGTCATACGCAATTACGCGTGTGCGCCGACAGGAACACCGAAACAGCATGACAGCATGCAGTAGATAAATATTTAGTGCTGGTTTGGTGTCCGAGACTTAAAAAGAAATCACTGCCGGCCGCGAGAGCAACAGCGGTTTGGTACCGCGTCTGAGGCGGAAGGCCGCACGCCCCTGTTGGGTTGCCTGCGAACAACGGCACATCGTAACATTTGCATGCTGCTATCTCACGCTGCCTACTACTTTACTTGCCGTGCTTCTCCTTTTTTAATAGCCATGAAAAATTTTGGGGGCAGGTATTTCAGTACCATAAGAACCCACGTTATTATCTTCTAATCAGCTAGATTTTGAGATGGTCAGGAGAGGTGGTTAGGGAGCAAATTCGACTTGATTTTGACTATTACATCAAAACGAATCAATGGATGAATTTCAAGCGCATATTTGCAACAACATGCGGGATTTGAATTAGTAATTTAGTACGGACAAAAAAACGAGTTAACAGAAATCGGGTTTTATTACTGCATAGCACTTAGTACGAACTAGCCGAATATGCTTATAGAGTTGTACTTAATTATATACAACTCTAATACATATGATGAAAATACACATGTATTCCTTATACAACTACAACAACTCCGTACTTATACTTGATTATCCTGCACCATTATAATATAAACACATCCCAATCAATGCCATGGATTTTTTTCTCTTTTTACACCGATAAACACGGTTATTTCTAACCCTTAAAAGTGCATGTGGTGACTTATTTTTACCCTTTTTAAAGCAGCATATTTGCCATTGTAATTATACAGCTAGATACTATGATACAGTAGTTTTTGGTATACAAATTTGCCGTCTATGATTGAAATACAATTATATTTGCTATACAACTCTAATATACATATATGATTAATCTGCACTGTTATAATCTGAGCTCACCAAAATAAGTGATGGTGATGTTTCTCTTTTCTCGATTAATGTGAGAATTTCTAGGAATTTTCTTTGTTAGGATTATTATGGGATTTTATTGCTCTCAAAATGAAGGACGTGCCTTAAATCTCACCAGTTATTTTTATTTATAATAATAATAATAATAATAATAATAATAATAATAATAATAATAATAATAATAATAATAATAATAATAATAGGAGGGAAACTCTGAAGCACTCGGGGTAGCTTCCCCACACGCGAGCTTCACCAAGGCTAGGGGTGTCAATGGGCTTCACCTAAAGCTTCACCACCTTCTCCTTCGCTAGTGATAGGTAGCTGATGGTGGTGGGGTTAGGGTTTCCTTGGGCTAGGGGAAGGGTTCACCCGAACCCTTCGTTATAGAGGGAAGATGGGAGGTACAGCCAGGCGGTGGGTGGCGAGGTGGATATTTAATTGTTAGAAGTGGGGGTGGGTGGGGGAGGCACACAAAGCTCATGAAAGAAGAAGGAAGAAGAGGGAACTCAGAGGTGGAGGAGGGCGATGAGGAAGGAGGTGGAAGGAAGCGCAACGGGCGGTGAAGGTGTCGGGTGCCACGGGTGGTGGAAGGAACAGGCAGTAGCACGGAGGTCATCCACGATGCATTGGTGGTGCCAGTGGCTACAGCGAGAGGTGGCTCGCCAGGCAAGGGTGGGGGTGGGATGGAGGTGCATGGAGCTCACTGTTCGTGGCCTCGTGAGGAAGCAGAAGAGGAGGGGAAGAAGGAGGCGGCAAGGCACACGCGTAAAACTAACACGCAAGGGAGCATGGTACGATTAACGCACTACCGCAAGTGTGTTAGTCGTGTTCATAATAATAATATAAAGATCCTTTGGCTGAAACATTCCTCTCCCTGAGATGTATGTGAACACCATCCTTTTTGTTCATACGAGCACATATGTACAGTGTCCTTCTCGTTCATATGAGAACCATGAATATGCCATGCCGGGTCCAAATTGTTAGAGTACATGTTTGGCAAGATTATAAGAGATAGAATATAATTAATTAAGGTGATTTGTATCTGATATGGTTTCTTCTATATCTCTAGTACTCTTCTATATATGTATTAGATTGACTTGATCTCCAAGTTATATTATACTCTATATATACACCCTCCGAGGCTCAAGCAATATGTCCAACAATTATTCTGGCTATTCCATTTTCCTACATGGTACCAAAGAGAGTTTGCATGTGGGCCTGTTCCTAGCCACCACCAAACTCCGCAGTGCATCACCCCTAGGAGAGATGATTCAATCTCCATGATCTAATCTCCTGGGGGCTATGCAAAACTTTGTAGATAGATGGCATCCTTTCTTCCTCACGGATTAGTAGGTCGATTCTTTCCTCGTGTCCAGCCAGATCATCCTCAGCTTGCCACACCAGATCTGCACCTCCCCTGGCCTTCATTCTCTTGCACAACGCTAGATCCGGCCGACGTCTCCCGACCACTGCCCTAGGCCAGATCCTCAATGCCTTGCCCAGATTTGGCCTCCCCGGCGTCACCTACGCTGCTCTGGCCTCCGTGCGTGGCTCCGGCTTCCTGCCGTCCTCTCGAGCATCGAGCTCCACCTCGGCGTCACTCGTCAAGCTCCAAGCCATGTGTCAACCTCCGCACCGTGGCCACCCCTCGTCGCTACCCCGCCCGAATTATGCCGCCACTGGTCGGATTAGGCCACCTCTGCGCTGCATCCAGCGTTTCTAGCCCGGATCCGAGTTGATCCACCTAGATCCAGACACCCTGATGCTGATGCCACCCCTTCCCATGTCGATATCGCCCTTCCCGAGCCACCGCTGCCCTCAGGTCACCGCCGTGCCCTCGCCTTAGCCTCTGCTACCTCTAGGCTATTGCGCAATGCTAGGCTCTTCCTCATCGCTATCGCTCACACCTGACACCACCAGAGATCGCGCCCACTCGAGCCAACGCAAGTGACTCCTCCTGGTCGTCGACAAGCCTAAATCCAGCCATCTATGTGCCAGATCCGGCCCTCTCCACTACCACCTCACCAAGGCGGCCTACGCCGGGCGGCGCCATCGCTCCTGCCCGTCTCTCGGCCTCCTCCCGCACCGCCGCATTAGGCCTCTTGGCATCCTCCTGGCTTCCCCCCTTCGGCCACCACCACCCAGATCTAGCCGCGCCTCCTTCGTGCCCCCTTAGATCCAGCCGTCGCCATTCTAGATCCGGCCTGACGCTGCCCTAGCCAGCCTTCTCCTGGCTACCATGCCGCGCCGCAGCCTCCTAGCCACCGTGCCCGCGCTGCCACCTCTAGTCACCATGGCCTCCTCCTATCGTGACCCTTTTTCATTATCGTCGGTTGCTCCTCCCCGAGTCCTCTTCTTCTTCCACCACATTCGCATGTCTCCGTGGCTCCTAGCCATTGCGCGCTCTGTCGGTGTTTTCCACCCTACTCTTCTAAATTCTTTTTTGTTTCTTCATCAACATTGGACACCTTATCCTTACCATTGTCGTCTTCCTCTTCTATTTCTCTGAACATGACATTCGCTGTTGTGTTGTCATCCCTTGCTGTTCTCCATAGCCAACACATATTTGCCTCCACTATCTATCTCTTTCTCTCTTTTGGTTGCATCCGTGCACCACCTATCTACTCTGACAACCATTGTGCTGATCTGTGCTGCCTCGACTACGGCAAACAACTTCACCATTGGCTCTTTGCATGGCACTTCTCGTCAGCTTCTACTTCGGCTTGAGCATCCTCATCGATTTCTTCTCTAACCTGAGCGTCCGCGATGCTCCTGCTCTAACTGCGGGGATGTTAGAGTACATGTTTGGCAAGATTATAAGAGATAGAATAAAATCAATTAAGATGATTTGTATCCGATATGGTTCCTTCCATATCTCTAGTAACATTCTATATCTGTATTAGATTGACTTGATTTTCAAGTCATATTGTACTATATATATACCTCCTTCGAGGCTCAAGCAATATATCCAACAATTATCCCGGCTATTCAATTTTCCTACACAAATCAGCCGGCCGGTTGAATGAACGAACCCTATCTGCACCATTAGATTGCGATCAGTGGTGACGCCCATGTTGCAGCTATCATGCAAACGATTTAGCCACTAATTGCACTGTCCCTCCCTCCGCGCCCAGATAGCTATCGCTCTCGTGTCGTCTGATAGTACTGTCTTGCGTTCGAGCGAGAATGATTCTACGCTTTTATCTTTTGAGAGTTAGGAATGATTCTGTGCTGAGTTGTGCCAATCAGATTGAGGTTTTGTGCACGCTAGCTAGCTTGTTTAGGAACGAGCTCAACTATACCGGATAAGTTCTAAGGACCTTGTCGTGCACCGTCATGCTATTTGCTATTTTCTTCTTATTTCGTAAAAAAATATGCTATTTTCTTCTTTTGTTTACTAGTACTTACCGATGGATGGGTCTCAAAGATGAACAAGTCCGTTTACGAAAATGAAAAGGGTAAGTCCAGAAGCTGACAAGAAATTAAACATTTGAAGAGCTAAGTTGTAGAATTTGACAAATTCGAGGGTCTCCGGTTTACTTCCCACAACTGTATGTTGTTATAGAGAGCATGCAACTAAACTTTTCTAGCTTTGATTATTAATATGACAGAAGTATCTACATAGCACGAAGATAATTTTAGTACATTCATCATAGAAAAAAATACTTTTGCAATAACATATTTTCTTAAATTTGTATATTTAGCAGTCAAAGTTGTATCTTGATGACTAGGTTGATGTCCAAAACAATATAGGAGTATTTTCGAAACCATGTGAGGCCGGGAGTATATTACTACTCAGAACTTACAGTACCACTCTTGAGTAGTACTGCACTACTGCCAGTACTATAATCCTTGGGTTGGTTAAGAATTAATTAACAGAGAAACAAATCTCACCAACTTCAAACCCTAATAACTATCAAGAATGCCCTGAGTGGCTTACCCAACACCTAACTCTGTTCAGATCGATCGGAAACTCTGAAACTTTTTTTGCTCACAGATTTAGAGAACTTAATGAGCTCTTCCATTCCACAGATTCTTGAATCCGATCGGCAGCCTGAGGCCAACAATGCCGTAATGCCTTCATGATGAGGCAAATGGAGCAGCAGAAGAGATTGAAACGTAATATCCAAGAACTCATGAATCAGGGTGAGTGACAGCTCAAAAACTCTGTCTCGGAGGTGCTTTTATATTTTTCTTAAAGTGATTTATACAACTTTTAAAACAGAACTGAATGGTAGATAGTGATTATTTATTCCTTTATATGTTTTAAAGTTAGTGCCATTTTTATTAGAGTGAAAAGTATAGAAATACTATTCTTCCGTCTCTCCTAGCCCTTTTCCTTGCAACCCCGTCATATCTTTGGCTCAAGAACACAGCCAGTCCTAATTGCCTACACAGATAATTCATCAGTTTACTGAATTGTTGGCTGACATGTGAGCCCTACTCTACCCATGGATGTCGTTCACCAAGGTCCACCTTTTTTTCAGAGAAAGAAATCTTCCGACTTCTATCCCAACTTTTAATTGAACATTTCATAAGAATTGTTAACAACTCGTTTATCTTCTTTGAGTCGATAAACATTTTCGACTTATTTATCTTCTTGGTTAGCCACTTGTCTGTACCAATTTAAGAGGTTTGTCCTCGCGTTGAAAACATGGAGGGCAGCCCGTCCTTCATAGTTACGGTAAGGAACGCAGGGACTCTCTGAAAAAGGAGGAATTTCGGAGAAATTATTCTGCTCTTTGCGAAATTCTTGTGAGCTGACACATAACTAGCTACAATTTTTTTAGCTTGTGTTAAACTTGCCGTAAAAAACAATCTTGGGGCAGTTAAAACGCCAAATCCGTGGTTTGACGCGTGTGCGTTGCAAGCATTCAGTCGCCGAGCACGATCCGAAAAAAAAAAGCCAATATCTTTGTACTCTTCCCATCTTCTCATGGAGCACTACTAACTAAACAAGTGCAGCTGTGCGGGAGGTACTATTACAATGGTTGTAAAAAAAAAGGTCGTTTTACCGATCTATGAACTGCCCTCACTTGACTTGGTCTGTGTGCTGCGCGTTCTTCCATCCATTATTCCTCCATTGTTTTCCTCCACCGTCCGAGCAGAACAATGACAGTAACTTCGTGAGATTCTCGGTAGTTAGATAAAAAAGAATGGCTTAGATCGGATGCCACAGACAATGTGTTACAATGTCTAAGTTACAGTGTTTTGCTACCGTAGGACCGATATGACAACAGAGGAGGGGAATAGTGCCCTCAAATTTTTCCTTAATCTTTACTCTAGTAACTATAAGAAGCTATAAAGATTAATAAGCTAAAACTCCAAAAAATTTAAGAGCTATTGAAATTTTCAGCCTTTAAATAATGATTTCAGCACTATTTCAAATCCAAAAAATCATGTAACATTTGATCCGTCGATCTTAAAGACTTGAAATTTTAAACCAAAGCAAGTTCATCACCTTAGAAACCCATCTCAATCAAAAAACTTGAAATAACTTGGGAGATTTGGGATATTTTGGTTCGTGAAACTCTACTGCACTAAAATTGGCATAAAACCTAAAATTGAGTTAACTTTCAAATTAAAACTCCAATTCACTTAAAATTTGGTATATACATTCTCTACAATGTCAGGAACTTATTCCAATCAACAATTAAGAAAATTATTGCTAAAGTCAGACCTTTTTCCATGTAAAGGCATATTGCATCGAAAACAAGTCAAAAATCTAAAACGGTGAATACGACTTATCCGTGGGTGAATGATAGCCAACATAGCTCTACATATATTCCCACATATCATAATAAGTTAGTACACTGAAGAAATCAAGCAAAAAATCCTTAGATTAAGAAATCACTTGAAGGATAAAAAACATGCAAAAATGAGTTTCTTGATGAACTTGCTATCAAAGTGTCTAGATGAATGGAGATTAATTTTCTGAGATTATCTCCATCTCTTACACGCCTTTAGCACAACAAGATCAAGAAGAGGAAAGAGAAGAAATCAAAACCAACCAGATCAAAAGCAAATCAATCAAAATAAGATATAGCCATGGAGATTATCAAAACTTGATGTATTACCATTTGAGGAGTTAAGTTTTACAGCCACCCTACCTTAAAGGACAGAGGGCACACCACAAGCACTCAACTCTTAAGCCCTAACCCTAAAATAAGAGAGCACACAAGAAAGGCAGGTTGCATGAATAACCACAAGTCTCCATCTCAACCCCTTTAAATAGATGGGCTAACCAGTTATATCTAATTTTTAGTGGATACTATCCACTTAGTACAATGAGGGAAACTCTTTGACCCCACACACATGGGTTTTAACTCACACATCGTACTTATGCATGCTTTTCAAAGCACATAACCCTGAATCCGCTACGTCCTTAGTTTTGATCTTGACCAAACTAGCTTCTCCATGACCAAAACCGCCTTCTCAAGTGCCGTTCCAGCGCTGCTGTTTTCTTCCAAAGCCGTTTCTAGTACTTTAGCCAAACTACCAAAATTCCTTTTCTTGACCCAATCTTTATTTTCCATTACAAGTAATCATCATGCTTGCCACATGTAGGTGCACCACTGGTTTGCCACGTATTAGCAAGTCTCTTCTACTCTGGTTCCATCAAACTATGCCTCATTTGGACTGACTAAGCCACATGGGGCAAACCCGTCATTGGAACTTTCCTTCAATATTTCCCGCATTTCTTGTTCCATGCTTGAGCTCACCGCCTCACCTAGCATCCTCGATCATTCTAGGCCTCGGCTCCTCTATGAACATAGCCCCGATCCTTGCGCGTTGACTACAGATGACTCCAAGCGACCCTATATATTCAAAGGCAAGGAAATCATTTTCGGGTACAAGTTCTTCATAACTTGATCCACGTTAGCAATAACATAGCTCATATAACCTATAACCACTTACCTAGGTCACCAAATCATCATATGACTCAAAATTCTCAAAATCATCCATTTCTGCAACTTGTTTAGAAAAATCTGCAAATTCCACATTTTCACTCCTCTAAAATAATAATAGTTCATCACAACAAAACTATAGACCTTTTCACATAGTACTTCAATCTCTCCTTTGATGAATCCATTGGTAATTTCTCAAAAATTCAAGTATAGGGTAGTTTTAGAATTTAGAAAGGAAATTTTGCAAATAAAGCTCAAAATAGTCAGAAGAAAATATAAAGATTGAAAATGACCATATAAGACAAATGGATTTAAGCTAGTGAAAATAGCAAGCTTTCCACAAAATGTATGAAATCCACAAATGAGTTGAGAAATCTCACTCTAAGTCCATATGAAAGAACAATTGTTCTATTTGACCTTGGTCATAGTGAGAAGAGATTAAAATATCAAGAGAATCACATCAAAACATTAAAGCTCCACTTAAGCGAGATTTTACATAAAAACTCTAAATCATGCTTTAGATAATCATTTTTACCTATTTTTCTCCTCCTTTGACAATAGAGTTATCAAGATGTATGGAAAAAATAGAGCATGAATAAAATAACGTGGCCATATTTTATTCATTTTTAGCAGTAGAAGCTATGAAAATTATCCAAAGTTACTCTACAAGAATTACACCAGGCCATATTATGTGAAAGAGCTATCTAGATCATGGCAAACCATATATAAGCACAGTTAAAGCCAAATAAGCAATAATCTGAAATTAAATAGATTTTTGCATGTCAAGTTGTTCAAGATCATAGTTTAGCCAAAAATATCCAAAAATAAACCCAAGCTAGTTCATGGCCATAGAAATCTATCCCAACCAAAAAACTTAAAAGAACTCGGGAGATTTGAGATATTTTTGTTCATGAAGATTGCTGCACCAAAATCGGTCCAAAATCTAAAATTGAGCTAACTTACAAACTAAAACTCTAAATCACTTGATATTTGGTATGCATCTTCTCTAAGATGTCAAGAACCTATTCTAATCAATAATTAAGAAAATTGTTACCATGGTTCTTACATTTTTCCGTTTGAAGGTAGATTGTACCAAAAACTGGTCAAAACCCTAAAATGGTGAATATGACTTGTTCGTGGGTGGATAATGGCTAAGATGGCTCTAGATGTATTCTCACATATCACAGCAAATTAAAACACCAAAGAAATTAAGAAAAAAATTCTTAGATCAAGAAATCACTTAAAGGATAAAAAATGTGCAAAACTTGAGTTTCTTGATGAGCTTGCTACCAAAGTACCTATATGGGTGAAGATTGATTTTCTGAGATTATCTCCATCTCTTACACATTCTTGATATAAAAGATCAAGAAGAGAGAAGGGAAGAGAAGATATCAAAACTAACCAGATCAAAAGCAAATCAATCAAAATAAGGGATGACCATGGAGGTGATCGAGGATTGATATATTGCCATTTGAGGAGGTAATTTTTACAGCCACTCTACTTTGGAGGACAGAAAGCACACCACAAGAACTCAACTCTCAAACCCTAACCCTAAAACACGAGATCACACAAGAGAGATAAGTTGGATGGATAATCACAAATCTCCATCCCAACTCTTTTAAATAGATGGGCTAACCAGCCACATTTAACCCTTCGTAGATACTATCCATTTAGTATAATAGAGAAACTCGTTAACCCCACACACAGGTTTTAACTCACAAATTACATTTATGCACACTTTTCAAAGCACATAACCTGAATCCACCACGTCCTTAGCTTTGATCCATCTTGATCAAACCAACTTATGTATGAGCTAAACCGCCTTCTCAAGCGCAGCTCCCACGCCACGATTTTCTTCCAAAGTCGTTTTCGGTATTTTAGTCAAACTACCAAAATACCTTTTTTTGACCTAGTCTCTATTTTTCATTGTAAGCAATCGCCCTGCTTACCACGTGTAGGTGCACTATTGGTTTGCCACGTGTCGATAAGTCTGTTCCACTCTGGTTCCATTGGGCCACGCCTCACTTGGACCGACCAAACCATATGATGTAAACCCCTCGTTCGAACTTTCATTCGATATTTTTTGCCTTTCTCGTGTCATGCTTGAGCTCACCGTCTCACTTGGTATTCTTGATTTTTCTGGACCTCAGCTACTCTATGAGCGTAGCTCTGATTCTTACCGTTGATCACGGATGACTCCAAGCTATCCTGCAAATCTAAAGATAATGATATCATTTTTGGACACAGTTTTTAACAAATTGATCCACGTTAACAATAACATACACCGTAAGTGGCACATGACCTTTATATTCAGATCATCTTGACTTTTGTTTTTTATCTGATGGTTAAGAATTAAAGTCGTGGTGCCGTAGTACGGCCACATAGCACCATCATAGGATCTGGTTCCCTCTTGCGAGGCAGTATCATTATTATTCCTTCATTTCTTCTGCAGTTTCGAGGGCTGGAAGAGGAGGAGGAGAGAATGAACTCCCAATAGCTCCTCTCTCTCGGTCTCAGGGGAGGTGGTTGGAACTCGGAAGAGGAAGAGGAGGAGGAGAAGCTCGAGTTCTTGGAGGTCTTGGATGCAGGTATGCGTTGCTGAGCCGCCTTCTCTTCTGGTGACAAGCTGATTGCTTATGTGACGCGGTTCGCAGTGGTTTCAAAGGATTGAGTAGGTTTTGCGAATTTTAGCTGAGCGGTGAGCTTGTGTGACTCCGAAAGACTGGCGGTTCTTGTGTTGCTTATGTTCGTATTGCGTGCTTTTGGTATGCCTTGTGGGGAAGATTCGTGGGAGCCTAGCCGTAGAGGCGAATAGCAAAAAATTAGGATGGTGTTGGTGGGTTTAGCAGGATGGGAGGGAGAAACGAAGCTGATGCGGCGTCAAATGTGCAATTGAACTGTTCTTGGTGTTTCTTTTTCTTTTCTTTCTCGAGGTGTTCGTGATGTTCTTTTAAGCACATGCCGCTTTTCTCAATCGGTCTGTTATTTTTTATTTTAGCTTATAATTTTTAAGTTATTAGTAATAGAGAATACAGAATATCAGAAACTCGCATGAGGTTTTGATGGATATAAATAAAATTGTTATAATTAATTTGTAGATCCTATCTTAAAAATATATTTTATATGAAAAGTAGTTATCTTAGAAAAGTCGAAAAACAGTTTTTAAAAGTTGAAAAAGAAAAAGGTCAGTACTAGTTAGCATTTCTCAATTTAGTCTATGTAGTTTTCGCATTTGATTAAGATGCTAATTCGTGAAACCATCTTGTAGCAATAGGGAATATGAGGAAAGTGGCCATTCCTGTATCATATTCTCCAATTGTTTGTAGAATCAATCCCTTTGTCATCTTCAGATTGTTTATAGCGAAGGATGTCTGTCGATTCTTTCTTTATAGTTTCCTGGTCTGAACTATCCTTTTCCATGAGAACAATTCGTCCGTTAATGGAAAATGGGATGTGTCCCAGTTAAAAAATGAAAACAATTCGTCTGTCATCTCAGTTTGGACGCATTTGCTTGGGTGCCTGACATATACTTCTTTCCAGCGAAGTGGAGCACAAGCCAGGAAGGCATCACTCGCCGAGTCCCATACTAGAAGCAATCTCTGAGCTCATGTCGTCGGTGACTGCCGCCGATGTCGAGCAAGAGAACTTCATGGACGTAGGCAGCCACCTTCACCGCGCGCCCCCGGCCACAATGGAGCTGCAGAGAGCGAAGAATTCGCCGAACAATGTGATGCACGTGATAGAATATCTAGCTGCAAATGTCGACCTCGCCAAGGACCTCGTTGCGAGGTGCAGCGCCGTTGCGCAGCAGATCATGGACGACGACCTCCAGAGCATAACCGAGGACCTTGACAGTGTCATAAAGAACATCGGTCATGAGCTCAGCAGGATACCTGCTTCAGCATTTGGGGGCAACAGGTTTGCAGATGCAGCAGTCGGTGCGCACCTTCAGGTTGCTGAAAACAGGCAGCATCCTTGTGATCGGCGTTCCTGCGATGGCTACTCACAGGCCGATATGTCGATAATTGCGGCGAACGACAGGCCCAGAAGAAGAACACTGCACAACAGTGACATGCCGAGGCTGGTGGACTTCCTACAGGGAATGTACCAAGAGTCTCACGAGTTAGGTAGACAGTCGTTCAGCTCTCTTCCTGAAGTCGCAGAATACGTCGAACCGTTATATGATTCTTTCTTCTGCCCA
The DNA here is from genome assembly GCA_017311315.1 of Dendrocalamus latiflorus. Lineage (NCBI taxonomy): Eukaryota > Viridiplantae > Streptophyta > Magnoliopsida > Poales > Poaceae > Dendrocalamus > Dendrocalamus latiflorus. The sequence continues at coordinate 11,726,206 of CM029659.1, read as the reverse complement.
CTGACAAACAAGGTCATGGTTGATCCAGTGACAACAGAAAGTGGTGTGACATATGACAGGAGAGCCATTGAGGAGTACTTTGACAAGTTTACAGATGGCTCTGAACCTGTGATATGCCCGGTTACAAAGATGGCAATGCAAAGCAAGGCACTGAGGAGCAATGTTCCACTGAAGAGCACAATCGCAGAATGGATTATGAGGAACGAAGCGACGCGGGTCAGGATCGCACGTACTGCACTCTCGCTGGCAACCACGGAGGCAATGGTGCTTGAGGCCCTACACGAGCTGAAGGTGCTGGCCAGGTTAAGGAGAGAGAATAGGGAGCAGATGCACAAGATAGGGATAACTAAGTTCCTCGCTCGGCTGCTGGAGCACAAGGATGCTCTGATCCGCTGCGACGCGCTGGATCTCCTCTGCCTGCTGGTTGAGGATGAAGCAGGAAAGGTAAGGAAGTCTGAAATGTTTCAGCCTTCGTCATGTTCAATTTCCCCAGCCTGGCTATGTGAAATTTATTGAAATGCTGAAACTGGTATTCGATTGTAGCTTCAATGTCAAATTGTCCTGCATGCTGTGTTAACAATTCAAATTTTGCTTTATGATATACAGGAAATCATAGCAAAAACCAGAGCCATTGCAAGGACAATAAATCTGCTTTCTAGTAGTAGTCCTGATGAAAGACATGCAGCTATCTCTTTCTTGGTTGTACTTTCAAAATCAGAGTTACTGTCGGAAAACATCGGGTCGACTGCTGGAACCATACTGATCCTCACCACCATGAAATTCAACGATTCTGATGATCCAATTGGTGCAGAGAAGGCCGGAGAGGTCCTCAAGGATCTGGAGAACTGTCCAAAGAATATCAAGTATATGGCGGAAAGTGGGTACTTGGACCCTCTCCAAAGGCATTTAGTTGAAGGTAAGATTTCACCCATGCAGAAAGATACTTTATATTTTGGATTAAAAAGCAGAAATATACTTGAATCCCATTGATGTGTTAATATATCATATACAGAGTAAAAAGGACCAATTTTCTCCTGCCATAACTATCGATGAGTTACTCAAAACATGTTCTTTGCACAAATGAGTATGGCGGACAGTCGATCCAATCAACTTTTGAAAACACATAAATACAGTGGAAGATATAACTTATGTTTCAACAATTTGACAAAGCCGCAGGACAACTTTATTTTGCAACAAGTGAGCTAAAGCCTAAGCTAAAATTATATCCCTTGCTCTGGTGACTGATTTGAGGTTTTTTCTCAACAAACTCAAGCTGTTGTATACTGTACAATCACTCCCTAAACACCATGGCATTGCCATTAGCTGACATGAAAAACACAAAACAGGGTCAGAAGATGTGCAGATGGAGATGGTGAGCTACCTAGGCGAGCTGGTCCAGAAGCAGGAGATGACCATCAACATCGCCGGGAGTGCCTCGGAGATCCTGATCAAGATGGTGCACAGCGGCAACACGATGATCCGCAAGGCGGCGCTCGACGTCCTGGTCCAGATCTCCTCCCACCGCCCCAACGGCAAGACGCTCGTGGACGCGGGTGCTGTCCCGGTCATGGTCGAGGAGCTCTTCATCCGAAAGATTGACGATGAGCCCATGGGCTCCAAGACCGAGGCCGCGGCAGTGCTCGCCAACATTGTCGAGTGTGGCCTCCACCCAGACTCCATTGTCATCAACAAGGAAGGTCATGTCATCACGTCCAAGTACTCGGTGTACAACTTTGCACACATGCTCAAGTGCTCCATGCCCGACGACCTCAACCTCAGCATCATGCGCGTGCTGCTCGCTCTCACCACGCTCCCCAAGCCACTCGCCACGGTGGTCTCCGTCATGAAGGAGCAGGACAGCAGCCAGACCGTGATTGAGTTCATGGGCTCACCAAGTGAGGCACTCGGCATCGCTGCGACGAGGCTGCTCATTGCGTTATCCCAGCAGATGGGCCACACCATCGCCGAGAAGCTCTGCAAGGCGCCGGGGCAGCCGGCCAGGCTGGTCAAGAGCATCGGCCAGCCAGGGCGTATCACCGAGCGGCACGCCGTGTCGGCAACACTTCTGGCGAGATTGCCGTACCAGAACATCACGCTCAACCTCGCGCTGCTGCACCGGGGCGCCGTGTCAACTGTTCTGGCCAAGATAGAAGAGATGCAGCGCGGCGAGATGCGGGCGAGCCGCCATGCAAAGCCGTACTTGGAGGGCCTCGTGGGCGCGCTCGTCCGGCTAACGACTACGCTGTACGACCCGGACGTTCTCCAGGCTGCCATGGACCACAACTTTACCTCGGTGCTCACCGTTCTCCTCGTGCGGTCGGCGGGCAGCGACGAGGTCCAGCGGCTCGTGGCGGTCGGCCTCGAGAACCTCGGTCACCAGTCTGTGAAGCTCTCGCGGCCGCCGTCCGACGAATGGCGCCCCAAGAAGAAGAACATCCTCCGGCGCCTGCGCGACGCGCACGCCGGTCGGGTGCACGACAACCGGAAATCGCCGGCGCATGGCCGCCTCTGCCCGGTGCACCGTGGAGTGTGCTCCCCGGCCACCACGTTCTGCCTGGTGGAGGCCGGCGCGGTCGAGGGCCTCCTTGGCGTCCTCGAGAGTAACGAGAACGGGCGTGTGGTCGAGGCCGCGCTGGGCGCGCTCTGCACGCTCCTGGACGACGCCGTGGACGTGGAGCGCGGCGTGGCCGTGCTCACGGAGCACGATGCTGCACGGCACGTGCTGCGTGCACTGCGGCAGCACCGTGACAACGGATGCGGCGATGGCGGCGACGCGGTGTTGCGGCGGTGCTTCTGGGCCGTGGAGCGGTTCCTCGCGCACGGGGGCGAGCGGTGCATCAGGGACGTGACCAGCGACCGGGTGCTGCCGAGTGCGCTGGTGAGCGCCTTCCACAAGGGCGACGCCGCCACCAAGCAGGTCGCCGAGAGCGTGCTCCGGAGCCTGCACCGCATGCCGGACTACTCCGCCGCCTACGTCTCCATCGTGTTGTAGCGAGTACATCGTTCATCTCTTCTTGCCTTTTTTGGCTGTATATCACGCATGGGCTGGTGCGTTGTTTGGTGTAACTAAATTACATATATAAAAAAGGGAACAAAATCTGCAGATGCAATATAACTAAAGGTCATAGCAGGGAAAGATACATATAGTCTTGGAAGAAGACTGTTTTTGTTCTCTCAATTTATGCTCTGAGTCCGATTTACATCTTCAACTACGAAACCATTTACTTTACACCCCTTAACTATCGAAACCAGAGCAAATCACCGCCTGCCCTAAACCACACCAGTTTTAGATGACGTGATGTCTACGTGTCAATGGTTTTTGACATATAAACTTATTTTTTATGGTATAGCAGTCACGTGTGTAGGCAAAACAAAAAAATTATAGGATCCTCATGTCATCCTCTCATCACCTTTCTTCTTCCTCCCTCTCTCACCCATCTCTCTTCTCTCCCTCACATCTCTCCCTCTCGTCCCCTGTTCAAGTCCAGCACTGGCAAAGGTTGGGTCAGCCTCACTGGAGCCTCCCGCGCTAGGCTCTGCCCATGATATCATAAATACCCTCGACCGCACCCTCCTCGACACCAAGAAAGGAGTCGAAGCAGTCATCACTGTCCAAGTCAATTTCCTCGAGCTCATCGACGGTGGCGGCGGCCATGTGTGCGATGAGCAGCGGCATGAACACCGGCGAGCCGTCGTCATCCACGGGGTAGAGCTCAAATCGGCACAACATGACGCTGATGACGAACTTCATCTGCACGAAGGCCATCTCCATGTAGAGGCACGTCCGAGGCCCCACCTTGGAAGACTGGGAACTTGAATGGAGACACTCTGTCCAATAGTGCCAGCCACCTCCACCACGTGCTTCGAGTTCCACGCCACCGACAGGTATAGCTGCATGGTCTCGCAAAGTGTGGCATCAAGGATGCACATCTTGTGGGAGCTGTCTAAGTCGACACCGCCGCCGCCGCCGTTGTCACCCATGCATGTGGCGACTTCTTCCAAGATCTCCCACTCAACATCACGGTGGCACGTCATCAGCTAGAAGAACCACATCAGTGTCGATGACATGGTGCCGCAGCTGGGCATGATAAAGATGATCACCATGTCATGCCCTGTTGCTGCTCCTCCGGCCACAAATGAGCTCCATGATGGTGTCGTGTATCACCTTCACCTCCTCCTGGAGCTGTCTCTCTGAACTGATGCCCAGCTCTGCTTCACCTTCCACACAACAGCCACGGTCACACAGCAAGAAGGCATGGTCATAAAGTGTTACGACCACAGCAGTTGATAGAGCCTTCAACGTGGTCAACAGAATCACAGCATGGTCGTAATCAAGTTATGACTACGGTGATCGACCATGGTCAAAGGAAGTGCAGCGCAACAGCAGTGAACATGGTCGTAATTTCTGCTGAAGTTACGACTACGTGGTCGGAGTAGCGAGACGTGATCGGAGAAGTAATAATGTGGTCGTAACGATTGCCAAGGTGGTCGAAAACCAACAGAGCAGTTGTAACGACTCAAGAAGTGGCTATACCTTCTTCAACATGGTCGTACAGCTGCAGTGAATGGTCGTAGCACCTACAAGGTGGTCGTACGGCTCCTGGAGTGGTTGTAGGACTACAACAAGTGGTATCAGAGCATGGGTGACAAGGTGAAGGTTCAGGGTGTGCTAATATCCCTCCAGTACCCTCTCCTGACGATTGACAATTACCTGGTGTGGGCAATGAAAATGAAGGCGAACATGCGTGCCCAGGGAGTCTGGGGTGCAGTCGATCTAAAGGGGAAGGACAAGGAGGTGGATGACAAGGTGGATTAGGCAGCTTTGGCCCTTATCTACCAAGCGGTGCCAGATGCGATGATGCATCAGCACATTGGCAAGGAGACGGCACGAGAGACATGTGAGACGCTTTAGACAATGCACGAGGGAGTTGATCATGTGAAGGATGTGCGACTCCAGAATTTGCGGAGCGAGTTCGAGAATCTGAAGATGGGAGAGACCCAGTTGATGAACGAGTTCACCAGCAATATGAGTTCATTGTACAATTAGATTAGCTCAGCGACAATATGGAGGAATTTATGGTGGTGAAGAAGTACCTGAACACGCTTCTGGAGAAGTACATACCTATTGTCACAATATTTATGTACTCCCCCGATTTGGACAAGAAGAAGATAGAGGAGATCACCGGCTCTCTCAAGGCGCATGAGGAGTTACTGAAGGGGTTTCAGTCGTGTAACGAGTAGGGATCTCATAACGAGCAGGCGTTGCTAGTAAAGGGAGATCCGAGATATGGTCATGGCTCATCAAACAACCGTGGGAGGTGGCGCGGTCAAGGTGGCTAGAGTGGACGAGGCGGCAGGGGTGGCCATGGAGACAAGTCTGAGCAAGGCGGTAGAGATAGATCCCATGATAAGTCACATGTCAAGTGCTTTGAATATGGCGAATACGGGCACTACGCGTTAGGATGCCGCAGCCATATAAAGTGTTTCAACTGTAATGAGTACGAGCGCTATGCTTCGAATTGCTGAAGCAAGAAGAAGGACAGGGAGGTGAACCTCGCCAAAGACGAAGAAGAAGATGATGAAGCGCTAGCACATCTCTCCTCATATGTTGAAAAGGAGTCGGTCATGGTGGTACTGAATGAGGAGAACGTAGTTCCAAAACTACACACGAAAGAAGGAAGCCACGATTACACAAATCAGTGGTACTTGGACAATGGAGACAGGGCCAAGGAAGAAGAAGGGGGAGGTGGAAGAAAGCCTTGATAGGTGAGGCCCGCTTGCCGGTGAGAGAAGAGGGGAGAGGAAGGGGTGGACGGCCGAATGGATGACGCGCGGCGAGGGATTAAATCTCGGCCATTGATACAAAACGAAGGGGTAAGTTGTGGTGGACGGCCAGGATTAGATCAAGGGATGGGATGGATTTAATCTAGGCGCAACACGTGTCAGCCCGAGATTAATCCGGATTTAAATTTTGTTTTAACTTTTCAAAAATAACAGAAAGATTTAAAAATACATAGAAAATAGTAAATAATACCTAAAAATTTCATAAAAATTTATAAAAAATCCTGGAAATGTGTTAGACTTTTAGGAAAATATTTTAATTTACCTTGGCCTTTTTCAAATATTAAAAAAATTACCTTTTTGGCTTTTAAAATTAATTTTATATCCAACAAATTCTCAAAAATTCTATAAACTTCAACGGAGCTTAGGAAAAGTAAAATAAACTCTTTTTGGCTGTAATAAAATATTTAAAGTAAATTTTCTTACTCTAGACTTTGAAATAAAATCCAGATAACTCCAAATAAATCCCAGAAAATCACATAAAATCCAAATAAAAGCCAAATGCTTTAAAATCATTAATTTGAAATAGTGTTTTTACAAAAATTTACAAATAACTTTATTAATAATTATTTTTTGTTTTTAGTTAAATTACTTTTTAACAAAAGCCTTTTTAAAACTGAAAACAAGCAAATAAAATTTCTAAAATTTAGGCAACCAAATAACACTTATTTTTATTTTAAATTAAATTAATTTTAATATTTTTTTACTGAAAACTTTGAAATAAACAGCTGGGCTGTTACAGCATTGCACTTGGCTTGAACTCGGGGGGTTATGTATGACCAAAACCATTTTCTTAAGCTCTCTACTTGATATGGTCGACAATGGCTTAAGATCAATTAAACTGTAGAATAAAATTAATTCAAATTAGTTGAAACTTGGGAAGCAGTAGATGGCTCATAGTCTACGACTTGCTCTACCAAGATAAGTCATTGATTTAGTCATTGGTAATATTCAAATTGGCTTTTTAGCTTAAGTGAGCTATTTTAAAGCTCCTTAGCATATTTCTTGACTAACGTAGAATCTTAGCTCATTTTGTACTTTGCCTTGTCATGAATTAAATTAGTATATCTCTAGCTATACTTGTGATTTTGAGATAGCCTGATATATTTTTAATCCATGTAATTACTTCTAACTAGTCTTAGCTTGCTTTGCTATATATGTTCATACAAGATTCTGCAAGCTAATTTTCAAAGCTCCCAATCCATCTAAAATCTGAAATTTACCAAAAGGGGGAGAAAGTGTGGCAAAAATACATGAATTGGGCTAAGGGGGAGAAAATGAGGAAGTTTTGGATTTGTGTGCTTTATTCCTCTATTTTGATTTTCTTAGCTTCTTCTCTCCATAATCAAGGTCAAAATGAATAATTGTTGTGTCATATGGATCTAGAGTGAGAATTTCCCAAGTTTAAATGGCTTTAGAGTGTTTATGTTGAAAACCTTCTCTTTTTAGTTTGTTCACTTTATTTTCTAGCTCACTTGGTCATTTCTTCAAACCAAGACATAACAATAAGATATGATGTAACATGGTGTTGCTGATTGAAAATTTTTGACAGCATTACCTCATCCCTATGGAGGGTGATCTTTAGCATCATATGCGATGTGCCAGTCGATTTTCCAACAAATCGGTAAAGTCGACGATAGGTAAATCTGAATGAAATCTGGTCATCGATGCGAAGCAATAATGAACAAGAATGAAATATCGAAACAAGAGGATATATGTAACTTAAAGATTGATCAACACATCGATGCAAAGCATTATTGATCAATCTGTAAAGGTAGGAGAGGTTGGTGTGTACTTTTTTGTCAACCGATACATGATATTTATATTATAAAATAGCTAACTCAATTTTAGATTGTGCTTCAAGTCTCCCTCTTCGTGTCGGCTCAACCTTTCTTTGGATAAAGTCCTGTGCATCTTCAAAGCTTCTCACTTTCAATCTCCTGTTGATGATTTTATTCTTTGTATGTATTTTTCCTTAGTTGGCCGATGTTTGATTCTGATTTCTAACAAATTTTGATCTTTCCTTGTAACTACATAGAATGATAAAAGTATATTTATCGACTATTTTGTCTGTCAAAATCTGACGGCAACACATGGCCAAATAGCCAGATGTCATGCATTGTTGAGTAAAAGGAAAAAAGGACGGTATGCATTTTCTTTGTAAGAGCTGACGGCCGAAGATGTTGTGCATTGCATTGTTGATCCTCTTGAGGAGGGTACATATACCCAGCTTCAACTAGGCAACATCTTGAATTTTTTGAATCTCCTTTTTCTTATACTAATGTTAGGCCCAAGGTATGGATCCAAAACTAATGTCTATTGACTAACGGGCTCCAAGGATGGCCCAGTTCCCACACCTTTCATTCTTCTTCCCTTTTTGAATAATTTTCACCAATAGTACTCAATGTCCAGACAAGTCCTTCTGTTTTCAATTTCATCAATTGAGTCCCTCTTTTACGTCGATTACTGTAAATCAGACCCTCTTTTTTCAATGTCAATGAGGTCCCATTACCTTGTTAAATGTTTAATAGAAAACCTTAAGTTCATTAGCAATCCACCAAATAAAAATACCTATTAATCTTACAAAATTCAAAACAAAAAACTATAATATAAATCAGTGAACTAAAATCTAAAGATACAGGAACAAAACTTCAATATAACAGAAATCCAATATGTAGCTCTAAAGATGAATTTGAAATATATATTTAGAAATTTTAAGAAGTACTCCCTCCGTTCTTTTTTAAGTGACATCCTAGAATATGTGTCGTCCACTAATATATTTAAAACTATCTTGATTAGCTAATTGGAAACCATATCATTAGATTTATCATTAAAATTGCTTTCATAATATTATAATTTTATAAGTATAAAATAAGATAAAGTTACAAAAGTAACGATGAAAGTCACATCTTAGAGACTGTGAAAATAAAAAACATCACTTAAAAATAACAGAGGGAGTATCATTACCTTCAAAATTCATTATTAAATAAGTGACAAAATTATACATATGCATCCATTATCAGCGATCAACCACATTAACCAATATGCATGGATGCAAATTTTGCACAATTTCATAATTTAGTTAAATCGTTTGGACAAATTTGACAACGATAATAATAATAATAATAATAATAATAATAATAATAATAATAATAATAATAATAATAATAATAATAATATATGTACAACACATACATGTGTGTGTGTATGTTTTTCAATTTGTAACTGTTGGATCGGAAATGACGACAGAGGGGGGGGGGGTGAATGTCGATTTTAAAAAAGAGTCGCCCCCTAAGTACTCACTCAAAAAACTTAACTCCGATAGCTATGGAGCTATGAAGCAAGAGAGTAGAAGACTACACTGAAAACTTGGAGAACTAGACAGATAACCAAGCACAGAAGGGAAGCAAAACTGAACATGCACAGCCAACAGAATGAGCAAGGAAATGGAGAACTTGTACCTAGCCGAAACTAACAAGAGAGACAGAAATCTGGACTGCATGCAGCATGGTTGAAATCAGCTTAGAACAGCAATTTAACAGTAAAAAATGCAGCTGAAAACAAAGTCATTTAGACTTCATGCAGCAAGGTTGAAAACAACACAAAAGAGAATAAAAAGATGCACTAAAGAACTACAAGGAGAGAAGTCCTTGCAGCAGCTCACAAAGAGAAAAGCAAAGAAAAGAAAATCTCACTGCAGGAACACAAGGACTAAAAAGAAAGCTACACAGCTTGCTGCCGATCACAACAAATACCAAAAGAAACTTGCTTGGCCGAAAGCTGCAAGCAACTGCAATAATCGGATGGCAAGCTAAAGAGAATAAAAGGCAAGAACAGGTAGCACTCGAGAGCCAAAAAGGAAACACCAAGAAATGAGCAAGCAAGAAACTGCAGTGAGCTGTCTACAAACAAGAGACATCCAAAGAACTCAAGACTGGACTGCTTGGCCAAAATACATGTTTGGATTTCCTTGAGCCGAAGAACATGCAGATACTAAAAGAATGGCTTTGCAGAACTTGACAACCGAGGCAACAAATTAGTGCTCCTTTTTTATTTGGCCTAACAACTAGGAAGTAGAAGATTATGCCAAACCAAAAACTCCTAGCGAGAAATACAAATAAGGCAGGAGGCTTTGAAGATTGAGAGCTACCAAAGAGCAGAACTAGAGCAAGAATCAAAACCAAATCAAGATGCAAACTGAAAAAGCAGGGGCTGCACAGAACAACGAAACTGAACCAAAATACCCATATTGCTCAGAGAAAGCAAAGAGACAAGTATGATTAACATAGAGGAATGATTATATAAAGTGTTCTCAGCTCATTTCTCACAATCTCACTAAGTCCCCATACGCCTGGAGAATATAGAGAGAAGCTCACACCTCCTCTCTTTCTCTCTTTTTCAATTTTTCATACATGGAGAGAACCAAATCAAAACCATAACTCTTACACACATTCTCAATTTAGCACTAGAGAGCAGAGCACCTCTCTATTTATAGCCTCCATAATGGGTTCACACCACGCTTTACCCATTAAGCCTCTACCAACTCATGGCGCTTTATCCACTTCCTTTAGTGCAGCTTTGCGTATTCACCAAAACGCCCCTCGCGCACCTTCCAGGAAGCTTCCTCATTCCTTGCCCTCCAAGCCACGCAGCTACTTCGAGTCCTCGCCGTCTTCGGCACACCCCGACCGCTTCAACCTCAGCACCACCTGCGCCTAGTCCGGTCATCCCGTGCCTCGCCACGACTCCACCTCGATGTCCTGCAGCCATCACAGACAAGAAATAAATCACATAACACCGCTTGAAATATTGTAACCATACAATAACATCAGACGAAATACTCAAAGCCCAAACCGATCGAAACGAAAAATAAACGACTTAAGCACGTTCGACCTAGCTCGACAAAGTCCGACCGAAACGATTGCACCGTGCAACGACATGATCCGAACCACACAAACCAAACTCAACTTTCCTAAAACAAATGTCAATTACTCATCACACACTCGGGGTCACCCCCACATGATCCATCAGTAACGTGTAGCAAGGAAGAGGGACCCAATTGACACAAGTGGTGAAAGGAGTGATCATTGCAAAGATTGGCAAAAAATGAGCCAATTGATGAAGCCGAAAGAAGAGAGGGATTTAGGTACAATATCAGACAAAAAAAGGGACGGCGAGGTCATGAGAACACGATAATCAACGGCGGCAACAACCGCGACGCCCGCTAGAGATGGTGAGGATGGTGGTTTGGGAGGTGGCACACGGCGGGCGACGAGAAGGCAGCAACGCGCACGAGGCGGCGGCCAAGGGATGTCCTGACGAAGCTGCGTGTCTACACGAGAAAAAAAAAGGCAGCGCGTGATATGGAAACAATGCATCGGATGGCCGACGGATGTCTTGACGAGGCCAATCGGGCAGCGGAGCGTGGTTTCCGCCCCCAATTAAAAAAGTTTAGACATACAAAAACATTTGCAACGATATGGACTTAGTTATAGAAAGATTTTTTTTTCAGATAACTATTCTGTTGGCAGCACACGCTCAAGTCAGGAATTGAACTCACGGGTCACGACTTCCCATTGGGTACGTGGATCCAGAGACCACGATCTACCTATATATTCAGTTGCACGCATGAGCGCATCACAAAAGGATCTTAGAGCTAAACTAAAACTCGCATGAAAAAACAATGTTCTCGCAACAAAACAATTATAAGATCAGTTCAGCAGCAAGAGAAGTAGAGGATTAGACGCGGAGAGAGAGAGAGAGAGAGAGAGAGCGAGCGAGCGCAACGTCGGAGCCACCGCGAACTCGACACCGCGGCACCGCGCCCGCGCGCGACACGCCGACAGCTGAAAGCAGCGCGGACGCCAGGCGCCATCACGGCATGCGCCCGACGTTACGTTCGAATAATCGAATGAATGGCGTGCAAACACAGGCCATCATACGCGCTTTTTGCTCGTGCAAAGCGATTCGTGAGTGTGGCTTGCCTTGTCCCCTCCCTCCCTCCGTCGGCGTTTGCAAATGCATAGAGATTCAGGGAGATCGACGAGACGGGACGGGATGCAATGGTCTCCCGGTCGTATATAGCTATAAGCCTATAATACATGCACATCTTTTGCCTTTCATCATCGCGAACGAAAGCAGATGGAACATGAGTCCCATCGTGTTTCGACTCGACAAGCACTGTAGATCACTAGCTAACTGGATTACGACCATGGCGATGGTGATGGCGCTCGATTAATTGACATGCTAAAACAATATATACTACGATCTTTTACCAAAGCAGAGAGATAGTCCGGGAAAATGCCGTGTTACTGGAAATGGGGATAGAATGCTACGTTACGTGTTACGTCAAAAACAAGTAAGTATCGTGTTTCATGCATGACAAACAATAAGAAACAAAGAAGAGTGAAGATAACAAAAAAATAAAAGGAGCATCCGAACCCCTCGAATATCAGAGCCAGGTTTCGCCACGCTTCCGCTGCGCCACTCTGGTTGTTGTGAAAACGATGAGATATATTGCGATTATAAGCTCAGTTGCCTAAGCCCCAGGCTCTCAAGTTTAAGCACACACTGCATCTCTGAAGCATTCTGATGTGCAGACACAATTTCATACCTGAAGACAGCATAAGCATTCAGTATGACCATAAACCACAGTAGGCAGCTTTTTTTGCACTGACAGCAAACAAATTAGAGCTAGCTTGCTTGGTGTCTACCCGTATTTCTGGATTCAAACAAAGCACACATCCATGCATGTCAATCTGTTCTGCTCAGCTTTCATCAGTCTCCTACTTATATTAATTCCAGCTGAAACAAAGCCTAAAACCGAAAGCTCTCGAGAACCTAGGCTAGTTTGGTAGTCATGGAACATGGATTAGTTAACGTTCATGGCTAAGCATATGCAAATGGCATTACCCAGACCCAGCCCATGCCAACAGATATGCTAAGGGCACTCCCAATGGGATGATATCAACCATGTCTATAGGAGGCCAACTCAGCAAAAAACTGGTGTAGAGGAGGAATTAAGGAAGAAAGAGAGAAAAGCAATATCTCATGTAGGACATTGCTCGATTTGAGAGAACCAACCAACACAGCTGGACATGTCGCTCGACACAACGCTGGAGCGATTGAATTTCCGAATTTTTTTTGTACGGATAATTCATTTTTTATTCGAAATTGCAGAAATATACCCGTGGGAATTTTTTTTACAAAAATAGGCTCCAGTCGCCTAATGGTTAGGCGACTGGAGCCTTTCGCCCAACCAGACTGCGACACAATATCTGTCACCGTACGTTGGAGCGACTGCATCCAGTCGCTCTTCCGTATGGCGACTTACATGCAGTCGCCATCCCATTAGGCGACTTGCATGCAGTCGCCATCCCATTAGGCGACTTTATGAATCCCCCGTGAATTTTGTGAATTTTGTAGTTTTAAACTGGTAAAAAATGTGGTGGAGTTGTAAGTAGGTGCGTAAAAAAGTTTTAATAAAAGTTTATGTTTATTGTATATCGATACATACACTATTAAGTGACATACGATGATAATTCGTGTGCGGAGAACCGGTATGTTAATTTTGTAGATGACTTGATCTATGAATGATTGAATGCGAAAAGAAGAGATGATAGACTTGTTTGAATAAAAATAAACTTCATGATATAACTGTGAGTAACATGTCGCGTATTTTTTCATTACATGCATAACATATAGCATCCGCAGCACCCCTCACTCGCCACCCTGGTGTGCCCCGTCACCGCGCCCGCGTCCTCCCATATGGCCCCGCTTGGCCCTCCTCCGGTGCAACGGGTTACGAGGCTCCGAAAAAGTAAAACGAGCAGGAGGGTGTCTATCCCGCCCCTGCGTTGGTGGAGTCAGCTGCACTTCTGGCTGTGTGCCCTCTAGTGCATCGGGGAGGGCACTGCCAGAGAGAACCTCCGGTGCTGCGTCAGAGAACTGCCCGGGCCACTCCGCAAAAACTGGTCCACATCGTCCGGGCCCGGGGAGACGCCATGCTGCTGGTAAGTACCTGCAATAGTAATACCGTTAGTTCGTTGCATGTCGTCTTGGGATAAAAACGAGATCGGACGATGCGTACCCGTAGCTGGCGCCATCGAGGTAGGAGGAGGGGCGTACACCCCCTACGTGTGGAAGTCGGGGATGTGCGGAGAAGGCGTGAAGCTCGGTGGTGTAGGAGGCCGTGCCCAGGCTGAACCCCCTAGCTGCTCCGGGTGAAGTGGTGTAGGACGTGTCCACGTACTACCTCCGGAGTAGTGCCACGCTGGTCGGGGTGGCACTGGTGGATGAGCAGTCGGAGCGCTGGGCGTGGAGACCGCCGGTAGCCTTGTGCAGGACAGCAGGCTAACAATACGTCTACACTCGGCCTCCACCCGACGCACAAAGCTGACGCCCTCCTCGTGGGTCCGCTCCGCACCAGTGGCGACCCTCTGCAGTAGTGAGGCGGACTCGGTCCATAGGACAGCACCGACGTCAGCCTAGACACAAAGACATAAAATGGTAGATCATCGAAACAACATTGCCATTTGGGAATCTTTGAAATTACATGTAACGTATAGCGATGTGAGCGTCGCGCGCGAGGTGCGCGGGGTACGTGTCTGTCAGAGCGGCGACGTGTGTGGCAGGCGGGTCTACCACATGGACGAGCCTGGTACGTGTCCGCCCCTGGTACCAGCGCAGGTACTCCGCGTAGTCCCAGCTGTCGTATGGGCGGTCCTCCTCCACGCGGTCGTCGAGCGCACCCTCCCACTGCTCGACCCAGGGATGCATCTTCGTCGACCAGTCTGTGCCTCTTTTAACTCCCTTGGCGTTGTGCCTGCGTATAGAACCATTACGTAATGTGAGTACTTGCGAACACAGTAGTAAGTATGTACATATTTAGCAGAAACGATCACTCACGCGTGCACGTTCCGCGGAAGCGATGGTCCGACTGGTACAGGAAGCTCCTACCGTAGCCCAAACTGCCACATGACTCACTGGGGTGCGTAGTCCTCCACGTAGATATGGTACACGAGCTTCCAGCGGGTGAGCCAGAAAGCCCGGTCACGCCAGCAAAGTGCGGACAGCCCGTCAGGAGCACGGGTCTGCACTGCCGTATCTGCGTAAGGCTCCCAGCGCACGTCGTCGGTTGTGAGGCGGTCGAACTGCTCCACAAAGGGCTGGTACGCCAGCGTGACCTGCACGTGCGCGAACTGTACCTGCAAGAAAGACAAGTTGTTTAGTATGACGATCGTCAATAAGAAAGAAATAGTTGACTGTGATAATACTTACTCGTCGACGGCACCAGAGAGAACCCATCGTCGGCCGGTCGACGTCTCCCCCTGGATACATCTCGGGCCCGTACGGACCCATGTCGTCTAGCACAGGTCGTCCGAGGCTGAAGCGCTCGAACGACCACAACTGCAGCAGCAGGGGACAGCCCGTGAGGATCGAGTTCGCCTTGATCCTCGTGCACGCACCGCACAGGGCGCGGTACGTCGTGGCAAGTACGACCGATCCCCAGCTGACCTGGGGGGCCTCGCCGTCAGCGATCGCCCTCGCATAAGCGATAAGGCGCGCATCCACCGAGTTGCTGTGGCTGGTGGTGAAAAGCACCCAACCAAACAGCCACAGCACGTACGCCTCCAAGTGGCGAGACCTGGTAATTGTCTGCCTGCGGATCCATGCGCTTCACATGAATGCAAACAAGTTGTTATTAGTACGTAATACCACACATAAGAGCTTCGAAGACACGATCGTTTGTAAATACGATGTACCCGGTACTATGCGAGCCACCTCAGCGTCGGCCCATGGGTCTGATCCTCCTCGAAGATGTGGTGGTGATCGGCCGGTGGAACGACCCCCTCGAATCTGTCGAGCAGGTCAGCGCACCAGTCGGCCGGGGCCTCCGGTAGGAAGGCAGCGCCTCCCGCGATCGGAAGGCCAAGGAGCAGGGACACATCCTGTAGGGTCGGCGTCATCTCCCCGAATGGGAGGTGGAAAGTGTGCGTCTCGGGCCGCCAACGGTCCACCAAAGCCGTCAGCAGGGAACGGTCGAACGGGAAGCGTCGTGATCGCTCCCCGCCCGCCTCGTCCCCCCCCCCCCCCCCGTGGCCAAGGGGGCTCCATCCTCCTCCGTGGCCTGCACCATCCGGGCAAGAGGGAGTAGCCTGGCATCCCGCAGCCTACAAACAAAGTAAAGGTCAGCATGAAACGTTCTTACGGTCGCACTAAACACTGGCGTAGTGCAAACCTGGCAGTCCAACGGGGGTCGAGTCCCCAGGCCACGCGAGGTGTGTGTGTCCGGACCACTCCCAGCTCAGGAAGCTCGTCCGTGCTCCCCGGTGGCGGCACACGACGGGAAGCGCGATGCACGCGGTCCACGTGCTCGTCCAACAGCGCGTACCGCCACTCAGAGTCACGTTCAGCACGAGACATACCTGCAAAATTTGTACAATAATTTCAACATTAAATTTTGTACATCTAAATTTCTACACTAAATTTTCAATAATAATACATCAAAAATACTATACAAAATTTGTAAACTCAATTTTCTACATCTAAATTTGTACACTACATTTTCTACAATAATACATACAAAAAATTTTCTACATCTACATTTCTAAACTATATTTTCTACAATAATGCATTAAAAATGGTATACTAAATTTCTAAACTACATTTTCTAAACTAAATTTCTAAACTACATTTTCTAAACTAAATTTCTAAACTAAATTTTCTAAACTAAATTTGTAAACTAAATTTATAAACTAAATTTTCTAAACTATTTTTCTAACACTAACAAAAAATATAACACAAAGAAAAACCTGGAAATCGCGCTCTCCCTCTCCTCCTCTTCTTCTCCTCTCCCTCTCCTTCTCTCCCCCTCCTCTTCTCCTCCTCTCCCTCTCCTTCTCTTCCCCTTCTCTTCTTCCCTTCTTCCTCTCTTCTTCTTCTCCTATTCTTCCTCTGCGCGGCCGTCTCCTCTTCTTCCTCTTCGCGGCCGAATGAAAACAGTGCAACGGCCGCGCCTGAGCGCGGTGGGTTTTATATCGCCCCCAGTCGCCAAACTGTTCGGCGACTGCATTGCAGTCGCCCAACCGTTCGGCGATTGGATTGCAGTCGCCCAACGGTGGGGCGACTGCAATTAATTGCCGAACGGTTGGTAAATTGGCTAGTTGTCGCAGTCTGGTTGGGGCGAAAGGCTCCAGTTGCCCAACCATTAGGCGACTGGAGCCTATTTTTGTAAAAAATTTCCCGCGGGTATATTTCTGCAATTTCGAATAAAAAATAGATTATCCGTACAAAAAAATTCTTGAATTTCCATACCACGCATTTTGTGGGGACCCTCACGGATCATCTATGCCTATTGGATCAAAATGTGCCATGGCAACTGCTTCACTTCTCCATCTCCATCCGCCTGTGAAACTCCCTTGCCTCTCAACCGCCTCTCTCCCGGCTTCCTCCCCCGCCTACCTCCCTCCCAGATTCCTCCGCCGTCGGGCTCCCTCCCCGTTTCCTCTGCCACCAGCCTCCCTCCCCCTTCGTACCGTCAGCATCCCTCCCCCCTAGCTTTCTCCACCGCCGACATCCCTCCCCGCTTCCTACGTCCTCCCTCCCTCCCAGATTCCTCCACCGCTAGGCTCCCTCCCCCTTTCTACTGTTGGCTGCCTCCAGGCTAACGTCAACACCACCATGTGCTGCCTCCAGGGATTCGACCCCCCTCACTGACAGCTGCAGCCATGGAATCCCGCTTTCCCACCGTCGGCTGCCTGCCCATCTAGTGTCGGTTTTATCAGCAATGCCATGGTGAATCATAGCTAGTGGTCAAAATGAACACCAACTGCCCATCTTAGTCTGCTCTTTGATCGTAAAACTAGTATTTAGTTGTTAATTTAAATGTGCTCATATCATAGGACATTCAGCTATTTTTGTTATTCTGAAAATTCTGAATTTGTGCGACCAAGGGACAGATTTGCAGCAAAATTCAGAATTCGTATCATAGGTATTCCTCCTTCGCTGCCTCCTCTTCTTGTTGCTTAGTAGTAAAAGATCATCACGCTGGTTCTCATTTTCTGAAAGCATAGGTATTCTTCTTTGTGTTTGATTACAGACATATATTACTAGAGTTCATTGATCAATTTGTCTGAAGCAATTTAGTTGAATTTAGCATAGACTGGGTAACATAATTTTGTTATACATTTACACTTGCTCTTCTTTTCTAGAAATTTATTGATTTCTGGAGATTAGTTGTGATGCAGTTATGATGTATTTGTGTATGCAGGTGGCATGAAGGGTTGCACAAAGTCAAAAGAGAGGAAAAATGAGCTACTGAGGTAGCAGTGAGCATAGATGCTTTGCTGTTCTTCCTACTAGTAATCTAGTGAAAACACTCACGGTTGTTCTTGAGAAGGTACAAGCAAGATCATTGAAGCTGGCGCTGGCGTAAATTTTGCAAAGCTTTTATGTAAGCATGTTTTTGTTCATGTATATGTACGAATGTGTTGTTTAAATAAAGTGAGATGTAGTGTGTACTAGTTCTAACTGGTAATATATTTCAATTTGTACCAATGTAATTCTAGCGCCATATGTGTACAACTGTCGGCAGGAAGTATTGTGTCAGCAAGTATACAGATAATTCTTCTTTCTACTTAATATAGTCAGGTTTTCTACTTCTTTCTACTTGATACAGTCAGTGAGTTAAAGCCACTTTTGGTACGTTTTGACATCGTATTTACAAAAATAGTCGTATGTGCACCGTATTGACAAAAATGTCATTTATGTCGTCTGGTGAACAGGCGGCAGTGCGGAGCAAACGACACGTGGCACCTGTCACCCCGTGAGTAGATGGCAGGTGCCTACCACCCATTCACCAGACGGCAGGTGCCTGCCGCCCGCCTACGGGAGGGCAGATGATTAAGCCAGCAAATTAGCCGGCTTAATTACCTATCTAATTAGTAATTTATAATTTTTTACATTTGTAAATATAGCAAATGAGCTCAAAAAATTATGACATTTTTATGGAGCTTCCTGAGGCATCGTGGTACATTGTATAATGTTTTGCAATTTTTTAGACTATTTGCTACCTCTAAATATTCCTGGAACGACGCATAATTAATTAGACAATTAAGCAGTTATACGTCTCTCTAAGAATTTTTAGAGGTAGAAAATGGTTATAAAAAATTGCTAACTTTTTTATGCAGCTTTCGTATATAGTGTGCTACGTTGTGTAATTTTTACGTAATTGTTTGCACCACTTTGCTCCCTCTAAAAATTATTCAAACAACGCATAATTAAATGGGTAATTAAGAACTAACTAATGGCTAGGTCTAATGACCTGCCACCCGGCCACTGTACGGCAGGCTAGGCTTGCCATACAGCGGCCGGGGGGCAGGTCATTAGGTCTGGCCATTAGTGCTTAATCATCAGATTTAATTATGCGTCAATCAAATAATTTTTATAGGTAGTAAATTGGTGCAAAAAATTATGTAAACATTACACAACGTAGCACACTATATACGGAAGCTCCACAAAACATTTCATAATTTTTCATGACCATTTCCTATCTCTAAAATTTTTTAGAACAACGTATAACTGCTTAATCGTCTATTAATTATGTATCGTTCCAAGAATTTTAAGAGATAGCAAATAGTCTCAAAAAATTACAAAACATACCAAGATGCCTTAGAAAGCTCCACAAAAAATATCATAATTTTTTTAGCTCATTTGCTATATTTACAAATTTAAAAAATATATAAATTACGAATTAGTCAGGTAATTAAGCCGGCTAATTAGCTAACTTAATCACCCACCATCCCGTGGGCAGGCGGCAGGCGCCTGCCATCTGCTCACGGGGCGACAGGTGCCTGCCGTCTGCTCACGAGACGACAGGTGCCACCTGTCATCTACTCCGCGCTGCCGCCCGCCCACCAGACGACATAAGCGACATTTTTGTCAATACGGTGCACATACAGCTATTTTTGTAAATACGATACCAAAATGTGCCAAAAGTGGCTTTGTATTTCTATACCAAATAGTAAAAAGCAAAACATGTAGGTTATAAGGTTGTAACCTAGTTTAGATCATAATACATGCAACAATAGTAACATTGACATAACACGCATAGACACTACATTGGAGTAGTTGTATCTCAACACCTATTTAATTCAGTCTCTCTCTTTCTAGATATTGCTATGAAACTGCCCATTGGGAGTGCCGGATAGCCTAAAATATTCTCTTTTCCAAAGTAGACTCAGCATGATTGTCCTGGGAGAATGACTACACTGCATGCAAAGAAAGTGGGAGCACGGTAGAACAAAGTGGAGGGTCTAAAAGATTTCAAACGGTACAAGTGATGGTACCACGAATTAGGTACCCTTGGAGGGATCGGAAGTGCTGTCATTGTGGATCCACTTTCCAACGGCCAGACGGTCAAACAAATTCTTGACAATTTGCCTTGAATTTTTTTTTTTGGAAGGGTAGTCGAAGTTAGTCACACTATAAGAGCGTTGATACAGAAAACCATACATCACTGCGATGCATATACGGTGAATATATTTGGGAAAATCGGGTCAGTAACACTATGGAAACGTACATGTAGTTTTTCTTAGGAAAATAAAACTCCAAAGAGCCGATTAGTCCTCGTGTAACATCCATCCAGTTTGATGTTAACACTAGAAATAAGTTGTAGGTAGAGAAACAGAAAATATGAAACATAACTGGCGCTACTCTTGAGTAGTGGTTCTATATTTTTCACTCTAATAAAAATAGCACTAATTTCAAAGCACATAATGGAGTAAATAATCACTATCCACCATTCAGTTCTGCTTTAAAAGTTGTACAAATCATTTTGAGGAAAGCATAGAAGCATCTCCTGCTACTCTTTTATAGAGTATCATTTTCATATAAAGTTCTTACCAATTTTTTTGAGCCTGAAGGTAGACGGAGACCCGAGATCCCCGAAAATGCGTCACCTGGGCTCGAAGCCAGACAGGCGAGGTGGCCATCGTCTCCCTCTGCCAACCGAGCAAACACTTGGACGCAAATTCTTATAAAATTTTTATAAAATTCATATGTTCCAAACAAAGTTTTACAAGGCCACAACCAAAATTCCACGGTTGGTTCCGAGTCTTAGAACTAGCAGTAGTACCACAGAACACAAATGGTGACCTCTCTAATTACTGTCCATTATTGGTCCTACATGGTGGAAGCAAAGGTTCCTCAGGCCCTCGCCTAGTGGCCTAGCGAGGATAATGGGCAACGACGACGTCCTTCGCCCCTATCATGCATCGCAGACGCACGGTGGCAAGGCCCGGGAAACACAAGAAGGTGCTAGTCTGCTACATCTGCAGGAAAAAGCGCCGATTCCACCCGAACGCAGGCGCCGCGAATGAACAAACAGCCTACCCAGTAGGGGTTGGCACTGCGTAGAGGATAAGGCAACCGAAATCTATATTTAATTTATATATACGTATTTAAAATGATATTACTCATACCCAAATGAAAAAGATATATCAAATGAGTTTGGATAATCCAGTGGATAAAGGAGAAGGAAAAAGACGGTTAAGTCAAAGAAGCTTACGAAGAAAGTTTAGTAAAACTTCGGTATTTAAAATTTCAACATCACATTCATACTATAAAAGTTTTCTGAAATCAATTAAAATTTTTTGAAGATGATTCCACGTGTAGGAGAGCTACTCTATGCAAATTGGCAGTGTAAACGCACACGTGGGTCCCACATACTTTTATAGGAAGTTTTCGTAAAACTTCGGTAACAAGGATATAATAATCATCATTTCATTATTATCTATAAATAATGTGATTACATTATTATGCTCTTTAAGTATACCGCTTATTCATAAAAGAGAGACTTAACCAGGTTGTAGTAAACCTTTCTACGATTACTCCTTAGTCGTAACCTTTTTCATGACCAATTTATGATCGTAAGTCTTTCTACGAACATGACATAGTCGTAAGTCATTTTATTACCACCTTGTGATCGTAGACTCTTCTGCGACTAGCCTAACTTCGTCTACCTTGTCTACGACAACCTGTTATATTCAGGTCTGTCTGACAAAGTAGTTAATGTACGCAGTAAATTCTTTGGAAAAATTGCACATAACTTCTCCCTGCCCTAAGCAATAACCACCTGGCGGCAAGAAAGAACCACGTCTCTAACAATAACTTCCACGATGGTCACTCATTTGAAACATTGAGGTGTATCTTGGCATGAAAGAACTGTCGCCTCTTCGTACACTATATAAGAGCTGACATCAAGAGAGCAAGGGGAGAGAAGATCAATAAGCGTAAACAATAGTGATTCTCTTGATTATAATCAGTAGATTCAATACAGTCACACAAGAGTAGGATTATTATTTTCTCTAGAGAAAGCCCAAACCTATATAAAATCACTGTGTCTTTCTCTATGTGGTCAGGTCTTTAAGATATCCCCTGAATCCAAATAATCATACATAAGATTGATACTAAAACATTGACAGTTGGCACCGTCCGTGGGGATAGCTCCAAACTCTGGTAATTCCTTGTTGACAAATTCTCTTCTTTTCTGTTGTCATCATGGTAGGAGAATTGGTTTGACCTGGTCGACTACATAGGCCTTGACATGGATACCTGCTATGACTATGAGCAAAATATGCTTTCGTCTGATGGTAAGACTGTCTCTAGAGATCCCTCACAAAATCCTGGAGATTGCACCACAGATAAAGCTGAGGAGGGATACTTATCCCCCACAGTGTTACGCTCAACGAAGAGTCTATTTGACCATAAACAGAACTCGGAACATGATGAGGGACCTGCTTCTAAATGTGCAAGTCCCTCAGAGGCCTTCCAATCTAGTTTGGTAAGTCCTGGAATCCGGCATTCCAGGGCTCCATCGGCATCTGATGGTTGTTACTCTCTGGTTGTCCCTGTAGAGAATGTGGGTGGGCTCCCTCCGAGTTCGCCCATACCTTCATAGGGCTCAACTCAGACTGGAGACAGTTATAATCCAGAATTCTCTTTCTTGGAGGGGCTTACTCCAGATCGCGAGGCACTGTCGTTTGATGACTCCTCAAGCCAAGAGGCATCTAACACAAATGGAGATTATATCCAAGAGGTCTTCGCCATCCTCTCATATACTAATCACTCTCTCGGAGGAAGGGCTAAGAATGCTCTCCGCCGCTCACACACTATCACCCCTCGTGGTGATGGCGAGGAGACCTCTGGTGATAAACGAGGTTAGTACTTCGATGAGCGTGGGAGAAATTCTTGAAATAATCGCTCCCCATTAAGGCGGACTCAAGCAATCTCAGACATAGAAGATCCTAAGACCATCCAGAGGAGAAGGTTGGCAGCCTAGAGGAGTTTGCCTGGGTGCATCCTATATCAATCCGTGGAGGCTCAAGTGCTTCAACGCATAAATGACATGGTCGAGAACACAACTCAAGAGCTTACTCAAACGCCAGGTTATGACCATTTCGCTGAGGAGATCACACAAAGACTCCGAAGCATGATGGCCAGTCTTGAGCAACCACACTGACACAATTCTAGGAGTCAAACAGGTACACTACGACAAGCATCAGTCGTTCAAATAACTCACCCTGTGGAAATCAATATGATGATAGGTCACATTATTCTCCTAACCATAACTCTGGTCGAACAAGAGTTCTTCGAACATCCCAAGATCGACAAGGTTCCAGAGGTGGTGATCATTCTCCACTTCAAGCAAGAAATTTGCAGTGGCAGATGGAATACAAGGAGTATTACCCTCATATGGACAAGACTTATCACAGGTTGGGTCCATTGACCACCAGACATCATCGAGTACGATCACCTGGAGACAACAATCATCCTTTTCGACAAAGGAGGCGTCACGATCTTGTTACCAGATGCTAGGCTTTTATGCCTAATCTTCGAGCAGTTCGCTGGCCACAGTGGTTTCAACCAGTAAACATGGAGAAGTTTGATGGATCTCAAAGTCCCATTGCATTTTTTTCAAATTTACATGACCGTTGTTCGAGCAGTAGGAGGAGGAGAGCATTTCATAGTGAATTACCTTTCGATTATGTTTGAGGGATCTGCTCAATTATGGTTGTTAAATAACTGTTTAGTAAATCAAGTGTTGATTGATGGTGGTAATTCATTAATTATTTTATTTATGAGTGCCTTAGATGAAATGCAAGTTCCTTGAACCACAATAAAACCTGCACAATATTCATTCCATGGAATCATACTAGGATCTTCGGCCAAGCCAGTTGGCAAAGTTTTTCTGCCTGTAACGTTTGGTTCTCCAAGCAATTTCAGGACAGAGAAAATCTCTTTTGATGTGATCAATTTCGACATGACATATAATGCTATACTCGGACAAAAAACTCAGGCACGATTCTTAATTGTTGCTCACTATATATATCAATATCTTAAAGATGTCATTCCTAATGGAGTAACCACAGTCTGCTGTGATAAAAAGATGGCACTTATATGTGACCGCAAGTCCCTCGAAATGGTAGCCTAGTTACCAACTTAAGAAGCAAGTAAGGCACATCCTTCAACCAAACATTCAAATCCTAAAATTGCACCAAACCCGAACAAACAAGTCCAAGAAGTTCCGCTAGATCCAAAGGAGCCTTCAAAGACCGTTCACATTGGGGTTACTTCCGATCGCATTTATTACACCATTTGGGATATTTTGCTATATCAAAATACCATTTGGTTCAAAAAATACTGGTCCTACTTTTCAATGTTTGATGCAATTAACTTTTTCACCTCAATTAGATCGAATTTTAGAAGCCTATATTGATGATCTAGTCGTAAAAAGCATCAAATGACTTGATCATATTTCCAACTTGCAAGAAACATTTGATAACCTCAGAAAACACTGGTTGAAACTCAATCCTGAGAAGTGTGTGTTTAGAGTTTCTTCAAGAAAATTACATGGATACCTTGTTTCTATAAGAGGTATCAAAGAAAATCCTAAAAAGATAAAGGCCATTGAACAAATGCACCCTCTAACATCTAAGAAGGAAATCTAGAAACTCACATAGTGCATGGTGACTTTAAGTTGTTTTATCGCACGACTGGAAGAAAAAGGATTCCCTTTCCTTATAATTCTAAGGAAGCACGAGGGTTTCAAGTGGCCAAAGGAGGCTAACGATGCTTCTTAATTTGTCTAGCTACCACACCACAGGTACTGAGCATAGTACTAGTCGCAGAACATGAAAATATCCAACGACCAGTTTACTACGTAAGTGAAGTTTTACATGGGCCTAAGGAGTGCTACCATCGGGATAAAAAACTTTTATATGTCCTCATCATGTCTTCGAGGAAACTGAGGCATTATTTTTAAGCGCACAAAATTATTATGCCATCTAAGTTTCCCTCAGGGGAGGTCCTCTAGAATAGAGAAGCAGCAAGATGCATGACAAAATGGTCAGTCGAACTTGGAGAGTTGGAGTTCCATTTAGTGTCTTGAACGGCCATTAAATCCCACATCTTGGTAGACTTTGTTGCCAAATAAACAAATCCTGAATCTGTTTAGGATCCCCAGTACAATTCCCACGACCAGTGGGCGATACACTTTGATGGATCACTTAGGCTTACTGGCTCAGGGGTTGAGGTGGTCCTGGAATCTTCCACAGGAGAAACCTTAAAGTATGCCATTCAATTGAATTTTCCAGCCACTAATAACGTGGCCGAGTACGAAGGTTTGTTAGTTGACATACGAGCAGTGAAAGTGCTCAGTATTTGATAACTATTCGTGAAAGGAGACTCACAACTAGTCATAAATCAGGTTGGAAAAGAGTACTAGTGGTCTAATTAGACCATGTCTCAATACTTATTGAAAGTCAGAAATTTTTTCGGTTTTCAGTATAATAGTGATTCTCTTGATTATAATCAGTAGACTTAATACAGTCACACAGGAGTAGGGTTATTATTCTCTCTAGAGAAGACCCGAATCTGTATAAAATCCCTGTGTCTTTCTCAGTGTGGTCAGGTCTTTGAGATATCCCCCGAATCGAAATAATCATACATAAGATCGATACTAAAACATTGACATTCAATATTTGAAATTTCAACCTCACATTTACACCACAAAAGTTTTACAAAATTGACTGATATGGGTATGAAGCTACTCTGTGCAAATTGGTGGGCATATGTGCATAGGTGACTCCTACATGCTTTTATAGGAAGCTATAACTGAGTATGGATTCCAACCCATGGATAGTCTAAGCGCACTCTCAATCTTATGTTTGAATGGGTATATGTAAAGATGGGTAAGTGGGTATTACCCACCTCATATCCAAATCTAAATGAGTATTTTATTTCTTACAAATACCCTATTCAATAGTGTGGGTATGGATTTGGATAAGGGTAATGGGTACCCAGTGACAACCCTACTAGCCAGCGAGTGAAGCAGCCAGCCCACGGGATGGGATCATGTGAATACTACTTACACACACTTAGGGGTGGTAAAATAGCATGAAGCTCGCGAGTTGGCTCGGCTTGGCTTGTGGCATAAACAACTGAGTCGAGTCCATGTTTCAGCTCGACTACCTAACAAGCTGAGCCCGAGCCAGCTCACGAGCCGCTTGGTGGCTCGTGAGGCTCGACCGGTCCAGGCACCAGCCCAATGTCAGGCGCCCCAGCTGGGCTAATTAACCATAAGTCCCTAACCTCACACTTGCACATAGTAAGCAGTATAGCAAAGGCGCTCGCTGCACACAATAAGCCGCTCAGCCTCCCCTCGATGTCCCCATCTGCCTCTCCTCGTCCTCCTCATTCGACTCCACCGCTGCCTCTCCTTCTCCTCGTTGTCCACCTCCTCCTCCCCTTCCCATCCCCTTCCCTATCCACCTCAGCCTCCTCACCGTTTGCCTCTGTCACCGTCTCCCCTCCTCCTCGCCGCCCGCCTTCGCATCAAAACCACTATCTCCTCCACCCCAAATTGTTGTTGTTGTTGCCTCCCTTCTTCCCCCTCCTCATCGTCGGCATCTGTCACAAGCCCCAATGCCCCTACAAATCCACGGCAACCTCCGCCTCTAACCACTTTCCAGCATGGGTCAGGAGCCACCTCATCCACCGGCTGCTTTCTTATGCAGATTTGGCACCATCAATGTTCTTACCATACTATTACAAACTAATGACATTCTTTATCCTTTGAACTTATTTCCTATTCTACGCATGTTCTGCATACAAATATTGATTTCTCTACTTCAGTACAATGACTACTAAATGGAAGAGTAAGTTACGAAGGAAGTCACAGCTCAGATTTTGTTTTCATCTATCAAATACTTAGATTAATTGTGTCATGTCTAGCTGTAACCCCCCCACCTTATTTCCAACAATGTTCTTGTATTTTGATAATTAAATTGCTTGTTTTGTGTGTAATAAGTCTAATGAGCTGAGTTCAAACATTCAATCAAGCTGAGCTGAGCCTCTGCTTCAATTTGTTAGCCTAACGAGTCGAGCCAAGCTGAACTCCTTGCCTAACAAGCTTTTGAGAGCCGAGTTGAATATTCACTCGACACACGACAGCTAGTACTCGGCGAGGCATTCGTTTCGTCCGGGGTCGGCGACCGTGGGGGAAGCGAACGGATCGAGCGCGTGACGCCGTGGCAGGCAAAGTAAAAGTGCGCGGCAGGCAACAGTAGCGGGCGAGCCTCCCAGCGCGCGTCCGCCGTGGCAGGCAAAGTGGCAAACGTACGCGGGTCCGGTTCGGTCGTGCGGTGCGCGCGCGGGCTGGCTGGCTGGCCCAGGTTCCCCGTCCGTGGGTCGGACGCGCGCGGGGGTGGTTGGCCTGGCCGGCCGGCAAACGGGACGCATGCGGTTTGACTGCTGGGCGTACGACCGGCCACTAAGACGACCGGATTTAATATTGTGAAAGGCGGTCGAGGTGCCAATGATGGATGCGCGATTCCGATTCCTCTCCTTGGATGGTGCTTTGTCGTTGCTCGCTACGGTGCAAGACTGCTCACCGCCCCTAATACAAAAGGGTCATTGCTGCTGGCCACGCACGAAACAGGTGGGACTGGGCTCCGCTGTCCGATCGACGATGAACATTGGGGCTATTTTTTTTTGTTCACGATTTATGGTTTGATCTGCGCCGTAAAACTCGCCTGTAGCGGATCTCGATCGAAACCCCACGGTTAAACATTTTAGTCACCAGACGCCGCTAGCTTGTTTTGAGTAGACATATAAAATTTCACGATTAGAAATTTGACTCACGGGATCAGATATGCACTGTCACGCTGGGTTTCAAAGAGATAAGCCGTGTGTCCGCCTCTTTGCACAATATCAGCCTCTACCCGACTATCCCTCTTTCTTTCTCACGCACGGATCAACCTTGATTAGCTTTCCGCATGTCGGTACACCGCCATCTCCACTCTCTTACTTTCATGTGCGTCGAGTGTCGACTCGATCAAATCCAAAGTGCCCAACGGAATGCAGTGCACAAGCGTCGACGTGGGCCCCCGCGCTCGCCCAAAACGCGGGGCGACGCGTGCGTGACGGAGTGGGGTTCCAACGGTGATGGCCCGATCGTGAACCGACGGCCGGCGGATTCGCTCTCCGCCCGCGGTCGCCGGCTTTGGGGGGTTTGATGCTGGACGATGGGCGCTGTCGGACAAACACGGTTCTTTCGCCTATCTCCGAAGAAACGTACATAGCGAAGGTCAAAGAGATCAGTGTGATTCCCTGCATTATGTTGCTGGAAATTTTCATTGAAAACAATCGACTGAAAAGTATCACTCTATAAGTGTACTACTATCAGTCATCAACTTCAATTCCTAACGGCAGTAGGTTGGGTTCGAATTGGCTTTTGGCTTTTGGTTTTTGTTCTTTACTACAGTAACTAGCTTTTAAGGCCCCGTTCATTTTAGTTTGAGCTTCTGGATTCTGGTTTATTTTTTATTATTCCTAAATTTCGTCTTTTTCTGGCATTTTTAGCTTTTTGTCGGTTCTTTTTTCCGTATTCGTTTATATTATCCGTGATTGGCTAACATGTTTTTTTTTCTATTTATTATTTTTTAAAATTTAATTATGCCAAATAAGCCACCATCAGATACAATGCAATTTCAGCCAGCTACAATGCAATTTTAGCCATAAACTACTTTTTCCAGCCCAACTGAGCGGGGTGTAAATGGATTATCTTTTCAAGGGGGGTTTACAAATCGAATGTAGTAGATATTATACTAATTTCAATTATACCAGCTAAAATGTAGATATTGTACTAATTTCAGTTATATCAGTCAAAATCGCATGCGACTTCCTCTCTCTTCGTACTCTCTCTCACAAACAGTCAGAATTCAAAAGTCCTAAGCCACAGTGCAAAATAACCCACTCATTATGTACTATATGTTCACCTTTTAATTTAAAATCAGTTTTTTGTAACTATCTCTTGTAACATTCTTGTCGTGCTTTGCTACAGATAAAAACCATATTATCCTAGCACGTCAAGTCGATATTGCTGGGATTAGTCTCCACGCTCAGCCGTGTCATGCCTCTGTGCCCTCGGTTCTGCCACACACACAGTAGAGCCCTGTTGTTTTTTCCTTTAAAGAATTTTTAGGGTGGTAGAATTTATTTTTTATAGATTTTTCTGTTTTTATTAAATATTTTTTAAGAAAGTACAAGGGCAAATTGGGAGGGACAAATGAACCACTACCACCAATTCACTTTTTTAAATAGTAAAGATATATGCAGTAGGATCCTTTCCTACCGTTTAACCCTAAAAAATCAGTGTTCATCATCACTCTATAAAAGCCCCATAACAGATCTGTATTATACTACTAGTATTCAGGTTTGGATGGTCTATGTCACATTCAAATACTACTTTATCTGTTTGCTGGATGGCCAGTGATATACTAGGGTTTAGGGATGAAAACGGAACGGAAATATCCCGTATCGAACCGCATCGTTTTCTACATTTGACCCGATCAAATTCGTATTTTCGGACAAATTCGAATTCGGTTCGAAATACGGAATACCAAATTCGAAAACGGAGCGGAAATGGTTTAGGCGTTTTCCGACCGTTTTCTACTTTTCTACATTTTATTTGGAATATACCGTATTGTAAATTCGGTTCGAAATACGGAATACCACATTTTTTTTCATATTTTAAAATGGTTGGATCAATTGTGAGTGATCTTGAGGTTGAGGCTTTGGCTAATGTTGTGGCTAAACTGAAAATTGAGGTATGTGTATGTTTATTGACTGCTTGCTCTGAAATATGCTATTGCTACATCTAATTTTAATTCACTTTGCAAACTTGTAGGAAAAGGACAAGGAGGGGGATGAGGACTCTGAGGAGGACAATGGGGAAGCAAAAGATATGGAAAGCGATCCTGACCTCATGGATGATGCTGATGAACTGTAGATGTTCTGCTAGCTGTTAATTGCTTGTTCTAGACTTGTATTTGTATTTGTATTTGTATTTGTGTCGGCTATTGTGTTAATACTTAAGACCAAGGGTCATGCACTTGTTAATTATTATATGCACTTGAATTTGATCGTGCACTTGGTAATTGTTATGTACTTGGTCACTTGTTAATTGTTATGCACTTGGTCCTATAGGTTGGTATTCCGTATTGAATTTTCGTATACCGACCGTGTTCGACATAATTCCGCTCGAATTGGTTCGTTTTCGAAATTCTCGATATTCCGTAAGTTCGCGTTCGTTTTCGTGTCCGGCTTTACCGCTTTCGCTTTCGTTTTCGTATTCAAATGTAGAAGTAGAAAACGGTTGAGGAGTTTTCCGACCGTTTCCGACCGTTTTCATCCCTACTAGGGTTGCATAATAGACAGCAGAAGTGTACAGATGTGGGGCTAGTAAGAAAACAATGACCTCTCTACAATGAAGAAACTAGTCCAACCTAGGCCTAATTGATCAAAACGAGTTGAGATGTTAATCATGTTAGAGAAACCCTTGTCGTATTATCGATTACGTCGTAACTACATATATATTTTCAACCCAAATTAATCACCGCCGACAACAGAGATTTTCTGCATGAAGACACGGATCTAAGCCTCATGATCTGTCTAATCAGACTTCAGACTACTATAACTGTTGCAAGTTCAGACATGTTTTCTCAGGCCTGAAAGGTGGCGGTTTTGTCAAAAGCAACGAGTGAAATCAAACGGCAATCTCCTTTCTCTGTGACCGTGTCGTTCTGTGGAAGTTCTTTGCTTTGTTCTTGCGTTCGAGATCTAAAGATGGGGCGAGACAAGATTTTTCTTGTCCTCCAAACGCGACGGTCTCGGAGCTCGGCCACGAAGGCTTATCTGTTAGGTCATCCAAAGAGGCTGGTTCTTTTGACGTCATGCTTATGTCTTTTGATTTTGTTATAGTAACTATTTTAAATGGAACGTCGTTTTAAGATAAGATCTATAAATTAATTATAGTAGATTCTATATTGACTTCAGCTATATCAGCTAAAATTATATACGACTGTCTTTTTCTTCGTACTCTTAAAATTAAAAAATCAAAAGTATAAGCTATAGTCAAAAACTTTCCAACCACTCCTAAAGAGAGATGGGAGTGGATAGGGCTAAGCTAAGGTGCGAAATGATATTAATGGTGTTTGGAATCTTTGGTCGAATCCTCTTGAACTTGACCTCCCGCATTAGCTATAGGAAACCTCGGTGATGTGTTTGCATAGCTATTCTCCTCTGTTAACTCCAAGTAAATTATATTCAACAAATGCTAACTTAAACTTTCTCATGTTTACTAATTGCTATTAGCTTGCTTTTCTAAGAGTTGGTAGCTGGAAATGAAACCTTGCATCAGGGCTTGTCTATTCGCCCTCATTTGTTACCCGGTGAACACCGAGGGGACATCGGAGGGGAGCAGGTAAATCACTCCCATTTTCAGTGAATACCTCGGTGCATGGTTTCTGTGCATGTCACTATCTGTGAACTTACGATGTTACTCAGTTATTATCTCTTGTATATCATCACAGCTCCACAAGTTCAACTTGGAACGTGAATGACTATGTGAGACGTAGATACTTGCGGATGTATGGCAAACTAGTGATGCATCTATACGTGGTAAGTATGGGAATTGCTTGCAATAGAAGATGAAGACCAGGTTAAGAAATAGTATTTTGGTAAGTTGACCAAAATACCGGAAACTATCTTAGATGAAAATCATGATGCTTGAAAAAGTGGTTTAGATCAAGAAAAAACTAAGAAGATCAAACTGGATCTAATACTAAGGACTTAGCGGATTAAGACATATGTGCTTTGAAAAGCATGCATAAGTGTAGTGTATGTAAAACTTATGTTGTGTGGGGTTAATAGGTTTGCTCATATGTGATAAGTGGGTAATATCTATTAGAGTTAGATATGTTCTAATTGTCTATCTATTTAATAAGTTGGGATGGAGACATGCTAATTATCTATCCAACTATTCTACCTTTACTCTTGAAGCCAAATGTTTTAGGGTTAGGGCTTAAGAAGTGTGAGTGCTATGGTGTGCTCCCTTATCTTTTAAGTGAAGTGGCTATACAATCTTCATCCTTAAGTAACAATATATCAACTTTGTTTATCTCTTATGGATCTTCCTTGTTTTAGTTGATTTGCTCTTGATCTTATTGATTTTGATATCTTCTCTTTCCTTCTTGATCTTGTTCCATGCCAAAGATATGTAAATGATAGAGATGTCTCATGGAAATCAATCTCTATCCATTTGGACATCAGATTTTGCAAGTTTTTAAAGTTGGCCGGTTTTTGTTTAATTGATCTTTTCGAGTGATTTCATGATACAATTGTTTTTGCCTATGAATTACATCTAGAGTTATCTTGTCTATGAATTACCTATGAGCAGGTCATGTTCACCATTTTTGGTTTTTTGACCGGTTTTGGTATAACCATCTTTCAAACGTAAAAAGGTCGCAATGATTTTATTAATCATTGATTGGAATAGATTTTTTTATATCCTAGAGAATGTGTATATTAAATTTCAAGTGATTTTGAGTTTTGGTTTGGGAGTTAGCTCAATTTTAGATTTTAACCCGGTTTTGATGAGCAGAGCTTCACAAAAATAAAATATCTCAATTATTTTAAGTTCTTTCAAGATTTTTTGTTGGGATGAGTTCTTAAGGTCATAATCTAGCCTTATTTTAAGTTTTAAATATTTTGGATCTATAGATCAAAAGTTTTATTGATTTTTAGCTTTGAAATAGTATTGTTATTCACTGCTCATGGACTGAAATTACTGTAGCATAACGATTTTTAGAATTTTGAGTTCTTGATATTCATAGTTTCTCATAGCTATTAGAGTGAAAATTAGCGAATACTTGAGGAAAAATTTGAAGGCACTATTTATCCTCCTCTGTTGCCATACCGGTCCTACAGAATACAATGCCTTTACCAGTTTCTGAAGACAACTAGATATCATATTGCTCAGCTGTGTCATTAGAAATGCAGAGACCAACACCACTATAGTAGTAAGAATTTTCCAAGCAACAAATAAGGTATATAAACGTATAATAACGACCAATCGACCATGATAAGTTGCAAGAATGTGTGGTGCTAATTGCAACATAGGCTCGCATTACCCTATGATCCATGATCCATGGTTTTAGATGTGAGATGTCCCTTCGACTTGGCTGCAAATCTCAAATAGATCATCTTGTCCAAAGAAAATAACACCAGCTAATGAATAGGACCTCCTTTTATGAAAATGATATCTGCCAGCTCTCCATTGAGTATAAAGCCTAAATGCACTTCCTAAGGGCACGTTTATCATGCAAGAATTGTAGAAGCACTGAGAGAGTAAACAACTCAGTGCTGAAAATCTTAAGGTCCTAAGAAACTTCAGAGGATTGGATAGTTCACTTTCTCCCTTGTTTAGTAGTACCAGGCCATGAAGTCCTCAAAACACTTTATGACATTAAGGTTTGTTCATAGATCCAAATTGGCTGGTTGAAGGGTACCCAAATCTTAGTTAATAAAACATAGTCGCAGATAACAATTTCAAAAGGAACACATGACAAGCGTAGTGGCAACATATATCTACTTGCATGGCTGTGGATGAGAATAAATAATGACATCTGCAGAAGTGCATATTCTCTTTATCCAAACAAATTTCAGAGCCTAAGTTCATGCATGGGGGTCACATTAGTGGGCATGAACCACCAACCACAATGCCCTGCCTCCTTTTCCTTCTTCCCTTCCAGAAAGATACTGCCATTGCGTAAGCTCTGCAAGAAAGCGAAAGCTTCCGTTGAAGAATGAGGAATAAAATGCCATCCAGACCAGAGCACGGCTAGCTGGCAAGTGCTCTCAACAGCATCTCTATCCACTTCTTCTGAAGCTCAATTATGAGGGCCCCAGAAGTAGAAACTTCCATCAAGAAACGCAACTACAGTATATGCACATCGTCGGTACGTCGATGGATCATTCTCCGGTAGAAATGATTGCTCGAGGGCGTATACCGCATTCCGTGCGACGGCGTCAATCCATGATCATGCAGTTTCCTCCCACGACCCACTGCAAATGGCCGTCACTGTTAGCCAACCACCGTCCCTCAGAATGGCCGGAGCACCTAGCCCTGCTGACATTATTTACAGGAACGGCCGTGCGCCCTAAGGCCGCTATCCGATCGCGAATCGACAGCCTAGATGCAGGCTCTTTCGGTGGCACGCCGGGCCGGTAGAGATTTTCGAAAAGCCGGCACGTTTTTTTTTTTTTTTTGAAGTGGGCAGGAGGGTTGCCCTGTTTTAATTTAGAGGAAGCGCGTGATGTTTGAAGGAGCCCCTTCTGAAAGAAGAGGATGATGGGTGCCGCAAAACGGCCCCGAGAACGAAACCAAAGTTACAGGATTTCAGGATAAGAGGTAACTCCACTAAGCGTTCAGCTCCCGTAAGAATCCAAGCATGGACTTTTTCTTTGAGTCGCACCATAAGAGATTCTGTGGAAGACTTTGATGAGCGGAAAATTTTTACATTTTGCCCATTCAAAATTTACTAAGTTACTAGCATCAAAAGGGTCGCCAGGGCTTTATGTGAGACTCTAGGTGCCTGGATGATCGACTCGCACCACTATCGTAATGAGGACATGGCTGGCTAGCTTGTGGGCTCTAAGGTGCCACAAGCAGCCCATCGTGAAGTGGCTGTCCATATTCTTGCAGAGACACGACATTCGGCTATGAGGTGGATTGCCGTCTCTGTGTCACGTCTGCAAGTGGGCATAACTGTTGATTTGGCCATCCTTGCATTGAGAGACGATCAGCTATCCAAATCATGTTTTGTATGATGAGTCAGGTATGCGATGCCCAATTCTTCCAAATTAATCTAGGCAAAGCCGACACGTTAATAGGACATGATATGATGATACACATAGCAAGACGTAGGATTGAGTATGGCAATAGAGAAGTGAACGATGTCTTCAAATATTTCTTAAGTATTTGTTGATCCTTTATTCTAATAGCTATAAAGTTATGAATATCAGGATGAAAAGACAACATCAAAGCTAGAAAATCAAGAACAACACGCAGTGAAAATACAAACACTTAAGCACACCAAAGTCTTGAGCAAAAGAAGACAAAATACCAGAAAAGCAAAGTCCCACCGGTCAGACCTCTCAGCAGGGGCGTTCAGACCTCTCAGCCAAGGTGGTCAAACCTCTCCATAGGGACGTTAGAACAGATAAATAGTAACATCAGCTCGGTGAACAGTAAAATCAGCATGATTTCAAAAATAAGAATTCATGTAACTTTTGATCTGTAGATCCAAATAATTTAAAACTTGGCATATACCTCCTCTAGAATGTCATGAACTTATTCCAATTAAAGATCAAAAAAATCATTGTCAAAGTTATGATATTTTTCATTTGAAGAAATGTGGCATTAAATATGGGCAAAAGAGGAAAACAAGGAACATAACTTACTCGTGGGTGGAGGATAGCCAAGATACCTCTAGATGCATTCCCATATATCATAGAAAGTAAGAATACCAAAGAAATCGAGACAAAAATAACTGTATCAAGAAAACTCATAAGAAGGTCAAATATAAGTAAAACCAAGAAACTTTATGAACTTGCCAAATTTGATCCTAGATGGATGAAAATTGATTTTCAAGGTATATCTCCACTATTTACTCTTCCTTGGCATCCAGCAAGATCAAGAAAGGGAGAAAGAAGATAAAAACTAACCAAATCAACAAAAACAAGTGAAATCCACGAAAGATAAACAAAGTTGATATATTGCTTAAGGATGAATGTTTTACGGCCACTCCACCTGAAGGATAAGAGAACACACCATAATACTCACACTTTTCAAACCCTAACCTTAAAATACTTAGCTTCAATCAGCAAAGGTTGGATGGTTAACTAACAAATTTCTATTTTAACCCGTTAAATAGATAAGGCAACGAGTTCCATCTAATCCTAATAGATACTATATATTTAGTACATATGGGGAAAACCCATTAATCCTATATAACACGGGTTTTACTCACATACTATAATTATATGTACGCTTTTTAAAGTACATAAGCCTGAATCTGCTAAGTCTTGAGCCTTTGATCCCTAACTTGATTTTCTTACCTTCTTCTTGACCTAAACCGTTTTCCCATGCATCGCTCAAGTGCCATGGTTTTGATCCAAAACGGTTTTCAATATTTTTGTCAACTTATGAAAATATCCTTTCTTGACCTGGTCTTCACCTTTCCTTGTAAGCAATCATCATACTTTCCCCATATATATACACTGCTAGCTTGCCAAGTGTCAGCAAATCTATGCCGTTCTGGTTCTACTGGATCACACCTTATTTGAACCGACCAAGCTATATGTTGCAACCTGTCGCTCAAACTTTTCTTCAATATTTTTTCCTTTCTCGTGCCATGCTTGAACTCAGTTATCTCATCCAACATTCTTGATTGTTCTGAGTCTCGGTTCCTCTATAAGGATAGCCTTGATCCTCGCCGTTGATTATAGTTGATTCCAAACGTCTTTGCGCATCCAAAGACCAAGAAATCATTTTCGTGTACAAGTTTTTCACAAGTTGACTTACGTTAGTTGAAACGTGCATCATACAATACATATACTCTAACCTAGATCAAACCAAATCATCCTATGACCAAAATTTCCAAAGATACATTTTCAATTGAAGAAAAACCTGCTTTGCCAATCAGACAGTCAACCCCGACCAGTCTGACTGTTGGTAGCGGCCAGTTAGACCGCTAGGGCCAGCTAGTCTAACTGGTAGCCGGTCTGACCGATAAGTCTGACAACCGCTCTAAAAAACCGCAAATTTGCACAATCCAATTGCTAGCTCCTCTTAAATGATAATGGTTTATCATAACAAAACCTTGAACTTTCTCACATGGTTTTTCACATGAAATCCGGTAATTGATCTCATGCCCCTAAGTCATTTATGTCATTGTGTGCGTATAGGTCCGGCCTGTTGCTATCCTGCCTAGTATGTGCTGTCTCAACATCAGATGAAACTCTATCAGAAAAGCTAGCATATTCTTTTTAGCTTATGACTTATGACTTTCCTCGAATAAACAAATGGGACGGCTTCTTTGCCACCGTTCTAAAATGGCTTATCGGGATAGTCTTTTAGAAGTAACTTATCGGCTTTCAGTTTGTACGCACGAGAACTCATACTAAGCTCAAAAACTATAAACCATAAGCTACGGCCTAAAAAACAAGCCCACATATATCTTAACATTCTACAGGTGTGTGGGTCATGTAACCAGTACGTACGGTCACCATGATCCACTCAGCCCTCTTGCTTCCTTTCAATGCCTCTTATCTATTTCTCCTATCACTCTCTCACCTCCACTTCAGCTATATATTCTCTCTCCTGGCTCAGTGACCCAACAACAAGCAGCATGTACCCTAGTGGGTTTGCAAGTGCGGTTCTCCCATACTCGAAACCTGCTGCAAGCACAGCCTCTTTTGGACCCCATTACCACATAGCTGCAGATGATCACTTCTTGTTCCAGTACAGCAGCAGCAATCCTGTGCAGCCGTACTCTGCTGCACATTGCCTGCAGCACGCTGACGAGCCGTTTCTTGATCATGCCGGCACTCCGGTGGCGCGCAAGGCGCCGAACTCCGACGAGTCGGCCGGCAGCGACCGGCAGCGCAGGCTGCAGCTCGCGGAGGAGAGGAGGAAGAGGCGGATGGTGTCCAACCGGGAGTCGGCGCGGCGGTCGCGCATGCGGAAGCAGAAGCAGCTGAGCCAGCTCTGGGCGCAGGTCGTCCACCTCCGGGACACCAACCGCGAGCTGCTCGACCGGCTCAACCGCGCTATCAGGGACTGCGACCGCGTCCTGCGCGAGAGCTCCCGGCTGAGGGACGAGCTGGCCGAGCTGCAGAGGAGGCTTGAGGAGCTCTCCGTGGTCAATGACGGCGCGGAGAGCGTCGCCATCGACGTCGCCGGTGATGGTGATGATGATCAGTCTAGGATGGTTGCAACCACTTAGAAGCAAAAGGCAATGCTCTGATAATGTCCACCAAGTGGCTTCCTTCATTTTTCTTCTACTCTTCATCAAATCTTTGCTCCATGGACGAGTAATAACCTTCTAATCTCTCGTTCCAGAAATATATGATGTTTTATAAAACTTACGGCCAAACTTCTTTGGGAATTTGGTGTTTCTGCCCCTGTTCTGAACTGCAAATGTGATTTTACCCCTACTTTTTTAACTTTGTGATTTTGCTCTCGCGATTTTGAAATGAAGACTCCGTTTACCCCTGTTTTCTGACACAGTTAAGACTGGAGGATTAAATGGTAAAGAAAAAAAAGAAAACAAAAAATACCCACGCGAAAAGACAAGAATACCCCTCTTCATTATCTATCCACTGGAGCCTCCCACCCACGCAATCCACCCGAGAGACCCAGACCCAGGAGCGACGCGACGCGAAAGGCTAGGGTTAGGGTTCTCCAGAGCGGCGCAGCGGCACCCCGGCGCGGCGGCCCCCCAGGCGGCGGCCTCCAGGAGCGGCGCGCGGCGTCCCCCCAGGAGCGGCGTCCCCCAGGCGCGGCGTCGGCGCGGCGACCCCAGGCGCGGCGTCCCCCCAGGCGCGGCGTCGGCGCGGCGACTCCAGGCGCGGCGTCCCCCCCAGGCGCGGCGTCGACGCGACGTCCCCCCAGCCGCGGCGTCGGCGCGGCGTCCCCCCCAGGCGCGGCGACCCCCAGGCACGACGCGGCGGCCCCCCAGGCGCGGCTCGCGGCCGTCCCCCAGGGCGCGCGGCGGCCGTCGTGGAAGGCGACAGGGGTGCCGCACTCGACGCAGGGAAGGGTGAGCCGGCGGTGCCCTGACGTGGGTGGATACTGGATCTGAGTCGCTGCATCCCTCTTCTCGCTCCTCCGCTATAACTTTGTGCTAAAAATCCTACCTTGCTGTATAGAGTTGGAATCTTTACCTGTAGTTCCTCTCGTAAGATGAATTTGGTACTGAAGCTTGGTTCTTTACTGCTAGTTTGAGCAGTTGAGTTACTTAAATCAAACAACCAGCAGCTTTTACAAATTCTGCACACATGTTACCACAGGGTTAGTGTCCGGTCTCATTAGAACTTTGACATTGTATAGCCTTGTGTTAATTTGTATGTGTTAACTCAAAAATATGTGCTGCTTTTTCTTCCTGCCTGAAAGCAATCCTAGTGTTTATCATTATAGGATTGTGAAGGAAAAAAATACTTCTAGTCTGTTGAGTTTATGTGATCGCTGTTGCTATTGATTAGTGATTACTACGGCGGTTGCACCTAGGGTAGCTTGATTTGTTATAACCTGCCAAATTACTTTTTTCACGTATCGTCCTTGCTATACCATTATCATGGCCTGGAAAGCTATAACTCCAATTTATCTCTCAAATCCCCAACTTGGTCCTCTCTCATGAATGCATTATCAAATGATTCAGATTCTATAAATGGTTGTACTCTCACATGTAAAAAGAAGAACGAGCTAGTGTAGAAACATTAATTTGAAGTTTCTATTATCTGTTCAATTAATCTTGAGTTGCAGAACCTGGAGTTTAAAGCTGATAGGAAAGGGTGACATGCATGTAGGGTTTAAAGCTGTAGAACCTGGAGTTGCAGATGGACTCGCAAGGATTCAGGACTTCAATTCAATTAATCTTGCAAATGACGTATTGACGCCGTATTTATCCAGCATGACAGCAACCATGGAAGAGCCTAGGTATTTTCTTCAACCTTTGAAATGGATGGTATAGTGCGAGATAACAGCGGTGTCTAGATTTGTTAACTTGTATATTCGCTGCTGTGATTTGTAGGCCAAATCACAGAGAATTGAAACTTGTTGTTAGAGTTCGATCGTTTTTTAGCTTGCCAGATGGTGGTCCAAAGTCGTGGTGGCAACGTAGAACTTTGCCAACCAAGGTCGTTGACACGCATAGCTTTGGGCTGCTGCAGCTAGTTGATTTCATTGCTGAGCACTGCTTATGGGGTTCTAAACAATTCATAACTTTGTGGTGTGATTTGGAGAATGAATCTGTGGAGATAAAATCTGATGAAAATCTGTTAGAGTGGTTTCTAATCAATGTAGACAAAGGATTAGTATGCATCAATGCTCAGATAAATGATTTTGAGGGGCCACTGCAATTTTCACCAACAAAGCGAAGGTTTCACCCTACTGTGAGGAGTAGTGTACTCCTAATTGAGGGAGGCAGTAGTGAGAGAGACACAAATGAGAGAGAGACAAATGAGAGAGACACAAATGAGAGAGAGACAAATGAGAGAGACACAAATGAGAGAGACACAAATGAGAGAGCCACCAATGAGAGAGCCACAAATGAAACAACCACAGCCACATCTAAAAAGAAGAGAGTCACCACCAAAAAAAAGAGAGGCACAACCCAGAAAGGTTCTTCTGAAGATGAGGTTGTAGGGGTTGATGCAGAGGTGATGTGTGTTTTATGAGGTTCTTTGTTGCTCTTAAACCATGCATCGATGGCTTTTTACAAGGGTGCAGACCATACATTGCCATGGATGCAACACACTTGACAGGAAGGTCGAGAGGTCAGTTGGCATCAGCTGTTGCAGTAGATGGTCATAATTGCTTGTTCCCAGTGGCATATGGAGTGATTGAGACTGAGTCTAAGGAAAGTTGGACTTGGTTTGTCAATAATGTGAAGAAGGCTATTGGTACACCTCCAGGTATATACATTTCTAACTCTGTTTTCCAATTTTCAAGTTTCTAATACTTTCTGACATAGAGCAAAATGTTCATGTAGGCTTGGTCATTAGTACAGATGCAGGCAAAGGAATAGAAGTGGCTGTAGATGATGTGTATCCTGGAGTGGAACACAGAGAATGTATGAGGCACTTGTGGAAGAACATGAAGAAAAGTTTCAGTGGTACTCTTTATGGCAAGAATATGTGGTGTGCTGCCAAGAGCTTCACAATTTCAGATTTCAACTACTTCATGGGGAAAATAGAGGAGAAGGATCCTAAGGCCATTGAATGGTTGGATGAGAATCATCCATATGTGTGGAGTAGAAGCAAATTCAGTGAAGACTGCAAGGTAGATTATATCAATAACAACCTCTCTGAATGTTTCAATAGTTGGGTGTCAAAATCAAAGGACTTTCAGATTGTTGAAATGCTTGACAAGATACGACAAATGATTATTGAGAAGTTTGTTTTGAGGTCCAAGATTGGTAGTAATATGTCAGGAATAATAATCCCAGCTATTACCAATGATTTGAATGCTAAAAGCAAGGGTATCAAAGACCATGAGATTCTAATATGTGGGTCTGGGAAAGCTGAAGTCACTGTGAATAGATTCAGGCATGCAGTCAACTTGGAGCAAAAGACTTGTACTTGTAGAGCTTGGCAAGTGACTGGAAAACCTTGCAGCCATGTATTGGCTTTCATTGCAAAGATCAGCAGGGAGGTACAGATGGATGACTTTGTCCATGAGTACTTCTCTATTGATAGGTTCAGGAAGGCGTATGCATGCAAATTCAATCCAATGACATCCAAAGATCAGTGGCCACATGTTGATTTAGGCTACAAAATCAAGAAGCCCAAATTGAGAAGGAAACCTGGGAGACCAAGAAAATCTAGGATCAAACCACATGATGAAGTTGGCACTAGTAAGAAAAGGAAGGTATGTTCTGAGTGCAATGAACTAGGCCATACAGCTAAACATTGCCAAGGAGGTCCTACTGCTAGTCAAAAGAAGAGGCTCTCAACACCACAAGATGGATCTGCACAAGAAAG
Organism: Dendrocalamus latiflorus; assembly: GCA_017311315.1. NCBI lineage: Eukaryota > Viridiplantae > Streptophyta > Magnoliopsida > Poales > Poaceae > Dendrocalamus > Dendrocalamus latiflorus. Next base: position 11,684,197 of record CM029659.1, on the reverse strand, counting down.
CAATGACCCAATGTAAGTCATGCATGTATTACTGTTGTTTTACCTCATGTACTAATCGGTAGTTGTAGTAACACATTCTTTTCTCACGCATACAGTGCAACTGCAAGTGCTAGTGCTAGTGCAACTGGAAGGGGAAGTGGAAGGGGACGGGGTAGGGGAAGGGGAAGGGGAAGGGGAAGGGAGACACAAGAGGACATTAATGAGCCAATGTAAGTCATGCATCCCTTGCTGTCCATTCCTATTTTTTTTTCAAATTTAATCATTTCTAACTTTACTAACATGTTTTCTTCTCTCCATGTGTAGGGGAAGTGGTTGTGGTACAGCAAGGGGAAGAGGAAGAGGGTCAGGAAGGGGAGGAGGGTTAGGAGATGACAACAATGAGACAATGTAATTCATGAACGCATTGCTGTCCACTACAATTTTTTTTGGAAATTATAACATTTCTAACTGTACTAACTTGTTTTCACTCTCTCCATATGGCGTGGAAGTGGTGCTGCTACAGGAAGGGGAAGGGGAAGAGGTTCAGGAAGGGGAAGGAGAGGAGGAACTACTGGGAGACTTGCTAGTTTGTTAGGTCTTAATGGTTGAATGTGATGTTTGCCAATAGAGATCTAAAAACCCAATACTAGTTGCTACTTTTGTTTGACATGTCATGCGGACCTGTATGTTGCAAGGTCATATGGATATGTTGGTATATCATCTAGACATTAATATGACATGTACATGTATGGCATGATATGTTGGTATGTTGGTATGTTGCAAGGTCATATGGATATGTTGGTATGTCATCTAGACATTAATATGACATGTACATGTATGGCATGATATGTTGGTATGTTGGTATGTTGCAATGTCATATGGATATGTTGGTATGTTGCAATGTCATATGGATATGTTGGTATGTCATCTAGACATTAATATGACATGTACATGTATGTCATATGGATATGTTGGTATGTCATCTAGACATTAATTGTGTTTCTCTGAATTTTGGCATAAATGCTGTCGAAATTTTGCAAAATTTGACAAATTTTGTCCAGATTTATATTAATAAAACGAATGCATAAATTTATGTCTAATTTTGTTGACAACATCCCTACCAAATATGTCAAAACTTCAATTTCGAAATAGGGGTAAAATCACAAAGTTATCTAACAAAACAGGGGTAAAATCACATGGGCAAACTTGTCTATTCGTGCAAAAGTTAACACCGTTAACTGCCTTTAACGGAATAGGGGCAGACTCTCCCTTCAGTTCAAAAACACAGGGGTAAAATCACAAAGTTTAAAAAATGAGGGTAAAATCACCATTTCGCTTGAAAACGAGGGTATGAACGCTTAAGCCCCAACTTCTTTATCTTTGACCACTGATACATTAAATTCTATTTTGATTAGTAATGTGAAAATGATACAATTAGATTTGTTACGAGAAAAATATCTTTATGGTATGATAATTTTATAAACTTTATCTACTTATAATGATCAAAGTTACATCGTCGTATATTCTTAAATGGAGAGAGTAATATGTGTGAAGTGTATAACTATATATGGACCAATCACAGGAAAGGTTGAGGTAGTGATAGCCTGACAGGCATGTTCAAACTAGTATTACTCGCAAATTAAGGTTGTGAAGAGCTAAACTTAGCTTATTAAACTGACTGGTGACTGGTGGGTATGTACGTTGCTGATTCTGCAGTGACTCCCCATGCTTACAGTGCACCGCGCCGGAGAAGATTAGTATTCCCTGTTCATGTTGGAAGATGAGTTCGTACTGTTGTTCGCAACAAGTGGTAGTGGAGCATTCCCATACGAAGAAATCAGACAGCAGCTGTTCAAATACCAAGGAATGAAAGAAAAAGGACCCGGGCGCTCAGTTGGGCTTTTATAAGCCAATTTATGGTTTTTTCACGGTAGTTACTGATAGTTTTTATAGTGTAATTAAATTTAAAAATTTTAAAATAAAAAATAGATTAATCTATTACGGAATACAGAAAAAAGAAAAAAACTAAAAAAGACAAAATTAAGAAGTTAAGGTTTATACAAACCGAAACGAGCATAGGAGTGACTACTAGCGTGGTAGCATTTAGGTGCTACCACTAAGTTTTAGTATGCATGCGACCACCTCTTTCTTTTCTGGCTTGTCTTTCTTCCTATACACACTCCTCTCGGACGACCCAGTCAAAGGTGTTATCACGCAGAGCCAGGGGCGGAGCCAGGATCCAGACAAAGGGGGGGCCGACCCATCAAGGCGCCGGCGTCATGGGCCCTGGGCGCCGTGTGTCGGCAAAATTAAACATACACATATATAATTAAACATACGCATATATATTGTCATATAAATTCAATCATAACACATATGGCAAAATAATGTAGCATACGTCTAGTAACACAAAAGAAAGGTACTTTCATTACATCTCCACAAACTTGAATTTGTTACATCTCCACTAACTTGAATTTAGCACGACGATTACCAACTAGATCATAAGATTTGATAATATCATTGGAACTAATCTTGGCTGCCAATTCCTTTTCAATATAAACTATCATGTAGCTTCGCAAAAAGCCATCTCCCATTTTAGTCCTAGTACGTGTCTTGGCAAGCTTCATGGCTGAAAAGACTCTCTCAGTGGTCGCTGTTGATACTGGAAGAGTTATGACTAATCTTAGCAATCTATCGACCATTGGATAAATAGAATTTTTACCTAATCTCACTAGTCCCTTTGTTAGATCAGCAAGTGATGGCAATGTACTTAGCTCTGGATGGTTGCATACATCAAGTTGAAAATGTGGTAGTTGACACTCCAATTGAGCTTGATCTTGACTTGAAAAATCAGCGGGATAGTACTTTTCCACCAGAGTACTTATCTTTGAAATGTCAAAGCCATCTTTTCTTGGATCTAGTGAGGCACAAAGTGATAGAAGCTCTGTTGCTTGAGAACTGAATCGATCTTCTAACTCAATCAACTGTTGGTCGACCGCAACATTAAACACATCTATTTTATAATGGTGAAGAGTGGTGGTATTATCATTTTTGTTCCGAGATTTGGTCACATCCACATACCTACAAATTGCGACATGTAGTTAAACAAGTTAGATATGTACCATAAGAATAAAAAAAATATGTATTTGTGCTCATATTAAAAAACTGAAGGTAAGATAATAACTTACTTGCGATTTAAATCCGGAATCTCAATCTCGTGCTTGTCACAAAAGGCTTTCACCTCCTCAAGAAGTGGTTCCCAGCCATCATTTCTCAAGTCACTAAGCAATGATTTTGTGTTAGAAACGCAATCAATTGCGTTTACAATATCTAGAGATTTCTTCTGGAGAGTTTGGCACAACACATCTGTAATCTTCATTATCTTTTCCATCATATGGAGAATAAACACAAAATCAAATGTGACAATAATTCGGAGAGCACCTCCAGCATCCCCTCTAGAATATATGGTAACAGAACGGTCATTTGCAATGCTACGCAAAACACTAACTGTAGCACCAAACATCTTTTTTAAACTCTGGATTGACTTATAATGGGAACTCCATCTAGTATCCCCCGGCCTCTGTAGAGACACCATCTGATTTTCTCCTCTTCCTGTATCAAGTTCTCCTAGTTCAATTTCATGAGCAATATCTGCAGCTTGCTTTGCTAGTAACTCATCGTTACGCTTAGTAGAAGCGCTAACAACATTTATGATAAAATTAGCATTCTGGAAAAAGTTGTGCACCTCATGTACCTCACGTGATGCTGCAACAAGAGCCAGCTGGAGTTGATGGGCCATGCAGTGAATGTAATATGCATATGGGCAATCACCAAGAATTAGAGCCTTCAACCCATTCCACTCTCCTCTCATGTTACTTGCCCCATCATAGCCTTGACCTCTAATATCATTCACACTCAAGTTATTATCTGCTAGAACAGCACAAATTGATTCCTTAAGCGTCATTGCAGCTGTGTCTTTTACATGAATAAGGTCAAGGAAACGCTCCATTATAAGTCCTTCTTTGCTGACAAAACGAATAACTATAGCCATTTGTTCCTTTTTAGATTCATCCCGAGCTTCATCAACCATTATACAAAACTTGCTATTCCCAATTTCTTCTCTAACTGCGGTCTGCACTTTTCTAGCATATATGCTTAGAATTTCCTTCTGGACATCTGGGGAAGTATACTTTGCATTTCTTGGTGCATTTTCTAACACAACAGCTTTCACATCCTTGTTATAAGAGGCCAACAGTTTCATCAGTTCAAGAAAATTGCCCTGATTGATAGAATCTGGAGACTCATCATGACCTCTAAATGGGCATGCTTGAAATGTCAACCACCTGATGACATAAAAAAGCATAAACAATCTTTAGATTGTATATTGAGTGCATATAAATTTTTATTTGTAAGGAAAACATGGCATACATAGAAAGTGTTATTACCTAATGCAATCAATTGTAGTAGTAAGCCTGAGTCTTGCATCTGCGACAATTTTCTCATTTTGTTTAACAATCACCTTGTCAATATGAGCCATACTATTTTTGAGGTTATTAAAACACTGAATTGAATAGTTATGAGCTGAACTAGCATCGCGGCCCATGTGAGTGAGAAAAGCACAATTATCTCCATCATGAACCTTCTTCCAATTTTGAAATCCCTTAACTGTAAATGTGTCAGAGCCACTCCTCCCTGCTGGTTTTTTTGAAAAGAGAAAACATGGCAGGCAATATGCACGATCTGTGTGTGGTGAATACTCAAGCCACCAAAACTCTTTGAACCAACCACTATTAAATCGACGACGGTGCTCTAAAGGACCCTTAAATGGATACTCTGTCAATATTGGCTGATACGGACCCTCGGATATATAAAACCGTAGAGCTTCATCTTGTTCTGCAGGTGGGAAATTCTTTATTTGAGCACGTTTGCCCGGATCCCTCTCAAATGCCGTAGTTACAACTCCTGCTGGTTCTGGTTCGGCTAGGGATGGAGCAAAAGTACCTTGATTGGGAGTTTGCTCATCAGTCGGTTCTATATGCCGATCATTGTTATTGATTGCATTAGTGTTTTCATCGTTGCCATTGCCAGAGCTTGATCTCGGCTTAAAAAAACTATCGATCGTTCTTAATCTCTTCATCTTGAATTCTTGATCAAATGCTAAATGCCTAAATTGAAGGTAAAAATTTAAAAGGAAATTAATCATAGAATTAACAGCGATTTGTGATCTGTAATTGTGAAACAGTGAAAGGGAATAAGGGATCAATAAATAAACTACTCACCTTTGCGCTCTGCCTCTGCTCACCTTTGCGCCGGGCGCCGGCGGCCGGCGGCCGGCTTGCCTTTGTACGGCGGCGAGATCGTCAGATGGCCTGGGAGATGGAGATCAGGAGATGGGAGACGTCAGACGAGTCGCAGACGGCAGACTCGCAGCACCCAGGCGGCCAGGCCCCAGCACGCCGCGCGGAATGACTCTTCAGCTTCGACGCTTCGTATCCTTTTTTGCATGAGCCTGGACGTGTATGGTACTCTGGTGGACTGGCTAATCCATTAGGAATTAGGATGGGGGGTCTCCCTGCTGGTGGACCATTGGGGGGGGCCAGGCCCCTGCCCGCCCCCCCTTCTCTCCGCCCCTGCGCAGAGCCAATGCCAAGGTAGACGTGTTATTAGTCGATTGCTTTGTACATGTTCATCATCTTTTCTTTGAATGGTTATATATTTTTTTGGAACCGAGTGTCCAATTTATGTTTCGTCTATATCGTTATGATCTATATACATGACGGGCCTAATAAAATAAAACACATATTAAATATATTTTGTATGTACACTATACAATGATAAAATTATTTTTGAGATAGCTACTCTAAATGTCCACTTCTAGCAACTCTAGGTGATGACCCTTAAGGCCTATTCTTTTCAACTGCAGCTTTTGGTTTTTAGTTGAAATGTTTGAATTTTGGCTGTTTACGGTACAGATTACGGAGAGATAGATACTCACTTGCGATTTTGGCTGGTACAGATGTTGGACTTTTAACGTGTAGATCGTTTAAATTGTAGACTCTGTCTTGAGAAAATACTCCGTTTAAAAGTTAGGTACTGTAGCAGAAACCAAAAGCCGTTTTGAAAAGCCCAAAAGAACATGCCCTTAATAATTTTCACTACTAGTAGTTATAGGTGCTTACATCTAGCAACTCCAGGTGCTACTAAATAGCATATCTAGGGCTCTATCAACTAGTAAAATTTTTTTCTACTAGTTTACTACGTACGTGTTAGCAACTATCAACTCTAGATGCTAGTGATTTTCAACTCTAAGTACTGATAACAATCAAATGATACATTAGTTGCTAACTTTCAATAATACACGTTACATTAGTTGCTAGCTCTATATATTACTTGCTATATTAGTTACTATTAGCTCTATATATTACTTACTATATTAATTACTAGCATCTAACAACTAAAACTACTGGCTACCAATAACTATAAAATTTAGAGTTACTACTAGGAACTATAACTACTAGTAACTATAGGTGTTAGCTCGTAACTATCAACCTTAGGTGTTAGCACCTAGCTACTCTAGGTGATGTTTCCTAGTATCTCTGAGGTGTTAGCAAGTAGCTCTCATTTGCTAGTAAATTAGAATTGTAAGTATCTAGGTGTTGGCAATCGATAAATTTAGGTTCTGACAACTAGCGACTCTAGATAATGGCACATATCAACTCTAAAATATTTTAGTAACTAATATTTTATCCTATCATTATGTCACTAAAAACATATGTAATATAAATATTATTTTATTCAATTTCTTGTATGCAACACAATTGTTCAAATAGAATGCAAAATGGACAATCAGTGCCGCTCATTTGAGCTGAGAAAAGTGACTTATGGCTGAAATTTCATTTTAGCTAGCTGAAATTGTACTGTAGCTGATAGTAACTTATTTGGTATAACTAAATTTAAAAAAAATTAAAATAAAAAAATAGGTTAGCCTATCACGGACATGCAAATGAATACGGAAAAAAGAACCGCAAAAAAGCTCAAAAAGACTAAAAAAATTATAAAAAGATGAAATTTAGAAATAGTAAAACAAATAAATCAGAAACTAAAAATTTAAATCCAAATATACGGAACCTAATAGTTACGATTGTTTGAAGAGAAAATGATGGACACGTACAAACTTCGCATCGTATTATCAGTGGTTGTATCCATTCACTTGATCCACATGCATTTGTGCGTACGAAAGATGGATATGCATACCGTCTTCCCTTGTTTTAGTAGCTACATCGCGTTAGCATGATAATGAAAGATGGGTCATTGTCTGGTTGCGTGTTACACACGCGCAGTCACGTGCGCTACTATATAAAAAAATTATATTGAACGTCTTATTACAGATGGTTAAACCATCTGTGTTATAAGTATTACAGATAATTTTACAAGCGTAATTTGTTGGAAATCTAGTCAATTTTCGGCATATTTTAAACCAGAAATTCAGCATATAAAACATGACATAAACATGCATGAGTGATCTATCAACGATGTATTCATATTCGCTAACGAACAAGCTAACAGAAACATCTATTAACATATTCATAGCGCACAGAAACAAATACACCAGAAAAATTTTCAGTGTATACCCTCGGGCGGGGCCAGTGCCGGAGACACCGGAGGCGCCGTTACCATCAGCCGACATGATGGCCTATTCGATGTAGTCGATCGAGGCGTGATGCAGGACGAAGCTTGATGCAGGAAGATGTTCGCAGTGCAGTCCCACGAACGGTTCACCACCAGGAAGTAGACGTCGCAGATTGAGTAGTCGCGCTGATGCACTCCCCAAAAACTTGATCGCCCGCCTACCCGTGCAGGTACACAAACAGACGAAGTTCCGGAGGCCTACTCGCCCAGATTCTTGTGCGCGCAAGGTTCTGAACCGGAGATGCAGAGAGCAGCAACAAAAATAGAGAGAGCTGTTTGTTCGTATCCCTTTCCGTATGGAGAGGAGAGCCTTCTTATGCTCTGTTCTCTTGTAACATAGATAAAGAAAAACGCGCCCGCACCCGACACGCCTGCGCGTACGTACGCATGCACACGCACACGCACGGCACGGCACGGCTCGGCGTGGCGTGGCGAGGAGAGCGAGCGAGCGCGCGCGTGTTGGCTCTCTTCAATTTCACAAAGGGGTTACCTCGTTCCACCTTTTAAAGTGGTATAACTCCCATTCAATTCTCTATATGGGACTAAACAGTTTTTGCACATAGCACTAATAGTGGGCCTAGGAATTTCATTTGATTAATTGCTAAATTAAAATGGACCAAGTCCAATTAATCCAACAATCCCCACCAAATTTCTAGGCACACGAGAAATACTCTCAGTTCTGCTGTTGTTTGATATACCAGTGTTTCGATGGAGACTGTTAAGTTGAACATACACCTAGGAAAAGAGTTACACTCATCCACAACTGAACAATGGACTGTGCCTTGAATTGACAGTTTTGTGCGAACAAGCTTTACCCAATTCCTTTACTAGTACTAGGCTGCCTAAAGCATCCCCTCTGGTTGGAGCGTATAAGTCATACTCCATGCATATTCATGAGTTTCTAGAGATCACCCAATCTGATAGACTGTGACCAGCAGTCGAACTCATATAGGTGTGTTCCTTCTAAGATGTCCTGTAGACCGACATCTCTGCTTTAAATAAGTCACTCGGATCACATTGAGGTAAAAAACAACCTGCCATACAGAATAGGAGAGAAGTGCGTCACTGAAGAAATGAGCCTTGTAAAGGTCTCTCCTCCCAGTCAACCAACAGCTTGTTTCACCATCCTACTTCACGGGATCTCCGATCACGTAGAACAGGTTACCACTATGATACGACTCATGTGGGTCTCAGGCCCATCTCACTCGATGCACTATCTATCACATTACGTGATAAACCCTTTGTAAATTGGTCGGCCAGATTCTTAGCTGTCTGGACATAGTCCAGTGCTATCACTCCGGAGTTTTTCAGCTTTTTGACAGACTTCAACCGCCTCTTAACATGCCTAGATGACTTCATGTTGTCCTTAGAACTGTTCACCTTGATAATTACAGTCTGATTATCACAGTTCATCAGGATAGCTGGTATCGGTTTTTCAACCACCGGCAAATCCATAAGGAGTTCACGAAGCCACTCAGCTTCAACAGTGGTGGTATCTAACGCTGTGAGTTCTGCTGACCTCGTTAAGATGGTCTGCTTGCAAGACTTCCAGGAAACAGCACCACCTCCAAGTGTGAACACATATCCACTCGTGGCTTTTATCTTATCAGCATCAGAGATCCAGTTTGAATCACTGTAGCCCTCCAGTACCTTTGGGTACCCAGCATAGTGAATGCCATAGCTCACGGTTGCCTTTAGATAGCGCATCACTCTCTCAAGAGCACGCCAATGATCATCTCCCGGATTTGAAATAAACCGGCTTAGCTTGCTCACAGCAAACGAGATGTCAGGCCTCGTAGCACTAGCTAAATACATCAATGAGCCAATGATCTGGGAGTATCTCAATTGATCCCTTGTTATTCTTCGGTTTTTCCTCAATAACACACTAGGATCATAAGGAGTAGAAGCAGGCTTGCAGTCACTATAACCAAAGCGACTCAAGACCTTATCCACATAGTGGGATTGCACGAGTGTAACCCCACCATCACCTTCTCTCAGTAGCTTAATGTTAAGAATCACATCAGCCACTCCCAAATCTTTCATCTCAAAATTCTTGGACAGAAAGTCCTTGACCTCCTTAATCACATTGAGGTTGGTCCCAAAAATCAGTATGTCATCAACATACAAACACAAGATCACTCCTTCTCCCCCACCATAGCGATAGTACACACATCTGTCAGCTTCATTCACAATAAAGCCAGCAGATGTCAAAGTTCTGTCGAACTTCTCATGCCATTGCTTAGGTGCTTGCTTTAGGCCATACAAAGACTTTAACAACTTGCACACCTTTCCTTCTTGACCTTCTACCACAAACCCGTCTGGCTGATCCATATAAATCTCCTCCTCCAACTCTCCATTTAGGAAAGCTGTCTTAACGTCCATTTGATGAACGAGCAGACCATGAGAGGCAGCCAAGGCAAGTAGTACTCGAATTGTGGTCAATCGGGCAACAGGTGAATAAGTATCAAAGAAGTCCTCGCCTTCTTTCTGGGTATAACCCTTGGCCACAAGCCTTGCCTTGTACTTTTCAATTGTACCATCAGGCCTAAGCTTTTTCTTGAAAATCCATTTACATCCTACAGGTTTACACCCATAAGGACGGTCAACGACCTCCCAAGTTCCATTAGACATAATAGAGTCCATCTCACTCCGTACTGCTTCCTTCCAATAGTCAGCGTCAGGAGAAGAATATGCCTCTTCCATGGTTCTTGGAGTGTCATCCACGAGATATATAATGAAATCATCACCAAAAGACTTTGCAATCCTCTGTCTCTTACTCTTTCGAGTAACTTCATTGTTATCCTCTTCAGGATTTTCCATAGGCGTTTCCTCAACATGTTCTATCGGCACAAAAGAATCAAGGGAAATTATAGGTTCTTGACTAGATGAGCTAGGTACATCACATTTCATAGGAAATTCATTCTCAAAAAATGTAGCATCTCTGGACTCTATGATTGTACCGACACGCATGTCAGGTACTCCAGTTTTTACGATTAAGAACCTATAACCCACGCTGTGAATAGCATAACCAAGAAATACACAATCTACGGTTTTTGGTCCAAGTTTGCACTTCTTGACAATTGGCACGTTAACTTTGGCCAAACATCCCCAGGTGCGCAAATATGAAAGAGTCAGCTTCTTCTTTTCCCATTCCTCGAACGGTGTTACTTCTTTGTTCTTTGTAGGAACTCTATTCAGGACATGACACGCAGTCAATATAGCCTCACCCCACCATTCTTTAGAAAGTCCCGCAGTGTCTAACATGGCGTTAACCAAATCAGTTAGAGTGCGATTCTTTCTTTCGGCAACCCCGTTTGATTCGGGAGAATAGGGAGGCGTCCTCTCATGAATAATTCCATGTTCCTTGCAGAATAAAGTAAACTCATTTGAAAAATACTCTCCCCCACGATTAGACCTTACCCGCTTGATTTTCCTCTCAAGTTGGTTTTCTACCTCAGCTTTATAGATCTTAAGGTAATCCAACGCTTCATCTTTTGTTTTTAATAAGTACACGTAGCAAAATCTAGTGCAATCATCTATAAGCGTCATGAAATATTTTTCCCCCTTTAGTCAACACGCCATTCATCTCGCACAAATCGGAATGAATGAGTTCTAACGGTGCCAAATTCCTCGCCTCTTTTGCTGCCTTGTGAGGCTTGTGAGGTTGTTTCGATTGAACACACGCATGACACTTAGAACCTTTGACCAAAGTGAATTTCGGGATTAAACTCATATTAGCTAAGCGCGTCATACACCCAAAATTAACATGACAAAGTCGTGAATGCCAAACATTAGACTCATCATCATCATTACACACATGGTTCACAATTTTATTACAGGAATCCATCAAAGAAAAACGGAACAAACCTCCGCTCTCATAGCCTTTACCAACAAATGTTCCATACTTAGACACGACACATTTATTGGACTCAAAAGCAAGCCTAAAACCATCTCTACATAGTAGAGATCCGCTAACGAGATTCTTCTTTATGGAGGGGACATGCTGCACGTTCTTTAACTGCACGGTCTTTCCCGAAGTAAACTTCAGATCGACCGTACCAACACCATGAACAGCTGCATGCGATCCGTTCCCCATCAACAAGGAGCAACCTCGACCGACCTGATAAGATGAAAACAAGAAAATATCAGCACAAACATGAATATTAGCACCAGTGTCAACCCACCACTCAGGTGATTGACAAACAGAAAGAACTGTAGATAAATAATTACCGTACCCCGATGTTCCTCCAGCGTCACTAATAACCATGTTGGCAGACTTCTTCTGCTTATCCTTGCGGTCTGGACAATCCTTAGCCCAATGGCCAGAATCACCGTACACAAAGCAGCCGCCCTTTCCTTTGCCTTTCTTCTTAAACTCAGTAGTAGCCTTGGGCTTGACAAAAGGCTTATTTTTCTTCTTGTTGTGGAAAGCCTGAGGGTTCTTCTTCTGCACCAAATTGGCGCTAGAACCTCCCTCAGCAGCAACTTTCTTTCGACGAGTATCTTTTGCCCTCGCCTTCTCTTCAACACCAAGAGTGCCAATGAGATCAGTAACACTGAACTCCTGCCTCTTGTGCTTTAGAGAAGTAGCAAAATCCGACCAAGAAGGTGGTAACTTGGCGATAATACCGCCAGCCACAAACTTGTCCGGTAACTTGCACTTATTGTTCTCAAGCTCCTTTGCCAGCGCTTGAATCTCATGAGCTTGCTCTACTACAGAACGGTCATCGACCATCTTGTAGTCATAGAACTGCTCCATGACATACAGCTCACTACCAGCATCGGAAACTCCGAACTTGGCCTCAAGTGCATTCCACATCTCTTTGCCCGTAGGCAAATGCATGTATACATCCACAATGTTGTCCGCCAGTATGTTGACAAGTGCACCTCGAAACAAGTTATCCGCTGCATTGAACTTGCGTTCATCCTCATCAGACAGAGGCTCAGCGGGCTTGCCTTGTGCAACATGAAAACATTCCATGGCAGTAAACCACAGGATCGCACGTGCATGCCATCTCTTAAAATTGGAACCATCAAACGGAGGGTGCGGCTTAAGCGACGCAGCAAAGCCAACTACCGAAAAATACCTATCAAGTTTTTTTGATTGTTGGAAATCTAGTCAATTTTCGGCATATTTTAAACCAGAAATTCAGCATATAAAACATGACATAAACATGCATGAGTGATCTATCAACGATGTATTCATATTCGCTAACGAACAAGCTAACAGAAACATCTATTAACATATTCATAGCGCACAGAAACAAATACACCAGAAAAGTTTTCAGTGTATACCCTCGGGCGGGGCCAGTGCCGGAGACACTGGAGGCGCCGTTACCATCAGCCGACATGATGGCCTATTCGATGTAGTCGATCGAGGCGTGATCCAGGACGAAGCTTGATGCAGGAAGATGTTCGCGGTGCAGTCCCACGAACGGTTCACCAGCAGGAAGTAGACGTCGCAGATTGAGTAGTCGCGCTGATGCACTCCCCAAAAACTTGATCGCCCGCCTACCCGTGCAGGTACACAAACAGACGAAGTTCCGGAGGCCTACTCGCCCAGAAACTTGTGCGCGCAAGGTTCTGAACCGGAGATGCAGAGAGCAGCAACAAAAACAAAGAGAGCTGTTTGTTCGTATCCCTTTTCGTATGGAGAGGAGAGCCTTCTTATGCTCTGTTCTCTTGTAACAGCAAAACCGAAGAGACCAGTAACTGCAGCCATTACTCGAAAGGAACCGCAGCTATAAACTACTAGTAACTGCACCGTTACTGCCAGCGAGTCAGTGCGTTTCGATTTTCAAATAGATAAAGAAAAACGCGCCTGCACCCGACACGCCTGCGCGTACGTACGTACGTACGCACGCACACGCACACTCACGGCTCGGCTGTGGTAGTTTTGTATTACAGACAGCTTGTGGTTGGAATTATCTATGATATGCTTCCTCTCCCCGATGCGCACCTTCGATTGTTTAGGCTCCCTTCAATCGTTTCGGCTCGCTGATGCGTCTCTTTGTCTCATAAGCCAGATGCATTTCTTGTTGTATAAAATGATCGTCTACCACTGGAGATTAATTCTGTATAAGCAACTCGCCGGCCGGTTATCTTCCTTGTTTTCATTGTCTCTCAAGCACAAATAAATTGCTCCCTATTCTTCCTTGTTGCTAGTATTGATGGCCAACCTGGCTATCCTGGACGAGCACCTTACCGGCCATACGCTAGTGGATGCTATGGAAGGACACTATTAGCACACTGTGCTAACAGTGTCCTTCCTCCTATGTCCGAGGATTTGCCAAAACAGTTGAAGGCCACCTTCCGCCGTCTTGACATCCTCCTCCACCGTGTCTTTCGGCTGGTCTTCCCCTTCCGGTGAGCTAACCTCACTATTGACGTGGTCTTCCACAATGACGTTGCATGTCTTCAAGAGGCCTGCCATCGCTTGGAGTGCTTAATCGAGGTGGCGGGCAACCGAGTCAACCTTGCCGAGACCCCTTAAGAAAGGGAAGAGAGTCCATAGGCTCAATTCAACTTGATTGTTCAGTCCGAGGGTGTTCAGGAGACACTCGAACGAGCGCATCAGCGGGTGGACACATTTCGAGCTTTGTTAGCTGATGATCTTGAACCATCCAATGCCGACCACGTCACCTACGAAGTTTTGAAGACGGAGATTGCATGCTAACTCTGACATTAGAAAAAATATCGAAGCAGTTAGGTTTCTACTTTTTTGTTATCTTTTGTAAGAAATGACTAGCAACCCCTTGGAATCAACTAAGTAATACATATTTATTCCTGAGTCATTATTGAATTTGCATTTATGTATATGTGAATGAATTTATATTTTGGAACCATATTTATCATGGACGGTTCTACTTTAGAACCATCTGTGATATTTATTCACAGACGGTTATTAATATGAACCATCTGTGATAAATAATTATCACAAATGGTTCATAATAATAACTGTATGTGAAATCTCGCATTATCACATACAGTTTTTGTTAAGAACTGTCTGTGAATTATTGTTGGACCGAAATGGCGACAGAGGGGGGGTGAATGTCGATCTTTAAAAATCGCCCCCAACAAATATCTTCTTCTCCAGTAGCTATGAGAGCTATGAAGGAGAAAATAAGCCCTCACTGGAAATCACAGAGACACTGAAAAACTAGACCCAGAAGGAAGCAATCAAGAAAAGCAAATTCAGCGCAAAACTGGCCTCAAGCGGTAGTACCGCTTGGTCAAGCGGTAGTACCGCTGAGCGGTAGTACCGCTGGTCAGAGCGGTAGTACCTTTGAGCGGTAGTACCGCTCCCCGAGCGGTAGTACCTCTCGAGAAAAACAGCAATCAGGAATTTCAGAAAATTGAGAGATTCGCACCGAATCTTGGATTCTTGGCTTGGGAAACTTTGAGGAAAGCTAGGGAACACTCCCAGAAGACTAAGCCAAAAGACAATAACAAGAAATCCACTCCAAGAATCAAGAATTTCAGATTTGGGTAAAAATCTGAATTCTTGCACGACCCGAGCCAAAAATCAAATTTCTCCCAACCGGTTGATCCTTTGGCTATGAAATTTTGAGGATAGCTATAAGATAGCCTCTGGATCCTCCATGCCAAAATTCAAGCCATTCAACGAGGGGAACACTGAGAGCACCAAAACCCTAGAAATGCAAAGCTTGAACAGGGGAGGTCAAAAAGGCAAAACTGAGATTAAAACCTTGTCTCTGGGATTTTAATTGATCAAATGATCTTGAAGCACTATCCCATCATGGAGCAACCCATTTTACACCTCCACAGCAAGCAAGAACTCGAAAATCAAAATCTCAAGAAATCCACCAAAAGAGCATCGAAGGAAGAACAGAGAGCACGGGAATAAAAACTTCAGATTTTCATTTCTTGGATCACAATGAACACAGAGGAGTCCCGATACCCCGACTTGATACAAAAGGAAAGATTACAAGCTCTCAACTCAAACCATCCTCTCCCTCTCTACTCAAGAACACAACTCAAGAACACATGAGGGAGGGAGCACTCAGGAACACATCGATGGAGGACAGAACAACCCTCTGCCTTCTCCACCCACTCTCAACAACTAAAGCCTAAAGCCTAAAGCAACCACTAAAGACTCTTTTGACTCTAGCAAACCCTAATTCCACCTCAAGTGCTCAAGGAGGGCATGCAGCCCCTCCTCTCCTTTTATAGCGCCTGGCTAACGGGTCTCCGCCCCGTTACGCCCGCTACGTCCAACGGAGCCCGCTCCCGCTTGTGCAGCCTTGCGAATTTCCCGATTCGCCCCTTCTGCACCTTCCGGGAAGCTTCCGACGCTCCTTGCCTCGCACGCCTCGCAACCACCTCGAGTCCACGTCGTCTTCGACACATCCCGACCGTTCTGACCTCAGCGCCACCTGCGCCTAGTCCGGTCCACCGTGTCTCGCCACGACTCCAACTCGACGTCCTGCAGTCACACAGACAAGAAACACGTCAAATAGCACCGCTCGACACATGAAAGCGTAAATACCATTACACTTACCACATATGAAGTCCAAACCTGTCAAAACTTTAGAATATACATCCTAAGCCCAAAAGACCAAGTTTGACCAAAGTCCGACCGAGCCCGATTGCCCACGCAACGACTCGACTCTGAATCACTCAAACCAAACTCAACTGACCTAAAACCTTGTCAATTACTCATCACTCTCATGGAGCACGACCACATGGTCTCTCAATCTCCCCCTTGATGAGAATATTGACAAACACAGAAAAAGATTTACGAAGAGTTTGATTTGAGGAGTCCAACATGGTCCAACGAATGAACTGAAGCTAATGACCATGTCGACAGAAAGAACACTAGAGCAACTACTGAAAGAGCAAATTGATCTCCAAAGCTCTAAACTGTTCCCAACAGACTTTTTCTTCTCTATTCTCCCCCTTTTGGCAATAAACGCATCAAGATGCAATGGAGAGAATATGACATGTTAATGGATGAATATGGCTGAAGTTTGTTTATTTAAGCATTTTGAGCCATGAGAATTATCCATAATGACCAACATGTAATACACCAAGCCATAACCCAATAAAACGCTATCTAGATCATGACAACATATATATAAGCTAGCTAGAGCACATAGATGACAATCTGAAATGTAATGTATTTAGTGAGCAAGTCAAGTCATCAATGAGCAAAGTCTAACTAGAGATATCCAAGGATGATGCAGGCCATGTCAATAAGCTAAGCGGAACAAAGAAGCTAACATTGAGTCCAAATAGAGTGCTATAAGCTCAAGATTGAAACATTGGCGCAAGTACTTGGTTCTTTTTGTAGCTTAAGCAAATTGAGCACATAAGACATGGTCGTGTGCAACCCAATTTTTTTATGTGCTAGATCTCAAGCCTTATGCGACTACTTCAAGCGAGAAGCTTAAGAAGATAGTCTAGGTCATCCAAAACTCCCCCTGAGTTCATGCCTAGTGCAATGGCAAGCCGTCTCATGAGAAAGAATTGGTGAAATCAGTTTTTTCGCACAAAAGAGATCTTTTTGCTTTGTAAACATGTTGTACTACCTCATGCTACATCAAGAGACTAAAATAGCTCAATCTAAGGCTCAATAAAAGATTCAACGCTCAGCTAAGCCTAGTTGACATGGCATGAATCATACAGAGATAGCTCCAGAAAGACTAAACTCAAATGCTAGCATGACAAGTTTTACTACAAGTTTGGCAATTTTAATTAACTTATCATGGTAAAAGCTAGTCTACACATATGAAGTCATGATCAATCTAGCAAGCTAAGCACAAGTCATGGCAAGGTGTAAAGCATTGAAGCATGTCATAACAGGATAATAACCAAGGCTCAATGCAGTTTGATTAAATGCGAAATGCTGAAAATGCATGAAAGACCAGCTCCCCCTCAACATTAGATGCAACTTTTAGTTCAAGTTGAGTTATGTCAGAATTAAGCTCCAGAAGCTCCCAATTGAACTCCCCCTGAACCAAAGCAATAAATCGAGAAGCTGGCAAATAAAACCAAAACAGGCAGTCCTTAAAGCATAGATAAGATATAGAGACAACTATGGCTCAGACTGACTCTCATCTACCCCATATGACTCCAGGACAATCAGCTAACAGTAAATCACACACTAGAGAGCAAACACGTACCCTGTCTACCCGAGGGTGGCCCAACCCTCGCTAGAACCTACAAGAAGTGAGTGAGCTCGACCTAGTGAGATAAGAGGCAGCTAATCCTGGAAGCACAAGATAAGAGTTAGAAGTCTAAGCATCTCGGCAAGAGAAGCACTCTAACCTATGCTGGAAGGACTAAACCCAAATGCACCCCGAGTGCAATGCAACAGAAATGAGACAGAAGCATAATCAATATAGTAAAGCAGTAAAGCCCAAGCTCCCCCTCACTACAGTCCGTAAGGACAAACCACCCCAAGCTCTCCCCGCAGAGCTGAAAACCTCGAACTGTCCAAAGGCTTGGTGAAAATGTCAGCCAACTGGTGGTCACTCTCTACAAATTGGAGCACTATATCACCCTTCTCTACATGGTCTCTAAGGAAGTGGAAACGGATATCAATGTGTTTGGTCCGAGAGTGTTGCACTGGGTTCTTAGCAATGTTAATCGCAGAAGTGTTATCACAAAAGAGTGGAACACTGTCGATAACTAACCCAAAGTCCCGCAGGGTCGAAGCCATCCAAAGCACCTGGCTGCAACAACTGGCAGCAGCAACGTACTCGGCCTCTGCAGTGGACTGTGCAACACCGGACTGCTTCCTCGAAGACCAGGAAACGAGAGAAGTGCCAATGAATTGGCAAGTGCCAGAAGTGCTCTTCCTATCTATCCTACAGCCGGCAAAATCTGCATCCGAAAAGGCTCTCAAGGAAAGACAAGAAGAGGAAGAGTACCAGATACCATAGTCAATGGTAGCTCGAAGGTACCGAAAGATGCGCTTCACCGCCTGGCGGTGAGATACGCGAGGAGAAGCCTGAAAGCGAGCACACAGACACACTGAGAAGTGTATGTCTGGTCTCGAGGCGGTGAGGTAAAGAAGGGAGCCGATCATACTTCTGAACTCTTTCTGATCAACTGGCTCGCCATCCTCATCTGGGTCAAGATAGGCTGTCGAAGCCATGGGAGTTGACACCGGCTTACCATCACTCATATCGAAGCGCTTCAGGAGGTCACGAGTGTACTTTCCTTGATGAAGAAATGTACCCTCCCGAGTCTGCTTAATTTGGAAGCCAAGGAAGAAGGTCAACTCACCCATCATACTCATTTCAAACTCGGTGCTCATGACATCCGAGAACTGGGAAACCAGAGTATGGGAAGAGCCGCCAAAGATAATGTCATCGACATAGATCTGGACGAGCAGAAGGTCAGCGCCAAGCCGGCGGATGAACAAGGTCTTATCAACTTTACCCATTTCAAACCCATGACTCAACAAGTAGGACTTAAGCCTCTCATACCAAGCCCTGGGGGCCTGCTTAAGTCCATACAACGCTTTGGAAAGCTTGAAGACATGGTTTGGGTATTTGGGGTTTTCGAAACCAGGAGGCTGTCTGACGTAAACTTCTTCCTCAATGACTCCATTAAGGAAGGCACTCTTGACGTCCATCTGGTAGAGCTTGAAACCCTTAGAAGCTGCAAAGGCAAGCAGGATTCTAATGGCCTCAAGTCGAGCTACAGGGGCAAAGGTCTCCTCGAAGTCTAGACCCTCAACCTGGGAAAACCCCTGAGCAACCAGTCTAGCCTTGTTTCGAATAACCACTCCATCCTCGCTCTGCTTGTTCTTGAACACCCACTTAGTCCCAATAATATTGTGACCTCGCGGGGGCTCGACAAGCGACCAGACCTTGTTCCTTTCGAAATTTTCTAGCTCCTCATGCATGGCATTGACCCAAGACTCATCAGATAAAGCATGAGAGACATCTTTGGTCTCAAAGGAGGCAATGAAAGCAGAATGGAGACAGAATTGAGATAAGCCAGATTTTGAGCGGGTTACACGCTCGAAAAGGTCTCCAATGATCTGCTCTGAAGGATGAGCTTTCTGGATATGTCTAGGAGGTCCAGGATGAGATGAAGAAGTGGCCTCTACCTCGTGAGCTGACGAGGTAGGAACAGAGCCACCAGCTCCAGAAGCAGAAGGCATGGGCTGATCACCTCGAGGTGCGGTGGAAGACGGCACCTCAAGGGGTGGATGAGGGACAGGATCAGGCAGACAACCGTCGTCTCCATCATCCTCATCATCCACAAAGATGGTCTCGGACTGCTCTAAAGAACCTGAGATATCGGGCCTAGTCCCCGGACTGGCCTCATCGAAGGTCACCTCACAGGTCTCTACCATTTTACTAGACTCGCAGTTCCAGACCCTATAAGCCCGCGAAGAAGGCGAGTAACCTAGAAAGATTCCATCACAAGAACGTGACTCGAACTTGTCTAGGTTCCCGGACTTCAAAACAAAGCACTTGCAACCAAACACACGAAAATGAGAGACGTTAGACTTTCGCCCATATCTCAGCTCATAAGAAGTGCGATGCAAGTGTGCCCGAAGAAAAACTCGATTGGAAACATGGCATGCGGTAGCTATAGCCTCAGCCCAGAACTTCCGCGGTGTAGAGTACTCATCAAGCATCGTCCTGGCCATCTCGACCAAGGTACGGTTCTTCCTCTCCACAACGCCATTCTGCTGAGGGACGTAAGGAGAAGAGAACTGGTGCTCTACACCTGTCTCACCACAGAAACTCTCAAAGTAGGAATTCTTGAACTCCGTGCCATTGTCACTGCGGATCGCTCGTAAGGCACCTGGGAGCTCTACAGAAAGCCTACTGAAAAGACCTCGGAAATGCGAAAACGTCTCATCCTTCGAGGCTAAGAAAAACACCCAAGAATACCTCGAGAAGTCATCGACCACAACAAGAACATACCACTTCCCTCCTGCTGACTGCACTCGAGCTGGTCCAACTGTGTCCATGTGGAGCAGCTGTCCCGGTGCATCGGTCATAGTAACTGTGACCGGAGGGTGAGAAGCGGCAACCATCTTGCCGTGCCGGCATGGAGAGCAAACAAGGTCTTTGACCATCTTGAGTTTCGGCAGACCACGAATGAGATCGTGGCCGCTAACTCGGGTCAAATGATCAAATCCGATATGACCAAGTCTCCTATGCCAGAAAGAAAGGTCGCGGGACTCAGAAGCAACTAAACACCTGAGAGGATCACCAGAAGACTCAGAAAAATCAGCACGAAAGATCCTCCCATAACGAGAAATCCCGCAAACTAGACTACCCGAAGAATCAAGAATTTTACAAGCATTTTTCTTAAAGCTTACCTCGAAACCGTCATCGGTAAGCTGAGAGACTGAAAGCAAATTGTACTGCAGCTTACTAACCAAGGCAACATCTTTCAAAATGAAAGAATCATTAATGCGCACAGTACCTTTGGCGATGACGCGCCCAGATGAAGCATCTCCGAAGGTGATCGTCTCATCACCTGGAGCACGGGCAAGGGAACAAAACCAACGGGAATCTCCAGTCATGTGTCGTGAACACCCGGAGTCTACGAGCCAAACCTTTCCCTTCCCTGCCCGGCGAACCTGAGTCAAACAGAGAGTAAAGTCTCAGTACTGGGGTAAATCAAGAGAGATTTTGGCACCCAATACTGAACAACACGTCGAGCAGATGAAGTAGTCAAGCACGACTGACCTCTATCTACCCTACGCTCTCCATGACTCAAAGAAGCAGAAGGTCTGTGAGCAGACCTGAAGCTGTTGCGGGGTCCGACTGCTACGGGAGAGCGAGTCGGAACACCGGCAACACGCTGAACACGCCGCGGGTAACTGTCTCGACGGGGGAAACGAGATGTACCCTCAGGACGGCGGAAGTCATGACCAGGAGCAGCATGAGGACGAAAAACAGAAGACTCAGAAAAACCAAGTCCTCGATGCTGCCCAAACCCATCAACAGCAGTAAACCTAGACCTCGTGCTGGTCCTAGGTGCACTCAGGATCTGGGGCTGACCCTGAATACGCCTAGGAGACTCAACACGGTCTCTACGCGCAATCTTGGCGCGCCTGAAGCATCGATCAACCGTGTGTCCATCCTTCTGACAGAAGGTGCAGTGATACTTCATCCTCTGAGAGGTAGAAGTAGCACGGTCAGGCTTCGCCTTCTGAGAGGCCGAAGCAGCAGGTGCAATCACCTTGCTGTCAGAAATCCCCTGGACATAGCCCGCTGACTTAAATTGGACTTTCTCGGTCCTAGGCTCGGTCTCGATCACACCTGGTGCTATGGGTCTGAGCACAGCAGGTGGATGCTTCCTCATATCCTCATGATAGTCATATCCTAGACCCTGATTAAATCTGCAAATCTTGGACTGGTCTAGAATAAGATTAAGCTTCTTCTTGCCGCCTACAAATCTCTCGAGAGTGTTCATAAGGTACTGACACTCCCGAAAGAGAGAGGTGCAAGAAGAGCAGGGGGAAGAGGGAACAGCAGGAGGTAAGGGAGCAGAAGAAGAACCAATAGTAGAGGAGAGAATGGCTTGTGCATGCACAGCCGACCCTGAGGGGACAGTCCTACTACTAGCAGGTTGGTTCGCGTCTCTAGGCGTCTCACCCTTACCCTGGGGCTTCTCCCCCACACCATCAATCACATCACAACCAGATTGTGGCTTCTCTAGTAAGTCCTTAGTTAGCTTCACACATTTGTCATTCAAAGCAACGAGTTCAAGTTTTAGTTTATCACAACTAATGCATGGTGAGCTAACAGAGTCCTTAGTCGCATACTGAGCCATTTTCTTGTTGTTGTCAATCATTTCTTGAAACTGTTTTGAGACAGATTCAAGTTCAGCAGTTAACTTTGGACAGTTTAAACATGAATCAATAGGCTCAAGTAAAGAAGCACGCAACTCAGCAATCTTGTGATCTGCCCGTTTTAGGTTCATCTTTAAATTATTGCAATTTTCACAAGACTCGGGCAGATCAAGGAGCATGGCATAAGGTCCTCTAGCAGCAATGTCCTTAACCTCACATGAGGTGGGAGAAGTAGTCCCATCAGTAGTAAGTAGGGTAACAGCCATCCTACTCAACTCTAACTCAGCAAGCAGACTAACATTCTCCACCTTAATAGAATCAAGCTCGGAGGACACACTATCATGCGAGGTCCTTAACTTCTCCAAATCACCCAGCAAAGCACAGCATGTATCACAGTCGTCACGGGAGGGAGCAGATGTAAGAGAAGTAAGCTCCCGTGACAGTCTATCTACTTCCTTCTCTAACTCGGTACACCTAGTCCTAGCTCTAGCATGAAAACCTCCTAGCTTAAGGAAAGCTTCATTAAGTTGGTCATAGGAGGGACATACCTCGTCCGAGTCGGAGTACAGCTCGCTGTCGCTGAGTTCGCCCTCGAGGGCCATGAAGCACATGCCGGAGAAGTCGTCGCCGCTCTTGGGATCTTGGTCACCCGTCCCGTCGTCGTCGCTCCATCCCTCCACCTCGCTGAGGTCGAGGTCGTCGAAGGCGGTGAGGACGCGGTGGAAGAGCTTCTTGGCCTTCCCGAAGTTGCGGAACTTCTTCTTTCCCGGAGCAGGTGCTGAAGGCTTCGTGTTGCGGTTCTTGTCGGTGTAGTCGTTCTTGCCCGAACCGCCGTAGTCACCTTTACCCTTTCCAAGCTTGGGGCAGTTTGCTCGGATGTGGTTGGGGCCACCACACTCAAAGCAGATGACTGGTCCTCCTCTCTTTCTGTCTCTCCTACCCTTGTAGGCATGGGAAAACCTTCGGGCTAGGAGGGCCAGCTGATCATCCGCAAGCTGCTCTAACTGATCATCAGTTATGTCACAGAGAGCAGCAAGGGAGAAACCGCAAGAAGACTCAGAAGAGAGACCAGAAGCTGAACTGGGATCGGTGACCAAAGCCATCGACTGTGACTTCGACCGACGAGAGACAACGTCAATCTCGTGAGTCTTGAGGCGCGAGTACAGCGCGTCAAGAGTCAGGGTCGAGAGGTCTGTCGCGTCTTTGATGGTGGTCACTTTCATCTCCCACACTCGCAGATCGAGTGCCGCAAGCATCTGACGAGCGTTGTCCGAGTCGGGGTATGTGAGACCGACCGCTCGGAGGTTGCTCAAGATCTTGTGAAAACGTGCGAAGCACTCATCTAGGGACTCACCAGCAAGCATCTCGAATTTGTTGTATTCGCGCTTGAACTGGTCCTGTCGAACCGTCTTGATCTGGGTGGTGCCCTCATGGTATGCGTCGAGGGTCACCCAGATATCGTAGGCGGACGACAGGTGGGAGATGCGATCGAACTCGCTACGACTCAGGCCCTGGATAATGATGTTCCTTGCCTTAGCGTTTGCCTCAACATCATGCATATTCCCAGCATTGATGTTCTCATCGGCAGGAACAACAAACCGGACCTTGACCTTGCGCCAGATAGCGTACCCCTGAGCCTGGATGTATGTCTCCATTCGGCTCTTCCAGAAGGGGTAATCGATGCCATCGAAAACGGGCGGCTTGGTCGAGTACTTGTCCGTCGCCATGGCTCTTGAGACCGGTTAAGATCTATGAATTAGAGCTAACCAGCTCTGATACCAATTGTTGGACCGAAATGGCGATAGAGGGGGGGGTGAATGTCGATCTTTAAAAATCGCCCCCAACAAATATCTTCTTCTCCAGTAGCTATGAGAGCTATGAAGGAGAAAATAAGCCCTCACTGGAAATCACAGAGACACTGAAAAACTAGACCCAGAAGGAAGCAATCAAGAAAAGCAAATTCAGCGCAAAACTGGCCTCAAGCGGTAGTACCGCTTGGTCAAGCGGTAGTACCGCTGAGCGGTAGTACCGCTGGTCAGAGCGGTAGTACCTTTGAGCGGTAGTACCGCTCCCCGAGCGGTAGTACCTCTCGAGAAAAACAGCAATCAGGAATTTCAGAAAATTGAGAGATTCGCACCGAATCTTGGATTCTTGGCTTGGGAAAGTTTGAGGAAAGCTAGGGAACACTCCCAGAAGACTAAGCCAAAAGACAATAACAAGAAATCCACTCCAAGAATCAAGAATTTCAGATTTGGGTAAAAATCTGAATTCTTGCACGACCCGAGCCAAAAATCAAATTTCTCCCAACCGGTTGATCCTTTGGCTATGAAATTTTGAGGATAGCTATAAGATAGCCTCTGGATCCTCCATGCCAAAATTCAAGCCATTCAACGAGGGGAACACTGAGAGCACCAAAACCCTAGAAATGCAAAGCTTGAACAGGGGAGGTCAAAAAGGCAAAACTGAGATTAAAACCTTGTCTCTGGGATTTTAATTGATCAAATGATCTTGAAGCACTATCCCATCATGGAGCAACCCATTTTACACCTCCACAGCAAGCAAGAACTCGAAAATCAAAATCTCAAGAAATCCACCAAAAGAGCATCGAAGGAAGAACAGAGAGCACGGGAATAAAAACTTCAGATTTTCATTTCTTGGATCACAATGAACACAGAGGAGTCCCGATACCCCGACTTGATACAAAAGGAAAGATTACAAGCTCTCAACTCAAACCATCCTCTCCCTCTCTACTCAAGAACACAACTCAAGAACACATGAGGGAGGGAGCACTCAGGAACACATCGATGGAGGACAGAACAACCCTCTGCCTTCTCCACCCACTCTCAACAACTAAAGCCTAAAGCCTAAAGCAACCACTAAAGACTCTTTTGACTCTAGCAAACCCTAATTCCACCTCAAGTGCTCAAGGAGGGCATGCAGCCCCTCCTCTCCTTTTATAGCGCCTGGCTAACGGGTCTCCGCCCCGTTACGCCCGCTACGTCCAACGGAGCCCGCTCCCGCTTGTGCAGCCTTGCGAATTTCCCGATTCGCCCCTTCTGCACCTTCCGGGAAGCTTCCGACGCTCCTTGCCTCGCACGCCTCGCAACCACCTCGAGTCCACGTCGTCTTCGACACATCCCGACCGTTCTGACCTCAGCGCCACCTGCGCCTAGTCCGGTCCACCGTGTCTCGCCACGACTCCAACTCGACGTCCTGCAGTCACACAGACAAGAAACACGTCAAATAGCACCGCTCGACACATGAAAGCGTAAATACCATTACACTTACCACATATGAAGTCCAAACCTGTCAAAACTTTAGAATATACATCCTAAGCCCAAAAGACCAAGTTTGACCAAAGTCCGACCGAGCCCGATTGCCCACGCAACGACTCGACTCTGAACCACTCAAACCAAACTCAACTGACCTAAAACCTTGTCAATTACTCATCACTCTCATGGAGCACGACCACATGGTCTCTCAATTATCACAGACAATTATTAATGTGAACCGTCTATGATAATGCAAGACCACATACGGTTCACGGTTAAACGTGTCTGGGATACACCGTGTTATTAAATGGCTAGCCAGTGGTGTCCCGATAGATCTATGTTCATTGCGCTGCATTGAAAGAGGCGGCCGGCTTTGGTAGTTTGGTGAAAGCATACCGCTTGTAGA
The DNA here is from genome assembly GCA_017311315.1 of Dendrocalamus latiflorus. NCBI lineage: Eukaryota > Viridiplantae > Streptophyta > Magnoliopsida > Poales > Poaceae > Dendrocalamus > Dendrocalamus latiflorus. The sequence goes on along the minus strand of CM029659.1, from coordinate 11,658,054 downwards.
TCTACTTGTTCTTAGTGATTAAAGGTTAGTATGTATTTGCTTCTAATTATATGCCTTGTAATAAAGAGAGGTGATAATTAGATTTAGATCTAGCTTAATTGGTAGTTGCTCCAATTTAAGAATGAGTCACTACTCCTAGTTTACTTTGATATATTCATGCTTGATATATACATTGCTTCATGAATAGTACATAGCTAGCTACTTAATTTAGATATGGACAATTTATTATAAGGTGAATGTCGATTATGTGTAAGTATAGGCTTGCTAACTATAGTAGCATTAATAATCTAATTTGATACTAATTTATTACATGCATAGCGTAAATGGACCGAAGCTGGATGTATGTTGAGAACCATATGAGTGAAGAGTACATTAATGGCGTGTCTGCTTTTAGAAGACCAACTGAGCAGGATGTGTTGAAGAAGAGAATGGAATATATGTACTATCCATGCATTGACTGTGATAAGCTAAAGATGTTTACCAACTCATCGCAGATCGAAACTCACTTGATTCGAAAGGGTTTCAAAAACGGGTATACATGTTGGCCAGTTATAGTGAAGAGAAGAATATTATACAGGAAGGTAATTATAACATCGTCGAGTGCGACAACGATATGCCGGTTTTGGACTGTGCTTTCGATAAGGATAGGTCACATGATGACAATTTAGATCAGATGCTACATGATGCAGAAGCGAACTATAGTAAGAAAGAGTTTGGTAAATTCAAGGGCTTGATGAGGACTAGGAGAAACCTTTATTCTCAGGCTGCAAGCCGCAATACACAATGTTGTCATCTATTCTTGAACTGCTGAAATTGAAGACAACCAATGGTTGGCTTGACAAGAGTTTCATGGTGTTGTTTGGTCTCCTAGCAAACATCCTTCCAGAGGGAAATGTGTTGCCAAGAACTACCTACTAAGCCTAGAAGGTTTTTTGTCCATTGGGAATGAAAGTAGAAAGAATACATGCATATCCGAATGATTGTATCCTCTACCATAAATAGTATGCAAAATTACATGTTTGTATGGTGTGCAAAGCATCACGATACAAGTGTAAGAATGACTCCGATGACGGCGAGGGTATCAAGGTGAAGCAAGGACCTCTTATTAAGATATTGTGGTCTTGCCAAGGCCGAACGCGAGGAATGTATGAAACGGGACTGTGATGCAAAACTTGAGAACATAACCACCTCACTTTAAGGAGATAGATGCATTGAGGTAAGAACTGAAAGAAGTCCACAACCAGTCACAAGCTATCCCCGTTATTGTGCCTAGTCCCCCTCAACGTAGGAGTAGCTGGACGTCCGTGCCACTTTCTGAACATAGAGACACCCACTTACCTATCGATAATATCTAGGTAATGTACATCTCTAGAATGTTACATAGATAGACCTGGTGGACACCTTAGCTCAGCGTGTATCATTATGTAGGAGGCCACGCCGTGCATCCTCAGAATCAAAGTTGTTGGCTCCATTCTAAAAGATCAAGCTCTATCTAAGGCTTCATTTAAGTTGGTTTTGGTGATAATGACAAATACCATTATAAGATTTTGGTGTAATGAAAAATGCATTTGAGAGACTAACCTTGTTTATTGATTATGATATAACTTAGTCTCACATGGTTAAAAATGTGAAATCATTAAGATATGAATTTGAAAGCATATTCTCATATATATTAATGCATTCCTTGGATCCAAAATATAGATTGAACTCCACAAATAGTCCAAATTGAATATGTGCATATGTCTTCATTATACATATTCTTGTATGCACATATTTAGGGGCAGTTTACTCTATGTCTTGTGGTTTCATTAGTATTGATCTATGTTTCTTTTTCCACATATATTGGAATCTCTACTTTGAAACATATCCTTTGAGTATATCAAACTAGTGCAGTCTATATAAACTCACCCTGACTCATATTGCTTTATACTCAATTATTTGTGTATGGGACTAACATGATTATGAAGTGTTTGAAAGGTTTAGTCTCGGATTTTGCTTGACGACTTGAAGATGCATGCTAAGGTTGACAAGAAGATTGACATGGCTTGAGACAAAGGTCATGTATGTATTTTAATTTAAATTCTAAATCTAACTATGCATTGTCAGGATAATTGGTAGTACCGGAGTTTGAACAGCGGAATTACCATAGCGTGGTATGACCACAAATCCTGAGTGGTACAACCAGACCTCGAAAGTTCTGGATTTATGGGGTGGTACTTTTTTTCTAGAGAGCACCAAGATTTGGCCCTCGAGACAAATAGAAGTACCACGTCAAAAATTGGAACTACCGGAAAGCGGAACTACCGAATCTTAGATGACGGTAGTACCGTACTTTAAGTTTAAATGATTTTATATTCAATTTATTATCTCATTATTTGTTGAGATTGTCATTAATTACCAAAAGATAAATATTGAGAATCTAGTTCCTCCATTATGAATTAATGATGAGTTTTGGTAAGTAATGATAATCGTTTTGTGGGACTAACATTTTTTATGAATTGGATGAATAGGTTAGGTTTCATGATGATGATGACTTTAGATGACTTCATGAGTTGAAGGTTATCAAGAAGAGGATGCATCATGTGTTAATGCACATCAAGATTTGGAAGAGAAGATGTTCATGAATTGATCATCAAGTTAAGAGAAGACAATGACCCAAACTTGAAGTGAAGATGTACGTCATCAAACTTCAAGAGGATGCTCAAGGCAAAGGTATAAGTAGCTAGAGCTAAGGATGTATTCCTAGTATTTTACTGGTTTTGGTGTTTGCTTGGAAGACCAGATTGCTAGTATAGGTTTGCCATACTATTATGAGGAGTCTTGTCTAGTAGCTTGAGTCTCATCATGTGTTGATAGCTCAATCCCGCTTGTTGTAGCTCTCCATGGCATGATGCCATTATTTGTGAATGTGTTTTGCAAATAGTTGAGGCTCATGCGTCTAATCCTTGTAACATGTGACTATATTTTGCAAATGTGTTTTTTCAAAAGTTTGAAGTCCATGTACCTACTCCTTGTAGCATGATCTAAGTTTGTAAGTGTGTTTTGCAAAAATTGGAGATTATGCATTATCACTTGGCATGGTGTAAGATTGTTTGTTGCTATTTTCTTTGACATTAGACCATGGTAGTGACTCTTTGGATGTCTTGTGATTTCTGCATTGATCTAATATGTTTGAGATCATACAAATAAATGGATTGTATAGCCCTCTGAATAAGCTTTCCATATAGTCTAAGATGACTTAATTCCGATATCGGAATTAAAAGTTATGGCCGTTTTTCTGAGTGTCGTCTGTGCTGGAAAACCGGAAAATGGAAGTACCGCTTTTATAACTGCAATAGTTCCGAAAAACAGAAGTACCATTTTTATAACTGCGGTAGTTCCGCAAATAACTAAATAATGACTATTTTTCTGGCCGTTATGATGGAAAGCGGAAGTACCGCTCCTATAACTGCAGTAGTGGAAAAGAGCTACCACTAGTGGATTGAGGTGTTTCGGCTTAATTCGTGGAGCCGGTCTAATTCTCCCCCTTCTAATTTCTCCCTTTTGGCAATGAAATCATCAAGAGCTTCAGAGAGAGGATAATTCTAAAAAGGAGCAAATGAGAGTAAACATCCTGAAGCTTTGTAGATTATCCAAATCACTTTTCATTGATTTAAGAATTTATCTAAGTCATCTTTTTGAGTAGAGCTTCCTAGATCATATAAAGTCATATACTGTATAGCAAGTCAAAACAAGATCTTTAGCATGATTAAGTATATTGGATTAATGAGAAGCATCTCAACTATAACCAAATTGATCTATAAAGAGCACAATGGGATATCACACTTAAAAGAGTAACCCTAAAAGTGAAGCAAGCCTTAAATCTAGTCAAACTATCAGCCTCATATAACAATCTATTGCTCTATACTCATCTTTAGGCATGTGGTATGCTTGTATCATACTTCTTTTCATTATGCTATTTTTTGTAGCAAAGTTCTTGTAAATGGTGGCATGCTTGAAGCATTCTTCTTTTCATTCGAGCATGTTTTACGCTTTTTCTTTTGTTTAACTATAGCATGTTTGAAGCATACATTTTTCGAATCTTCTCTTTCTTTTTTCTTTACTTCTCTCATTACATACCAACTTGAGTGATCATAAAAAGATTGTAATATGAAACATACGAGTCTTATGGCCATGATCTGCAAGAGGACTCACAGTCAAGCTAATCCCTTTCGATGAACATCACAAGGTGCTATCTACAATCAATCTTGTCAAAGTCTTCAACCATATCATGTTGGAGTTTAAGTAGAGCAAATTGATTCCAACCTGTCGCGATCAAAGCTACATAGCATACGAGTAAATATGATAAAAAAGCTCTTCTACTCAATTGATTTCAAGGCTTGGATTTGATGTATTGTTTGACAAGTATGATAAACAAAGCTTCTGAAACATTTAAAAGCCAAGCTTCCCCTCAGAATAATTCCATAGGATGTAACACCCCTAACTCACTTCGCAAATGAGCAAAATGAAAAGTATTAAGCAATTTAGTGAAAATATCAACAACTTGAGAATCGGTATTAATACAATGCAAGACAACATCTCTCTTTTCCGTATGGTCTCTAAGAAACTGATAGCGAATATCAATATGTTTGGTTCTTGAATGTTTCACAGAATTTTTAGCAATACTAATCGCACTTGTGTTATCATAGTAAAGTGAAACACTATCTAAATTTAAGCCAAAATCCTTAAGAGTAGCTATCATCTAAAGCAATTGAGAGTAACACGAGGTAGTAGCTACATATTTAGTCTTAGTAGTGAAAAGTGCAATAAACACTTATTTCCTAGAAGCCCATGAAATAAGAGATGTGCCTAAAAAGTGACATATGCTAGAAATACTCTTCCTATCAATTCGACCACCCTATCATACCATGCTCTGGGTGCTTATTTTAGATCATATAAAGCTTTGGATAATTTGTAGACATGATCAGGAAATTTAAGATTCTCAAACCAAGGTGGATGTCTGACATAAACTTTCTTCTCAATATAGCTATTAAGAAAAGCACTTTTTACATCCATTTGATAAAGTCTAAAACCCTTTGATGTTGCAAATGCTAACAGAATTTTAATGGCTTCTAATCGAGCACAAGGGCAAATATTTCACCAAAGTCCATACCTTTTACGTAGGTGAAACCTTGAGCCACAAGTCTAGCCTTATTTCAAACAACAACACCATCCTCGCTTTGTTTGTTCTTAAAGACTCACTTAGTTTCAATAATATTATGACCATGAGGAGGTGAGATCAGAGTCCAGACTTTATTACGCTAAAAGTTTTCTAATTCTTCGTGCATGTCATTGATTCAAGACTCATCAGATAAAGTTTGACTTACATCTTGGGGTTGAAAAGAGGAGATGAAAGCAGAATGAGCATATAAGGCATTGGAGTTATACCTACTACGAAGAACTCTCTCATTTAACTCACTAATCATTTGTTCAGGGGGATGACGTAGTTGACTATGTAGAGGAGCTTGTGGAATGGTCATAAAAGCAGTTGTAGTAGACATAGGTGTAGTCGTAGTAGCTGTAGTTGTAGGAGCAGTTGTAACAACTATTGTCTTAGGTGTTGTCATAGTAGCTGTAGTCGTAGGACCAGTCATAGTAGCTGTAGTCGTAGGAGCAATCATCGTAGACTCTACCTCATGAGTGGTTGTAGGTATCAAAGTATTACTCAGAAATTCCCTGTTGTCATCATCATAGTCATAGAAGATGTCTTCGGGTGCATCAGTTACCTATATACCTGCATTGTCGGGTTGACAAGAGCGACATCCTTTAAGATGAACTTGTCATTGATACGCACAGTGCCCAAAAGTGATCATCTCATCACCGGGGGCATGAGTAAGGGAGGAGAACCATTGTGAGTCTCGAGTCATGTGGTGAGAGCAATCGGAGTTAATGAACCATATGTTCTCCTTCCTCTTATGACGAGCCTACAGAGCAAAAAAATAGTCATCGTTATCTTAGTATTGGGGTTAGATAATAGAGATTTAGGTATCCAGTACTGAGATACTCGACGAATAAGGGAAAAGCATGCAAGGATTTAAGTGAAGCATTAGTAGCTGACATATTTTGACCAGTTTATTGTTGAAAAGTAGGTTTGACCATGGGGTGGTCTAACCTCCTCATTAGAGTTGGTCTAACAGACGATCGGTCAAATCGCATAGATGACCCTGGTCAAAAACGATCTGACCGACTATGTAAAAATGGTCTGGCCATCGACTGGTCTAAATGAGTAGAAAATGCTGATCGAAAGTTTTTTGAGAAGCTGGTCCAATCATGCGAAGCAACTGGTCGAAAATCTCGTTTAACCACTCTGGTCCGACCATGAGAACCAACTGCTCGAGCAGCTGATCCAGCCACTGATTCAACCACACGAAGTAGCTGGTTGAAAATGCTTCTTTATGCTATCTTTCTTCTCTTTCTTTGCTTTTCTAAAGCAGAATTGAACCAAGTGGCTGTCTTTACCACAATGAGTACATTGATACTTGACTTGATGAGTGATCGTATCGGCTAACTTAACAGCACTTAGTTTGGTAAGGTATTCTTTTGCAAAACAATAGATCTAAACATGACTTGTTTCGGTTCCGATTCTATTTCAAATTTTCTTGGTTCGAGTACTTTGATTACTTTAGAAGGATTATTGTTAGCATGCTCAATAAAATTAAATCCTAGACCAAAATTTTTTTACAATAGTTTTTGACTTATCTAGGATCATATTCAAATTCTTCTTGCCAAAAGAAAAACCTCTCTAAAGTATTCTTAAGGTACTCATTTTCTTTAGACAATGTGCCACACGATGTGCAATTAACAGATTCATTCTCAATCCCCATAGAAACACTAGACTGAACCAATTTCTTCTTTTTAACAAAATCATTAAGTTGTCTAGTCAATACTTCTATTTCAGTGTTAAACTTAGGATAATTAGAGTAAGAAAGAGTCTTATGATAAAGTATTTGTTGAATTAACTCCTAAGATGAATTAAGCTTAGCCTAAAGCAGATCACATTTAGAGCAATCTTTAGATTGAGTGGGAGGATTAGACTTGAGCTTTTCAATTTCATCTCTTGCAAGTATTAACTTTTCATCACAAGAGTCATGTGCTAATTTTAATTCATTAAGTTTAGTAGTTACATCACCAAATTGAACCATGGTTGATGTATTAATTTTTCTAGTAGACTCCAATTTAGAATGTAAAACTTGACAAGACTCACAAGATTTATCATCAGGAAGAGAAACTCTAAGTCTATGAATTTCAGAATTTAAGTTCTCAACAGCAAGATCATGAATTTAATTTTTTTATACTTCTTAAGCTCCTTTGTCAATTTAAGCACAACACGAGATAAATTAGTATAAGAAGGTTTTACCTCATTAGGATCACTGTAGATATCATCATGGTTGAATTCCTCACTGCTTGCCATAAAGCACATTCCTGTGAAGTCCGCCTCCTTTGCCTTCTTGCCCTTATCCTCCTTATCACTTGTAGAATCAACATCGCTTAAATCAATCTCCTCAAGTGCTGAAAGTACCTTGTTGACCACCTTGCGATAGTTGTGTTTCTTGCTTGAGGCAGTCTTGAACCGAAGTTGATGAGTTGGTGCCTTTTTATCATCGACTTCCTTGCTCTTCAGTTTGGGGCAATTAAACTTAATGTGTTTAAGCTCACCACAGTCATAGCATCTAACAGGGTATCCTCTCTGTCTTATTCTAATGTTATTGATTGCCTTGGTCACCCTGTTGGAGAGAAGTATAAGCTGCTCTTCTGGTATCTCCTCTAGCTGTTCAGCTGAAATAGAGCACAATGTAGACAAAGAGACGCTAGAAGAACTACATGAACTATCAGCTTAGTTAGTCGCTAATCCCAAGGTGTTAGTCTTGTTTATCCTAACCAAAACATCAAACTTATGTATTTTCATCTTGGAATAAATATCATTCAAAATAAGAATTTCCATGCTAACAGAATGATTAATAGTAGTGACCAACACATTCCAAATAGACATATTTAAAGAATTTAGAATTTGCCATGCATTGTTAGAATTAGTATATGTGACACCAACAGATTGCAAGTTATTAACAATCTTATTGAAGCGATCGAAAAGATCATCTACTAATTCTCCACATTTCATCTCAAACTTAGAATACTCCTTTTTGAATTGATTCTGATGAACTCCTTTAACAGACTTAGATCCCTTATGATAATTAGCTAGAGTAGTCTAAAGTTTAATTTACAGATTTAAGATGAGCAATTCTGACAAACTCATTTCTACTTAAACATTACAATAAAATAGTTCTAGCCTTAACATTAGCTTCTACATCAATAATATTTTCAATGGTAATGACAGAAGGCACTTCATACGAATTTCCAGATTTTTTCCAAATAGCATTACTTTGTGCTTGTAGAAACACCTCCATGTATGTTTTCCAATAGAAATAGTCTGATCCATAAAAAATGGTGGCTTACCTAAGATCCAATCACAATTTGACGCCATTGCAACCTTGCTTTAATACCACTTGTAGGATCATATGGCGTAATCAGAGAGGGGGATGTATGACTGCCTCCGCTTTTTGAAATCTCTAAGTAGTCGATGAAGGTTTCGGCTGATCAATTGAACACTTGATGCTCATCTTTGCATGTAGTTGTATGTTCTTCCCTAATAGCAATCACCAAAAATCTTCAACAAATCACAAACTGGATTGATTCAAGATGTTCTTTATTGCTAGATTTTCGTGATTTACAAAGCGCCCTCACAAGCACCCCAAAAAGCCTTCCCAACGAAAGCCCTAAAATAAGTCTCTGAAAACCTACACAAAAATCTCTCAAAACTCACATGTTAACTCATAGCCTCACCCTGTTTTTATAGGTTAATGCCACAAACCGTGTCTACCTCAAACACAACTCAAAACCTTATCTCTTCCGAAACCTTCCGAACATGGGTTTTATTCAAACTCTCAATCTTCTCAATTATGGACTTCATCCATAACTCCTAACACAACATGTGATGAAGCCTTTAGGGTCACACCTCCCATAGCTTCATCTGATCATCTCACATCATCCATCTCACATGTCAGGACTGCACCGCCCGTAGCTTCTCCATAAATCACTACCTTTGATCTCCACGTGCTCTAGTGTTAGCCTGACCACCTCACATAACATCCTCAACTATCTAGATTTTAGATCTCCTCATCCTAGTCCCTGTCCTCCTCATCATTGACCATGATCGTCTCCACGCCCACCTGCACATGCAAAAACTAAAGAAACGTTTTTCCCGGCACAAGTGCTTCACAACTTGATCGTAATTAGTGTTGGATCGAATTTGGCGACAGAGGGGGGTGAATGTCGACTTTTTTTTAAAAAACTTGCCCCTAAAAATCTCCACTTAAAGAATCGCCTCTCCAATAGCTATGAAAAGCTATGAAGGGGATTGTTGTAGGGGTGGCCCCCACCTAAACCCAGCAGGCCTGGTAGAAGGTTATAAGGTCCAGAATAGGCCATGTGTAATGACATAAGTGCCCCTGGAGGGGATACTCAGATGTAAGGGCATAATTGTAAAAACCCTCTCCATGTATATATATATGGAATACAGGCCATGGGGAAGACACAGGCCATTACTCATCTCTCTCACTCTCCACTACCATCTCTCTCTCTGTTTGGTCTGTAACCACAACAGTTGGCGCCGTCCGTGGGGAGGACAGGAGCAAGCCTGAAACCTGAAGAAGGATGGCACCGAAAAAAGCTTCGTCAACGGCGGCGAGGGGAAAGAAGGTGGCCGGGTCGGGGCGTCGCATGGGCACCAGGGCTTCGGCATCGGCTGCTGCGGGCGTGGGCGACGACGCAGGCACGGTGGTCGAGGACATCGACGCCGGCGCTGCGACGACGACCAACCCCGTCATCGGCACGGCGACGACCGACCCCGCCGACGCGACAGCAGCCAACCTCGCCGCCCTCGCCGCAACCCTCGCCGGTAGCGCGGACCGGGCAGTTCGAGGTAGCCACAACGGAGCGATCGGCAGCTCGGGAGCTCGCGACGCGGTCGTGCCCGCGCCGACCAGTCCGTTGGGCGTGCCGGCGGCCCCGCCCGCACAGGCGGTGGAAAGCGCCCTGCTGGCGGCCCTCAAAGTGTTCCAACAGGAGCTAGGGGATCTTCGCGGGGCTGTCCGAGACATACAAGAGGCTCGGAGCCAGCCGGCCGCGCCGGTGGTCGCACCGGAGCCCACGCCGGAAAGGGCGGACAGCCGCGACGCCCCCACATCCAGCCGTGTCCCGCTGCGGCGCGTCGATCCAGAGTCCCCGCTTTCGGCAGGACTACAGCAGGCGGTGTGGCCCAAAGACTTCAAATTCCCCAGTGTCATCGAGCCCTACAAAGGCGAAACGGACCCCCGCGAGTTCGTGCGCGTGTACAAAACCGCAATCGAGGCCGCGGGCGGAGATGACACCACAAAGGCGAAGGGGCTCCCCCTCGCGTTGCAGGGAGTGGCGCTCTCCTGGTTTTTTACCATTGAGCCGAACTCCATCTACGCGTGGGAGCAGATCCGCGTCCGCCTTCACAACAATTTTCAAGGAAATTATGTCGAGCGGGTCGATGCGGACCAACTCTTCGCCGTGAAGCAGAAACCTTCGGAGAAGCTTCGGGACTACTTCAAACGCTTCGCGAAGATACGTTGTCAAGTCAAAGACGTTAACGAAACCACCGTGTTTAACGCAGCTATACAGGGCCTTCGCCCGGGCCCGATGGCCGAGTATAACGCACGGAAGCCAATCAAGACAGTGACGAAGCTCTTTGACAAGATGGAGGAATACGCCAGGGCGGAAGAGGACGCACGGCGGCGACAAGGCAACGACTCCGACACCAACCAGGCCGGTGCCTCGGCAAAAGCCGAAGACCCGCTGAAGGACGGCTCTTCGAAGGGAAAACGTAAGCAGGAGTCGTCCAAGGACGCGCCAGACCGCAAGGACGCCCCGCACAAGGAGCCGTCCGATAGGCCCAAGCGTGGCCAACAGAGGTCGCGGTGAGGCCGGTACGTCCTCGACATCGAAGGCGGTTCTGACGAAAGCGCTCCCGCGGGACGGGGCGGTCGGGGGCGCCGAGGCCGGGGACGCGGCCGTGGCCGGGGCCGTGACGATAGAAGCCGGGGAGATTACGACGACCAACACCAGGGGCTGTGGTGCGCAGTCCATGGCCGCGGCAACCACGACACAGGCACGTGCACCTCTATCGCGGCGCTCCGCGAGAGCGTCACCAGGGATAGGAACCCGGAGGCACGCCCGACCGTGGTGGCCCACGTCCAGCACCCATACGAAGTCCCCATGCAGATCTAGGCACAAGGGACGCAGCCCCACGAGGGCCCGTTGCGGATCCAGGCTCACGTGCAGCAGCCTCAAGAGGGCTTTCTGCAGCTACAGGCTCCGGAGGCCACCCACCGCAGAGTTATCAATGTCATCTCCGGAGGTTCCTCGTTGGAGTTCGCCTCGGCACGGCAGCGGAAGGCCTACGTACGGAGGCTACACCACGTGGCGGCATACCCTGCGCAGACACCGCCGGATTGGGCACAGCATGAGGTCACATTCACCCCCGCCGATGCCCAAGGCGTGGAGCTTCCTCACCAGGACCCCCTAGTCGTCCGGGTTGTAATAGCGGGATGCGACGTGGGGCGTGCCCTGGTCGACGGCGGCAGCTCCGCAAACATTCTATTTGCGGCAGCCTTCGACCAGATGGGGATCCCCCGAAGCCGCCTCAGCCCGTCGGGAGTCTCGTTGCAGGGTTTCGGAGGACAACCTCTACGGGCGCTCGGCCAAATATGCCTTCAGGTCTCCTTCGGCCAGGATGACAATGCAAGGGTCGAAGATGCCATATTCGACGTCGTCGATCTCCCATATCCTTACAATGCCATACTGGGGCGTCCGATCCTCAACTCCTTTGGGGCGGTGCCGCATCACGGCTATTTATGCATGAAGCTCCCGGGGCCGCGGGCAATCATCACCGTTCGGGGCGACCAGGACATGGCCCGGCGCATCGAGCACGGCACCAGATGCCCCCGTCGTGGTGAACAGCAGCACGCCTAGGATCGGCACCACCGCGCAGAGACCCGCGGTGTCATTCGGAGGCCGCTCGGCAAGCCCTACCGATAGTACAACCACTAGAGGTTCCGGCCGCGCCGAGCACAAATGGTTAGTACCTCCGCCATATGTAATCGCTTACCCGCGCAAACGGGAATGCAATAAAGTTCCGTTTGTTGCCAACACATTACCATTGTGCAAAAATACGCGGCGAGAACTTCACGTGTGCACTCTCCATAGCCAGGGGTATGGGTATGAGTATAAACCAAAGACGCACGTTCGCGTGTGCACTCTCCGTAGCCAGGGGTACGGGTATGAGTATAAACCAAAGACGCACGTTCGCGTGTGCACTCTCCGTAGCCAGGGGTACGGGTATGAGTATAAACCCAAGACGCACGTTCGCGTGTGCACTCTCCGTCAAAGACACAGGCGTGAGTATAAACGAAGACGCACGTTCGCGTGTGCACTCTCCATCAAAGACACGGGCATGAGTATAAACGAAGACGCACGTTCGCGTGTGCACTCTCCGTCAAAGACACGGGCATGAGTATAAACGAAGACGCACGTTCGCGTGTGCACTCTCCGTCAAAGACACGGGCATGAGTATAAACGAAGACGTGTGGGGGGACGCCTCTGCACGCACTCTACGGAGTATAAATAAGACGCGAATGTTCTCCCTGCGCACTCTACTGAGTATAAACAAGACGCGAACCCCGCGCACGCCGGGGACTTCGTCCCTGCGCGTACTCTCCGGAGTATAAATGCGACGTGGATGTTGACCCCACGCACTCTACGGAGTATAAATAAGACGCGGATGTTCTCCCTGCGCACTCTACTGAGTATAAACAAGACGCGAACCCCGCGCACGCCAGGGACCTCGTCCCTGCGTGTACTCTCCGGAGTATAAATGCGACGTGGATGTTGACCCCACACACTCTACGGAGTATAAACAAGACGCGAACCCCGCGCATGCCACGGACGTCGTCCGCGCGCATACTCCCCGGAGTATAAATAACACGCGGACATCGATCCCGCGCACTCTAAGGAGTATAAATAAGCTGCGAATGCTGTCGTGCGTTTAGGAAAACGCAAGCGCGGCGTGAATCTTCGTGGCTAGCGATCGCGCGCCTCTTCAGCGTGTCGAGGCTCGCCTTCGCACATCATAGGAGGTGCACGCAGGGTGTATTATGGAAACCAACTCCGAGAGCTCCAAGAAGTACCGACGTAGCACGCCAGAGGCTGGCCCCAGTGTCGGCGCGCCCGCGGAGTACAGGGTACACCAGAGGCTGCCCTCACCTCGGGGTGGGGGGCGGAGGTCCACCTTCGCACACGCCAGTCCACGAGATTTTAAACAGGTCATCGTGCGGTGGTTCGCCTCCGCACGCGCCAGTCAACGGACTCTAAACAGGTCGTAGTGCGGAGGTCCGCCTTCGCACACGCCAGTCCACGAGACTTTAAACAGGCCGTCGTGCGGAGGTTCACCTCCGCACGCGCCAGTCTACGGACTTTAAACAGGTCGTCGTGCGGAGGCCCGCCTTCGCACACGCCAGTCCACGAGACTTTAAACAGGTCATTGTACAGAGGTTCACCTCCGCACGCGCCAGTCTACGGACTTTAAATAGGTCATCGTGCGGAGGTTCACCTCCGCACGCACCAGTCTACGAACTTTAAACAGGTCGTCGTGCGGAGGCCCGCCTTCGCACACGCTAGTCCACGAGACTTTAAACAGGTCGTCGTCCGGAGGTTCGCCTCCGCACGCGCCAGTCTACGGACTTTAAACAGGTCATCGTGCGGAGGCCCGCCTTCGCACACGCCAGTCCACGAGACTTTAAACAGGCCGTCGTGCGGAGGTGAACCTCCGCACGCGCCAGTCTACGGACTTTAAACAGGTCGTCGTGCGGAGGCTCGCCTTCGCACACGCCAGTCCACGAGACTTTAAACAGGTCGTCGTGCGGAGGTTCACCTTCGCACGCGCCAGTCTACGGACTTTAAACAGGTCGTCGTGCGGAGGTTCGCCTCCGCACGCGCCAGTCTACGGACTTTAAACAGGTCGTCGTGCGGAGGCCCGCCTTCGCACACGCCAGTCCACGAGACTTTAAACATGTCATCGTGCGGAGGTTCGCCTCCGCACGCGGCAATCTACGGACTTTAAATAGGTCATCGTGCGGAGGCCCGCCTTCGCACACGCCAGTCCACGAGACTTTAAACAGGTCGTCGGGCGGAGGTCCGCCTTCGCACGCGCCAGTCTACGGACTCTAAACAGGTCGTTGTGCGGAGGTTCGCCTTCGCACGCGCCAGTCTACGGACTCTAAACAGGTCGTAGTGCGGAGGTTCGCCTTCGCACGCGCCAGTCTACGGACTCTAAACAGGTCGTAGTGCGGAGGTCCGCCTCCGCACGCACCAGCCTACGCGCAACTACTGTCAACGGCATACTTCGAAGGTGGAGATTTTGCCCCAATGCAGCATGACCACCCGAAGCACAGCGCGCGGCGCATATGCTAATTATCAGGAGATCTATATATCGGGAAAATCTCTCAAGTACAGAGGCCCGCCAATATCCCTGTTGCTCTAAGTAGCTATTCGGCAGGCTCGTCCTTAACACGCGATAAGGCCGGGGTTCCGCTGGAAGAAGGTCGGCCCGCCCAAAAGTTCAGCGACTCTTCGGCCCTTTGCTAGCGTCGAAGGCGTCGCCGGGTCGCAAGGTCGGACGCAAGAAGTCGGCCCCAGCAAGGAAGCTGCCCGAGACATAGGCGAAAGTCAGAATTTATAAAGCAAGCGCGCACTTCATCCACAAAAAGAGGGGGCATTACAACACACGCCTACACTTAGGCACCACGGCGTCACACCTGCAAGTCCCCGGCGCCTTCGGAGGCTTCAGCGCCGCCCTCGTCGCATCGAGGGACCCCGTCCAGGAATTGGCCGAGGCTCCCCTCCCCGTAAAGTGACTTCCGGAGTTCGACCCGCGCAGCGTCTGCCCCGATGTAATCCCAGATCCGTTCATAGAAGGGCTTGATGGTGCAGCGAGCGGAGCGGACAGCGCCGGACATTACTCCGGCCCCACAGGGCATCTCCAGCTGGGGGTCCTCTAGCCCAGCGACGTGCGTGCAACCGCGGTGCTGTAGGAGCGCGCACACTAGGCATGCCGATGTGTACGCGCAGTGGTTGCCGAAGGCCGTCGCAGCGCCGCGCGCGATGTTGGCGGCATCTCCGACCCAGCGGAGGGTTCGAGACAGCTCGTCCGGGCCAAAGGTGCGGTCCGGCACCTTAGCCACAAGCCCCTGGAGATGGCTCTCCAGCGCTTGCATGGCGTCCCACGCAATCACCGAGGCGCCGCCAAGCGTCTGGTTACGCTCCGCTAGAGTCAAGGCGAGCTCGCCTTTTTCCTTCTCTAGCAAGGTGACCTGTTGCAGAAGGCCATCCCGCTCTGCCGCAAACTCCTGCTGCGCAGCCTCCACGGCCGACTCCCGCGCCGACGCAGCAAGTCCCTCGGCGTGCGCCTTCGCTTCGGCGCACTCCGCTTCCAGCTGACGAATGCGGGCATCCTGGGCAGAACGGGCTCCCGAGGCTTCGCGTAGCTCCTCCTCGGCGGCCCGCAGCCTATCCTCAAGCGCCCTTTGGGCACGAGTATAGGCCGTTTGCAAGGCCTGCCCCAACACAAGTGTCTGCAGAACGGAAAGACTTAGCAAGCTCAGTAGGCCCAGGCGTTGTCGTATGAGTACTTACCCTCACCCCCGACACCTCAAAGGCGTCCCCGAGGCGCCCCGCCCCGTAGGCCTGCAGCGCTTCCTGGCCGACGCCGGCAGCTGCGTCATCCACAATCCTGCGCCACGCCCTCAGCGTCTCCGGGGGAGGCACGAAGTCCGCGGGGCTCACACGCGCGGCGGTCCCATGTTCCACCAAGGGCTCCTCCTCCGGAATAAGCGACGCTGCAGGCAGGAACGCAGGTGAGCGCCACAAGGCGCAACGAAGAACACACCAGGGTAAGCTAAGCCGCCTTACCTTCGGTAGCGGAAGGAGGGCTTCGGGGGCCCGCCCCCTAGTCTGAGGTGGGGGAGCGGCGGCGCAAGTCCCCACGAAAGGCGTGGTCCCGCAAGGAACAGAAGCCTCCGCGTTCGGGGCCGGCGCCGACCGTTCCTGCACGGCAGACGGCGTGGCCTGGAGAGCAGAGGGGGCAGGCACCACGGGGACTTCGGCAGACGCATCCGAGTTTCACAAGCTACCGATGCCCGTCGCCACGATGAATCCCCTCCTCGTCCGGTGAAGCTCCGGCCGCAGGCACGGCCGCTTAGCCGGGGCAGGCAGCAACGACACCGCCCCAGCAGTCGCTGCCGGAGAGGCCCTCGCGGCAGCAGCACCCGGGAGCGAAGGTTCCGCTGTGGCAGTTTCTGCGGGCGGCACCTCGACTTCTGCTGCTGCTGTCGGTGAAGGCAGCACTGCTCCGTGCGCCCCCACGGAGGGCGTCTCCGGCACCACAGCGGCCACGGTCGAAGGCTCCACCTCAGCATCGCCGGTCCGCACGGATTCTGTCTCGGCGACTGCGGTGGGTGACGAGACTTCCTCTCTCCGGCTGCTCGCGGCAAGCCCGCCGTCCAGGGCACTCGCCGAAGATCCTTCGCCTCCGGCGTCCGCGCCATCCAAGCCCGAATCGGCATACCTCGCCGAATCCGACTCCGCGTCTGCCACGCCCTCGGGAGCGCTAGCGGCAGCAGTACCAGCAGCCGCACCAAGCACGGCAGACGCCCCACCTCGGCCCCTCTTCTGAGACGGCGCCTTCTTCTTCGTTGCACCATCGTCCGGAGCAGCACGGTCCGGCACGGCAAGGCCCAGGGCCTCGCACACGCGGTTTATTTGCCCCAGCCCCGCCTCGGTATACGGTCCCAGGAATACGCGCGTGGCCTGCTCCGCATCCTCTAAACGAATCCCTGAAGCAAAGGAGATAACATTAGCATATAACGCATTTCGCGTGAGCGAAGGAGAGACACGGTCGAGGCTTACGAAGACCGGAGGGCGCCGGCAGCAAGCAGATCAACGGCGCAACATTGTCATCTTGATGCTTCTCGGTGGCAAGACGCCAGTCGCGAGCAAGCGGCGCCACGCCGTACATTACGTACTCTTCGGCGAGGTCGCGCATGTTGAAGCGGGCGGCCACGCCTACGAGCCGCTGGGCCCTCCGCCTGTCCTCATCGTCGAGCGTCCGGTCGGGCGAGGGCTTGAACGCGATCGGTCGGCCCGTGCACTCAAGACTGCTCCCGCTCTCCGCACGGTGGTAGAACCACCGCTTCATCCAGTGAGACTCCCACTTCCCGCGGGTGGAGTTCGCGGGGAAGAGCTTGCCGCAAGTTGACCGGAGAATAAAGGAGACGCTGCCGAAGCTCGACAGCGTCCCACCCTTCCGCTCCTTGGGCTGGCACCGCGCCTCGTGCAGATAGGAAAATAACGACGCACTGGGCCAGCATGCTCCCGAGCGCAAGGCCCAGCTGTACACCGCGAGCCGGGCCACGGCATTCGGAGTCAGTTGTGCCAGCTCCAGCCTGAAGGTTCACAGCACGTCGCCCACGATCGCCGCTGCTGGGATGCGGAGCCCTGCGTCGAAGAAGGCGACGAATACGACCGCCTCCGACTCCTCGGGGCGAGGTTCCGTCTCGTCGGCGGCGGGTAGCCGCACCGCCTGACGCTCCGACAGCTTCCCCGCACGCAGCAGTGCCTAGATCGTCTTCTCGGTCACGAGCGAGGGGCCCAGCTCGCCGGAAAACGAGCCCTCCTTCTCCAGCGACGAAAACGAGCGAGTATTTCACCTCCAGCGGTGAAGACCACCGGCGGACACCGCAGGCACCAGCCGTCTGGCTGCGCTTGCCACCAGACGCCATCGCTTCTCGCAAACGGATTATGGCGGCGATTGCCCTACGGGAGTATAGAAGGCGATGCAAGCAAGAAGTGGGCGTAGAGCTGCGAGGGCGCGGTTACGAGGGTTATTCCAAGCCTCCTCGTCCCCAATGCCAAAGCGTCGCGACGGTCCATGTACAGGACGCAACCGCAGTCGTACAAGGGTCCGCCCCGCACACTCCCCCATAACCGAAGACGAAGAGGCGCGACCGCGGCGGTAGGGACCGTCAGAGCACGATGCTCCAATGACCTCCCGCCGCGTGGCCACCCCCATGCGAGCAAGCTGGAGCACACGAGGCCAGGCATCGGAACGACCCCAGTCGCCATTAAGAGCGCCATAGCGGACCGTGGGATCATAACAGCCTCGAAGCCGCGCCATTCCTCGCCCGCCCCGTGTCCCCCTTCCCTAGGGAAGAGGCGAACCGCTGCGCTCACGCAACTGCTCACATCCCGTCACGCACCAGTTATAAACCGCCGCGTGCCCTACACGCGCCGAGGCAAGGCGCACGGTCTGACAACCTAGCCCTGGCAAGCCGGGGGCCGGCGCGATTTCAGGAACCTTTACAGTGCATTACCGCATCATGAGATCACAGTCACCGCAGGCGTGGCGGTATTCACGGGGCGCAGTTTTGCCAGCTCCGCTGCCACCCGTTCGAGGGGTAGGGGACGGAGCGCGCGCGTCTACTTCGCCTAGGCGCCAGCTCCGCTGCCACCCGTTCAAGGGGTAGGGGACGGAGCGCGTGCGTCTACGTCGCCTAGGCGCCAGCTCCGCTGCCACCCGTTCAAGGGGTAGGGGACGGAGCGCGCGCGTCTACCTCGCCTAGGCGCTAGCTCCGCTGCCACCCGTTCGAAGGGTAGGGGACGGAGCGCGCGCGTCTACTTCGGCTAGGCGCCATTTCTGCTGCGTCGACGTCGGCAGCTTGATACCGGCTAATCTCCGCTTTAGCTGAGATACTTTGCCGCCCGCCTTGACCCTGCGCCGGGGTACAACGACAAGCCGCCGCGGGCCGAGTAACCTCGGCGGCAGCCTCGACATGACCTAAACCATCCGGGGTTCAGGCCTCTAGGCTTTCCATGTTTTGGGAGCGCAGCAGCTAGTGTGCGGCAGGTTTTGACAGGTTCTCGTAAACAGATAAGCTTCAGCACATCAATGCTCCTTGACAATAGCCCAGTTGGCACAGTCAGCGGATGCAGATGAGCTCAAGCATATCTGTCTACGAGAGCAGGTCAAGCCTTGCCATCTTCATACGAGAGCGCGGCGCGCGCGTAGGAGGCCGTCTTCTCGATTGCCACACCAGCCTGGCCGCGGCTTCGGCCTGGACCTCGACTTCGAGAAGCAGACCCGAGCGCACGAACTCGCCTGTTGGCACCTCCCACACACGGCAAAGGCAAGGGTCATGTCCCGCAAAGTCTGCCTCGTTCTCCTTAACAGGCCACCTACAGTGCATCATCATTTTTCAAAGTGATGCGGACGGGCTCCATCAGGAACACCGACTGAAGGTAGGTCTGTTAAGAAGAACATGGCAAACCTTGCCGTCGTATGCAGAAACGCAGCACGAGGGCAGGAAGCGCCATTGTTCACCCATAACAGACGCTAACCAAGCTCCCGAGAAAAATGGACCTCCGTCTGTACATCAACATCCCTCAAGCCGCTCAGCGTCGCTAGGGAATGTTGATGCACGGAAGGGGCCCATTTTAGGGGAGCAGCTTCTATCAAAACACATGCAGGAACAACGCCGCACCAGCGCCGTATATATACCCCATCAGCAGGGGAGCCAACCGGCGGAAGTCCAATCGGCAGGAGTCCAACCGGCGGAAGTCCAACCGCCGGAAGTCCGTCGTTATATTAATGGTCACGACGCCTCAAGGCCCGCACCGCGCCAAGCACGCTTCGCCACGTGGACGGCCAGAAGAACGAGCGTCGCAGCGCGTCCCTTATCACTTAGGGCGTATGCGGCGGCTCAGGGGCCCGCTACGCTTACCTATGCCGGCGCAACACCCCCGCGCGTCTACTTCGGCTAAGCGCCAGCTCCGCGGCCACCCGTTCGAAGGGTAGGGGACGGAGCGCGCGCATCTACTCCGACTAACCACCAGCTCGAGGCGGAGCGCTCGCGCGTCCACCTCAGCTGCAACCCAGGCATCGGCTTCGACTACGGCCTCAGACCCTGCGGCATATCAAAGCTCCGCGAGTTCGGGGAAGTTCACAGGCCGCAAGGACGGAGGGGGCCAAAGGACTCGGCAACATGACTTCGGCCATGTGAAGCCCTTCACCATGAGAGGCTCCTGTTGTAGGGGTGGCCCCCACCTAAACCCAGCAGGCCTGGTAGAATGTTATAAGGTCCAGAATAGGCCATGTGTAATGACATAAGTGCCCCTGGAGGGGATACTCAGATGTAAGGGCATAATTGTAAAAACACTCCCCATGTATATATATATATATGGAATACAGGCCATGGGGAAGACACAGGCCATTACTCATCTCTCTCACTCTCCACTACCATCTCTCTCTCTGTTTGGTCTGTAACCACAACAGGGATAAAATATACTTTCTAGAAACTTGAGCACTCAAAGGAAATAGACACAGCAAATAAAGAAACCAAAGGGCTAAAAACTCATCAAAAATAGCAAGCAACACAGGCTGCCAAAGGAGGGGCCGGTCAGACCACCACTTATGGGCCGGTCAGACCGCACCCTGGCCGCCGGTCTGACCGCCCTTGAGTGGCCGGTCTGACCGCCCAATCAATGCCGGTCTGACCGCCATGATCTCTCCGGTCTGACCGCTCCTCAAGATTCAGAGCAGACAACAAACTGATTTTTCAGGTAACAAAAACAGAAGACTCACAGCAGAGGAATTGAGGATTTCCCTCAGGTTTCTTCAGCCCAGAAATGCATGACTAGAACTTAAAAAGCCAGAGGAGCCTAGGGAACCAAAAAATTCAACACAAAACAAAGGAAATTAAGATTTGGCCTAATAACTGAAAATATGCAGAGAGCAGCACCAAAAACCAAATCCCTCTCCAATCTTCGAATCTTTGACCATGAAACTTTGAGAATAGCTACTTAATAGCCTCAGGATTCAACATGCCGAGTTTCATGACATCTCATGAAGAGAAACAAAATCCACCTCAAACCCTTGGAAAGAAAATGAAGAATAGAGGAGGCCAAAAAGCAAAAACTGAAATTAAATGAGATTTGCTCTTGGGAAAACTGATCAAATGATTTTGAGACCTATTCCCATCACAGAGCAATCCATTTTGCACCTTCTCAACAAGAATCAACACAAGAACTGAAAATCAAGAAATCAAGCAGAGAAGGCATCGAAGAGCAAAAACCAACAGAGAGCCAGATACTCAATGAAACTTAAACAAAATCATCTCATATTGATATTGATGAAAAGAGATACAGGATTACAATGGAGAATCAACTCACACCCTCTCTACTTCCCCATACATGCTTGAATGATCAAGAACCCATCTCACTATTCTTCAAGAACACATACACGAAGGCAAGCAACAGAGGGGAGACACACTCTGCCCTTCTCACCCACTCTCACCAACTAAAGCCCCAAAGCAAAACAACCTCTTCAAAGGCTATTTTGACTAAAGTAAAACCCTAACTCTCTTCCAAGGCCATGCATACAACCAGGAATTCACTCCTATTTATAGCCTTTGGCTAACGGGTCTCCAACCCGTTACGCCCGCTAAATCCCGAACGGAACCGCTTCCACCTGTGCAGCTTTGCGCTTTTACCGAAATGCCCCTCCTGCACCTTTCGGGAAGCTTCCGCGTTCCTTGTCATCCAAGCCTTGCAACCACATCGAGTCTCCGCCGTCTTCGACACATCCGACCGTTCTGGCCTCGACACCGCCTGTGCCTAGTCCGGTCAGCTCGTGCCTCGCCACGACTCCGCCTCGACGTCCTGCAGCCATCACAGACAAGAAACACATCAAATAGCACCGCTCGACACATGTAAGCATAAATAGCATCAATAAACCATACTCAGGCACGAAATTGCCAAAACGACCAATCGGGAGAAATAATATGCGAAAAGTCCGTCTAACCAAACCCGACTGAGCCAAATACCGCCATGGCACGAAACGAACCAATCAAACTCAATCTTTTCAACATACTCGTCAATTACTCATCACAAACATGGGGTCATAACCACATGGTCTCTCAATCTCCCCCTTGATGAGTATATATTGACAAACACAGAAAAAGTGTAAAGTTGAGTTTGAAAAGAAACAAGAGTCAAACATGGTCCAAGAGAAATCAAAAGGCTAATGACCATGTCGACAAGGAAACACTAGAGCTACAAAAGAAAGAGCAAATTGTTCTCCAAAGCTCAAAAAGGTTCCCAAATGGCTTTTTCTTCGCTATTCTCCCCCTTTTGGCAATAAACACATCAAGTATGCAAATGAGATAATAAGGTCACAAAAATGGATGAAATGACTGAAGTTGGTTTATTCTAAGCATTTAGAGCCATGAAGATTATCCAAAATGACCGGGGATTATTACATCAAGCCATAATCAATAAGAATGCTAAGAAGATCATGACAAAACATGTATAAGCAAGCTAAGCCAAATAAGTCACAATCTGAAAATTTAGTCGAATTCCTTAGCATGCCAAGTCAACCATGATTCTAGTCTAGCTAGAGGTATCCATAGATGATGCAGGCCATGTCAATAAGCGAAGTGGAACCAAGAAGCTAGTAGTGAATCATTTTAGAGTGCTATTAGTTCAAGAGAGAAACAATTGTTCAAGTACTTGATCTTTTTGTATAATTAAGCAAATGAAGCATATTTGTCATAAATTTTCCTTTTAGAGCTCATGATTGTCTCCAACCAACATTTTTAGCTATGTGCTAGATCTCAAGCCTTATACGACTACTTCAAGCGAGAAGCTTAAGAAAATAGTCTTGGTCATCCAAAACTCCCCCTGAGTTCATGCCTAGTGTAATGGCAAGCTGTCTCATGAGAAAGAATTGGTGAGATCAGTTGTTTCGCACAAAAGAGATCTTTTTGCTTTCTTAAAAGGTTATACTAACTCATGTTTCATCAAGGAACTAACACAGCTCAATCTAAAGCTCAATATAGATTCAAGACTCAACTCAGCTCATTTAACATGGCATGAATCATAAAAAGATAACTAAAGAAAGACTAGTGTCAAAAACTAACATGACATGAATTAGTTCAAGTTGAGCATTTTAATCAACCTATCATGGCAAAGACTTGACTACACATATAAAGTCATGATATATCTAGCAAGTAAGCTCAAGTCATGGCAAGGTGTAATACATTGTAATCATGTCATAACAGGATAATAATCAAGGCTCCATGTAGTTATATTACAATGCAGAAAGAAATGCAGAAAATCCAGCTCCCCCTCAATATGTGATGAAACTTTTAGTTCAAGTAGAGTAATGTCAATATTAAGATCTAGAAGCTCCCAAATGAACTCCCCCTGAACCAAAGCAATAAGATCGAGAAGCTGGCAAGAAAAACAGAAAAAGGACAGTCCATAAAGCATAGATAAGATATAGAGAATACTATGGCTCAGATTGACTCTCATCTACCCCATATGACTCTAGGACTATTAACTGATCATCTAACACACTAAGGAGCAAACATGTACCCTGTCTACCCAAGGGTGGCCCAACCCTTGCTAGAACCTATAAGTAGTGAGTGAGCTCAACCTAGTGAGAAGAGGAACAGCTAATAAGCAGCATCCTAGAATCACAAGATGAGAGGAAGAAGTCTAAGCAGCTAGGCAAGAGAACCACTCTAACCTATGCTAGAAGGACTAACCCCAATGCACCCATATGCAATGCAACAGAAAGGAGTAAGAGCATAATAAACATGATAAAGTATGAATCACAAAAACTCCCCCTCACAACAGTCCGTAAGGACAAACCACTCCAAGCTCTCCCCGCAGAGCTGAAAACCTAGAGCTATCCAAAGGCTTGGTAAAGATATCAGCCAACTGGTGGTCACTCTCCACAAACTGAAGCACTATGTCACCCTTCTCCACATGATCTCGAAGGAAGTGATATCTAATATCAATGTGCTTGGTCCGGGAGTGCTGCACTGAGTTCTTAGCAATGTTAATCGCAGAAGTGTTATCACAAAAGAGTGGAACACTGTCGATAACTAACCCAAAGTCCCGCAAGATTGAGACCATCCAAAGCACCTGGCTGCAGCAACTGGCGGCAGCAACGTACTCGGCCTCTGCAGTGAACTGTGCAATGCCAGACTGCTTCCTTGAAGACCAGGAAACGAGAGAAGTGCCAATGAATTGGCAGGTGCCAGAAGTGCTCTTCCTATCTATCCTACAGCAAGCAAAGTTTGCATCCGAGTAAGCTCTCAAGGAAAAGACAGGACGAGGAAGAGTACCAGATACCATAGTCAATGGTAGCTCGAAGGTACCGAAGAACGCGCTTCACCCACTGGCGGCGAGATACGTGAGGAGAAGCCTGAAAGCGAGCACACAGACACACGGCAAAGTGTATGTCCGGTCTCGAGGTAGTGAGGTACAAGAGGGAGCCAATCATGCTGTGATACTCCTTCTGATCAATTGGCTCGCCGTCCTCATCTGGGTCAAGAGAAGCTGTAGACGCCATGGGAGTTGACACGGGCTTACCATCACTCATGTCGAAGCGTCTCAAGAGGTCACGAGTGTACTTGCCCCGATGCAAGAAAGTACCCTCCCGAGTCTGCTTGATATGGAAGCCAAGGAAGAAGGTCAACTCACCCATCATACTCATATCAAACTCGGTGCTCATGACATCCGAGAACTGTGAAACAAGAGTATGAGAAGAGCCGCCAAAGATGATGTCATCCACATAAATCTGGACGAGCAGTAGGTCAGTGCCATGCCTACGAATGAACAAGGTCTTATCTACCTTATCCATCTCAAAATCATGACTCAACAAATAGGACTGAAGCCTCTCATAACAAGCTCTAGGGGCCTGCTTAAGTGCATACAAGGCTTTGGAAAGCTTGTAGACATGGTTTGGGTATTTTGGGTTCTCGAAACCTGGAGGCTGTCTCACATAGACCTCTTCCTCAATAAAGCCATTGAGGAAGGCACTCTTGACATCCATCTGGTAAAGCTTGAAACCCTTAGAAGCTGCAAAGGCAAGCAGGATTCTAATGGCCTCAAGTCTAGCTACAGGGGCAAATGTCTCCTCGAAATCTAGACCCTCAACCTGGGAGAAGCCCTGAGCTACCAGTCTAGCCTTGTTCCGAATGACAACCCCATCCTCACTCTGCTTGTTCTTGAACACCCACTTAGTCCCAATGATTTGTGACCTCGAGGGGGCTCAACAAGCGACCAGACCTTGTTTCTCTCGAAATTCTCTAACTCCTCATGCATGGCATTGACCCAAGACTCATCAGAAAGAGCATGAAAAACGTCCTTTGGCTCGAATGAGGCAATAAAGGCAGAGTGGAGACAGAAATGTGACATGCCAGACTTTGAGCGTGTGACTCGCTCAAAAAGGTCTCCAATCATCTGCTCCGAAGGATGGTCTTTCTGGATATGTCGGGGAGGTCCTGGATGAGAGGAAGAAGTGGCCTCTACCTCATGAGCTGACGAGGTAGGAATAGAGCCACTAGCTCCAGAGGAATCAGAAGGCATGGGCTGAATACTTGCTCTTGCTCAATGGCCGAAAGAGAACTTTCTTTAGTAAAGCACTTTAAAAAGCTTTCCAAAATTGGCTAACTGGATTGATTGTCCCTTGTTGGGACTGGAGAGACTTGTGCAATTGGAGGGGCACTTTCCGTGGAAGAAGGCACCTCAAGGGGAGGATGAGGAACTGGATCGGGTAGACAACCCTCATCACCATCATCCTCATCATCCACAAAGATGGGCTCGGACTTCTCTAAAGAACCTGAGATATCAGGCCTAGTCCCTGGACTGGCCTCGTCGAAGGTCACCTCATAGGTATCTACCAACTTATTAGACTCGCAGTTCCAAACCCTATACGCCCGCGAAGAAGTCGAGTAACCTAGAAAGATACCATCACAAGAACGTGACTCGAACTTGTCTAGGTTTCCAGACTTCAGAATGAAACACTTGCAACCAAATACACGAAAATGCGAGACACTGGGTTTTCGACCATATCTCAACTCATAAGAAGTGCGATACAAGTGTGCCCGAAGAAAAACTCTGTTCGAAACATGGCACGCGGTCGCAATAGCCTCAGCCCAAAACTTCCTAGGTGTAAAATACTCATCAAGCATCGTCCTGGCCATCTCGACCAAGGTACGGTTCTTCCTCTCCACGATGCCATTCTGCTGTGGGACGTGCGGAGAAGAGAACTTGTGCTCTACACCTGTCTCATCACAGAACCTCTCAAAATAGGAATTCTTGAACTCCATGCCATTGTCACTGCGGATCGCTCGTAAGGCACCAGGAGCTCAACAGAAAGCCTACTAATAAGACCTCGAAAATGTGTAAACGTCTCATCCTTCGAGGCTAAGAAAAACACCCAAGAGTACCTCGAGAAGTCATCGACCACGACAAGAACATACCACTTCCCTCCTGCTGACTGCACTTGGGCTGGTCCAATGTGTCCATGTGGAGCAGCTGTCCTGGTGCATCGGTCATAGTCATTATGACGGAGGATGAGAAGCGGCAACCATCTTGCCGTGCTGGCATGGAGCGCAAACAAGATCTTTGACCATTTTGAGTTTAGGCAGACCACGAATGAGATCATGGCCGCTAACTCGGGTCAAATGGTCAAATCCAATATGACCAAGTCTCCTATATCAGAAAGTAAGATCACGGGGCTCAGAAGCAACTAAACACCGGAGAGGATCACCAGAAGACTCAGAAAAATCAGCACGAAAGATCCTCCCATAACGAGAAATCCCGCAAACCAGACTACCCGAAGAATCAAGAATTTTGGAAGCGTTTTTCTTAAAGCTCACCTCAAAACCGTCATTGGTAAGCTGAGAAACAGAAAGTAAATTATACTGCAGCTTACTAACTAAGGCAACATCTTTCAAAATAAAAGACTCATTAACGCGCACTGTACCTTTGGCGATGACGCGCCCAGATGAAGCGTCTCCGAAGGTGATTGTCTCATCACCTAGAGCTCGGGCTAAGAAAGAGAACCACCGAGAATCTCCGGTCATATGCCCTTCCCAGCCCGGCAAACCTGAGTCAAACAGAGAGTAAAGGCTCAGTACTGGGATAAATCAACATTGATTTTGGCACCCAATACTGAGTCACACGCCGAGTAGAAGAAGTAGCCACACACGACTGACCTCTATCTACCCTACGCTCTCTGTCGCTCAAAGAAGCAGAAGGTCTATGTGCAGACCTGAAGCTGTTGCTGGGTCCGACCGCTTTGGGAGAGCGAGTCGGAGCACCGGCAACATGCTGATCACACCGCGGGTAGCCATCTCGACGGGGGAAATGAGATGTACCCTCAGAACAGTGGAAGTCACGACCAAAGGCATATCGAGGACGAAAATCAGTAAAACCAGAAAAACCAAGTCCTCGATGCTGCCCAAACCCATCAGCTGAAGCAAACTTAGACCTCGTGTTGGTCTTAGGTGCACTCAAGTCTGGGGCTGACCCTGAATACTCCTAAGATCGCGAACACGATCTCTCCGCGTAATCTTGGCACGCCTGAAACATCTCTCGATCATGTGTGTCCATCCTTCTGACAGAAGGTGCAATGATACTTCACCTTCTGAGAGGTAGAAGTAGCACGATGAGGCTTCGCCTTCTGAGAGGCTGAAGCAACAGGTGGAATCACCTTGCTGTCAGAAATTCCTTGGACAAAGCCCGCTGACTTAAATTGAACTTTCTCCGTTCTGGGCTTGACCTCGATCACACCTGCGGCTATGGATCTGAGCACGGCAGGTAGATGCTTCCTAACATCCTCAAGAAAATTATATCCTAGACCTTGATTGAATTTGCAAATCTTGGACTGGTCTAGAATAAGATTTAGCTTCTTCTTGCCTCCTACAAACCTCTCGAGAGTGTTCATAAGATACTGACACTCCCGAAAGAGAGAGGTGCAAGAAGAGCAAGGGGAAGAAGAGACAGCAGGAGAAGAGGAAGAACCAACAACAGAAGAAGGAATGGCATGTGCACACACAGCCGCCTCAACATTGAGGTCTTCGCAAGGACTAGAAGGAACAACCCTACCTCTAGCTGTTTGGTCATCGTGCCTAAGCGTCTCTACTCCTTTGGGCTTCTCCCCCACCGAGGCAATCACATCACAATCAGTTGATGACTTCACTAGAAGATCCTTAGTTAGCTTCACATATTTTCCATTTAAAATAACGAGTTCAAGTTTTAGTTTTTCACAACTCATGCATGGTGAGCTAACAGGGTCCTTAGTCGTATACTGGGTCAATTTGTTGTTATAATCAACCATTTCTTGGAATTGCTTAGAAACAGACTCAAGCTCAAGGGTTAATTTTGGACAATTGGTGCAAGAGACAATAGGCTCAAGTAATGAAGCATGCAACTCAGCAATTTTATGATCTGCCCTTTTTAAGTTCAATTTCAAATTATTGCAATTTTCACAGGACTCGGGCAGATCAAGGAGCATGGTATAAAGACCTCTAAACGCA
Organism: Dendrocalamus latiflorus; assembly: GCA_017311315.1. NCBI lineage: Eukaryota > Viridiplantae > Streptophyta > Magnoliopsida > Poales > Poaceae > Dendrocalamus > Dendrocalamus latiflorus. The sequence continues at coordinate 11,629,492 of CM029659.1, read as the reverse complement.
TTGTCCTTATCCTCACATGAGGTGCAAGATGTAGTCTCAACAACGGTAGATGAAGGAGTAACAATCCTACTCATTTCTAGTTCAGCCAGAAGACTAACATTCTCCACCTTAAGCATGTTAAGCTCAGAAGACAAACTATCATGAGAGGTCCTTAATTTCTCCATGTCATCAAGCAAGGCATAGCATGTATCACATTCGTCACGGAAGGGAGCAAATATAAGTGAAGTAAAGCTCCCGTGACAATCTATCTACTTCCTTCTCCAACTCGCTACACCTAGCTCTAGATCTAGCATGGAATTTCCCTAGCTTAAGAAAATCATCATTAAGCTGGTCATAGAAGGGGTATACCTCGTCAGAGTCAAAGTAAAGCTCGCTGTCGCTGATCTTGCCCTCAAAGGCCATGAAGCACATGCCGGAGAAGTCGTCGCCGCCCTTGGGGTCTTGCTCATCCGTCCCATCGTCGTCGCTCCACCCCTCCACCTCGCTGAGGTCAAGGTCGTCGAAGGCGGTGAGGACGCGGTGGAAGAGCTTTTTGGCTTTGCCAAGGTCGTGGAACTTCTTCTTGCCTTGAGTATGAGCCGGGGGGCTTCTTGTTGCGGTTCTTGTCGATGTAGTCGTTCTTGCTCACACCGCCGTATTCATTCTTGCCCTTCCCCAGCTTGGGGCAATTCGCCCGAATGTGGTTGGGGCCACCACACTCGAAGCAAATTATCAGACCACTCCTCTTTCGATCTCTCACCCTCTTGTATGCGTGGAAAAACTTTCTGGCTAGAAGGGCTAACTGATCCTCTGGTAGCTGCTCTAACTGATCATTAGTTACGTCACAGAGGGCAGCTAGAGAGAATCCACAAATCGACTCGGAAGAAGGTCCAGAAACCAGACTGGGATCGGTGACTAAGGCCATCGACTGCGACTTCGACCTATGAGAGACTATGTCAATCTCGTGAGTCTTGAGGCGTGAGTACAACGCGTCAAGAGTCAAGGTTGAAAGATCTGTGGTGTCCTTGATGGTAGTCACCTTCATTTCCCAAACACGCAAATCCAGAGCTGCAAACATCTATCGAGCATTGTCCGAGTCGGGGTATGTGAGACCGACCGCTCGGAGGTTGCTCAAAATCTTGTGGAAACGCGCAAAGCACTCATCAAGGGACTCACCAGCGAGCATTTCAAACTTGTTGTAATCTCGCTTGAACTGGTCCTGTCGAACTGTCTTAATCTGGGTGGTGCCCTCATGGTACACATCGAGGGTCACCCAGATGTCGAAGGCCGACGTCAGATGAGAGATGCGATCGAACTCACTTCTGCTCAGACCCTGAATTATGATGTTCCTCACCTTAGCGTTCGCCTCAACATCAAGCATGTTTCCAACGTTGATGTTCTCATCGGCAGGAACAACATATCGGGTCTTCACCTTCCGCCAGGTGGCATAACCCTGAGCCTGGATGTAGGTCTCCATCCGGCTTTTCCAGAAGGGATAATCGATGCCATAAAAAATGGGAGGCTTGGTGGAATACTTGTCTGTCACCATGGCTCTAGAGACCGGTTAAGATCTATGAGGAAGAGCTATCCGGCTTTGATACCAATTGTTGGATCAAAATCGGCAACAGAGGGGGGGTGAATGTTGCTTCTTTAAAAATAACTCCCGAAAGTATCCCCGAATGAAACTCTTCTCCAATAGCTATGAAAGCTATGAAACTGAGTTCAAATGTTCTCTGGAACCCTACACTAACAGAGAGGAAAGCTAGGCAATTAAAATGAAGACAATACAAGAATTGCACAGGCAAAAAGGGGAAGGCCGGTCTGACCGCACCCCGGCCGGCGGTCAGACCGCCCGGGCCACGCCCGTTGGGTTCAGACAGGAGCAGAGTGCAGCAAGCGCACGACAGAAATTCCGAAAATACTAATTTTTTGCATATTTAGAGAAATTAGCAAAATCCTTCTTTTCTCCTCAAATAAAAAGATCAAGAACATAAACTAAATACCCAAAAGACCTCAGGAACCAAAAGGATTTAACAAAAGAACATGAAATGGAGATTTGAGCCCAAAACTGAGAAACTTATAGAAGCAGCACAGAAATCCAAATTCCTAGCCAAACCTTGAATCTTTGATCATGAAACCAAGTGATTAGCTAAGGAATAGCCTCAGGACTCAGATACTCATTTCAGGGCACATCCTTTTGGAGGAAAAATGAAAATCACACCAAACCCTAGAAATGGAGAAACAGGGGTGCATTTTGACGAAGAACAGAAAAGAAGGATAACTCAATGAATCCAACGTTTGGTCTTGGGAATAGCTGACCAAATGGTCTAGAAATATAATCCCATCCTTGAGCAATCCATTTTCAACCTTCTCAGCAAGAAACAACTTCAAATCATAGAAATTGAGAAATCACACAGAGGAAGAATACGAAGAAGAAAACAGGAGGCAGGAGCATCTCAAATTAAACCATCTTAAATTGATATTGAGGAAGAGAGATGAATGATTACATATAGTATCAACTCATACCATCCCTACAGCCCCAGACATGATTGAATCAAAGAAATGCTTCCTCCTCACCACATGCTTGAGGGGAGAGCACAAGAACACAGAGAAGGGGCAGAACAGCCCTCTGTCCCTCTCACCCACTCTCAACAACTAAAGCACAAAGAGGAGACACAAAGCAAAAGCCCTAACCACTCACTTAAGCCATTTGACTAAAAGCAAAACCCTAAAACCCTCTCACAAGCCTCAAATGCACCTGGAGACACTTCTCGTATTTATAGCCTTCGCTTAACGGGTTTCTCCCTCGCATTGCCCGCTAAACAAACACCCAAACCGCTTCCTCATGCAGCTTTGCGCTTTTACCGAAACGCCCCTCCTGCACCTTCCGGGAAGCTTCCGCATTCCTTGTCGTCCAAGCCTCGCAACCACCTCGAGCCCTCGCCGTCTTGGGCACACCTCGACCGCTCTGACCTCGGCACCGCATGCGCCTAGTCGCTCGACACATGTAAACACAATTAGCATCAATGAATCATACTTAAGGATGAAATAGCCCAAATGACCGATCAGGAAAAAGAATACGCCTCAAGTCCGACTAACCACACCCGACTGAGCCAAATGCCATCATGACACGAAACACATAAGCCAAACTCAATCTTTTCAGAATACTCGTCAATTACTCATCACAAGCATGGGGTCGCATCCACATGGTCTATCAATAGTATCTACTACAATCAACTTGTTGACTCCATCTTGAAAAGGCACTTCGTTTGAAAATTAGTTATGTAGAAAAGTACTTTATAGTAGAAAAGACAAAAGTTGAAGTCAAAAAGAAGAGGCCCATATTCTAGAATACTTGGGAATTGCCATGAGCTAGATATTTTGTTAGGAAGTTATTAGAACAAATTATTTAGGAATGCTTCATGGAAAATGTTAGAAATTATTTAGAGTTTAGACATTTATTAAGAAAATTCTAGGGAAGAGATATTTATAGTTAGAGAGCTTGGATTGTGCTCAATAGCAACAATCCAATGTTGTTATAACACATAAATAGAGGTGCCATACCCCCTCCTTTGTGTGTACCGTATTTGTTTCATGGATGAGTAACCATAAGAGCTACCACAAGCATCTGAGTGAGTTTTAGGGATGTCAATTAGAAAGCCATAGGTAGAAAGTGAGAGTTAGTGTAGCCACTAAGAGCTTAAAAGTTGTGTTGTATCAAAGTTTTTACTAGTAAATAAAGAGTCGAGTTACCCCTCTTTTGTGTAAGTGTTGGTCTCACATGGTAAGCTCATACTTCTTAGTACTTAGTGCTTGTGGGTTATGACTTAACGTGAGTGGCTTGGCCATCCGGAATCACAATAGTTGTAGCTTTGACATGAGCAGTTCGGCTGCCCAAAAGCTAGACAGTCTTGGCTTTAACGTGAGCAGCTAGATCGCCCAGAAGACAATAATTAATTAAACACAAAGTAGCACTACTACAGAGAAGGCTACACTAAATGCCTCATCACAGACAGTTCCCCAAAATTCATTAGTGTTGTAATTATTAAAGATGATTTTACAACCATGACCACCTTTATTATTAGCGATGGCTAGAATCTTCTATGATACATAATTATCACAAACGGTTCTTGTTCATAGATGGTTCGTATTAAAAACTGTCAGTGATGTTTGCAATTAACACAGATGGTTCTTAATAAAAACCATTTGTGATTGGTTATTTTTAAAAACCATCTATGATGTTAATCTTCTATATATACAGGGGCAAAAACCTAACTCACTGTACTCCTACACACACATAGGTTTTCCAACAACACGTTCACCTTTTCATCTCCCCCTTCCTCACCTCTTGTGCCGCTGCCACCTCCCTGGCTCCCCATCGTTGTCGCCTCCTCCTAGACTCCCCATCATGCGGCTCCTCCTCCTAGCTCTCCGTCGCCGTCATGTCCTCCTCAGCTCCCCATCGTCGCATCCTCCTTGGCTCCCCGCCATGTGGCTCCTCCTCCTGGCTCCCTGTAACCATCACTCAAGGTGTGCATTTCCAGGCATACTTCGACGCCTTCTTCGCAATTATCCATCAGCTTCTTAGGACTAGATATGAAGAAAAGGATTGTGAAGAAGTCGATGGATAGTCATGAAGAAGGTAGCGAGTACACCTAAGATAGAAACCAAGCCCAACACATAGCATGATGGTCCGGATTTGCATATTCGGGTCTCGACAGAGGTGGTATCAGAGCCATATCGACTGTAGGATGGAACTCTACTTAGAAAGGTCGAGTTAGAAAAATTTTCAAAATCTATTTTCTAAATCAAACAAACCAAATTGGATATTTAATATTTTCTCTATTCTTTCCTCATTCTTTGGATTCTTACTCTTCACCTTTTTGGAATATTGTTTACGTAATCTTAAATTGACTTCTTATCCCCATAATATCCATAGTTATCTCGATTTTCCTATAATCAAAGTGAAGGTTGGCCTAGAATTCTTCGAGCTTTGCTATGAAATTTTGGATCAAGGATGCACCCAAAATATTTCAAGACAAGATTGAAGATTACTGTGACGATTGGGAGCCATCAGACTAGATCCCTGTTATAGTTTTTAGCATCGTGTAAATCGTTTGCTTTTTGTTTGCAGTTGTGTGTGATGTGAGCTGCACTTTTGCTTGAATATAAAAATATTACAATATGAAACACTCATGACCAAGATTTAAAAAATAGGACTCACAATCAAGCTAATCCTTTTCGATGAACATCAGAAGGCGCTATCTATAACCAATTTAGTCAAAGTCTTCAGCCATGTCATGTTTTAGTTTAAATATAGCAAATTGATTACTACCAGTCATTATTAAAGCTACATAGCATATAAGTAAATATGATAAAGAAAGCTCTTCTACTCATTTGATTCTAAGACTTGGACTTGATGTATTATTTGACAAGTATAATAAATAAAGCTTTCAAAATTTTTGACCAACAAGCTTACCCTTACAATAATCCCATAGAAAGCAACACACCCAAATTACTTCTCAATCGAGCCCAAAGAGAAGAATCAAGTAGTTAGGAGTTAAAACGAGTAATCTGAGAAAGAAACTTAAGGACCTCTTGTAATATAACATCACATTTTCCACATGGTCTAACCAGAAGGTGACAACTCTTGGAAGCCATCAAAGGAAGTGAAGAACCATCAAATATTCCAATCAAACAATGATGTAAAAGACTGGAACCCACTCAAGCACATGCTTTGATACCACTTGTAGGATCGAATACTGCAATTAGAGGGGGTCAATGATTGTTGCCGCTTTTTGAAGTCTCCTAACGATCGATGATGCTTTTGATTGCTCAGTGATCAATCACCTAATCAAATGCCTAGCGTATGACCGCTTGATCAACCATTCTACTTGACCGCTTGCTTGAATGCTTTGCTCATTATCGTATGATCCAAACCACCAGCAATCACCAACACACTTCAAGTAAATCAAGAACCAGATTGATTAAAGACTATCTTTATTACTGGAATCTCGTGGATTTACAAAGTGCTCTCACAAACACCCCTAAAAACCTTCTCGACAACAGCTTAAAACACTCGGGGATAACAACTATCTCTATTGACCATAGAACCATCGAGTATTGACTATGTATTATATCACCGACAACCACTAGCGAGTATCTACCTGGTACTATAGCGTCGACCACTGAGCACTAACCTAGTACTATAGCAATGACCATTGAGCACCCACCTAGTACTATATCATGACCACCGACCAGTAACTATAGCACAAACTACCATCCACGAGTATCAAAGCACAAACCACAAGTCTTTGACAATCGATTGTAACACCTACGACAACCAATCGCTGACCATGATAACCAAAATCATGACTATCGATTATTGAGTCCTTCCAACTACTGAGTACTGAGTTCTTCTGACTACCAAGTACCAAGTCCTTTTAACTACCGAGTACCATGACCATCTAACCATTGAGTACTTCCATCTTCCGAGTACCCAATCCTTCGAGTTCTGTTCCTTCGAGCACTGTTCACCGATCACCAACCATCATGCACCAGCTAGTCATACTGCTGGCCTAACACGAGTACTCGAAGTACTCGAAGATAGCAAGAACTAAAGAACTCAAACCGACCACAAAAGTCTATAAGCACCGACCATGAAGCCTACAGCAACCAATCATAAAGTCATCGACTTCCGACCACAAAGTCTAAGACTACCAATCACAAGTCCAAGACCACCGACCAGTAAAGTCTACGACTACCGACAGTAAAATCTATTACTATTGAGTACTGATCAATAAAGTCTATGACTATCGAGTATCGACAGGTACTCTAGCTATGATCATCGAAAAGTATTGTAGCTACGACCATCGAAAAGTACAGTAACAAATGACCTTATGACTTTCGATCGTTTCACTGTAGCTAACACCGGTTCACTATCGCTTACAACCAGTTAAATATTGCTTACGACTGATTCACTGTTTGAGGTCGAAATCTATGATTACCTACTGTGGAGGCCAAACATGATCAAAGTCAGATGTGGTTGAAGTCAGATGTGATCAAAACTGGATGTGGTCAAAGTCAGATGTCGTCGAAGTCTGCCGTGGTCGAAGCTTGATGTGGTCGAAACTTGATGTGATCAGAGCTTCATGTGGTCAAGATTTTTTACTACCAAGCATGGTCGACGTCTTCTGGTCATACCGCCTAACACAAAGCAGTCATACCGCTCGCTCGTCTGTCGTGGTTGTTCAAACTTGCTCATCTGTCATGGTTGTTGGCTGTCTTGAAAACTCAAATACAAAAGTGCATCGACCAGAACTTCCAAAATGTAAATTCCAATGAAACCCAAATGTCAATTATTCACCATCACTAAATACATGACCACCACATGGTCTAACACCCTACAACTTATATTCGAGATAATGATCATTGATAGCTCATGTTATAGTGAACTAGCATATTTATCTGTGCAATTGCACAACTGATATTATTTTTTTTGAACGGGTAGGAGCGCTGCCAAATATATTGAAGTCGGAAGGAGAGTTTATATACAAGTTCGAGGGTTGAGAGCCTAGGGGGCTGCACCCTAAGGGAAAAATTAAGGCATTACAGAAAGAGGTAAAAGCTCCGCTAGCCTCTTTGCCCCAACTAAGATCCAGCTTGAACCTTATCCTTAATTTTTGTGAGGAGGGATATAGGGGTGACTACGGATAAAAAAATGCAAGAATTTCACTCTTTCCAGATCTCCCACATGACGAGCATCAATAACAAAGCTAGAGGTTTGCGAGGCACATCTGGCTGCAGAATGGCGGATTCCCACCAATGCCGAATGGAGGCAATGTTGCGCCAAGCTGGTTGTATGGAGTCTGAGATGATCCATTGGCCGATAAGGGTCCAGATTCTTTTTGTGTAGCGGCAATTGGCGAAGAGGTGGATGAAAGTTTCCAGGGAGATTCTGCAGTGGGGGCAAACTGATTGGTTTGGCCATCCCCTCAATGAGAGGCGATCTATGGTCCATAGCCTGTTTTGACTAGCCAACCATGCAAATATCTTACATTTTTGGGGAATCCAAGTCTTCCAAACTAGGGGGTTCATGGATGTGCTTAATGTGCCAAGGAACTGCGCTTTGTAAGCTGAGGCCACGATGTAGCTTCCATGCGGTGTGAGCTTTGAAGTTATACAGTCGTGTACCCCTTCTTGAAGGTTCAAGGAAGATATGTGACCCCAGATGGTGGTGATGAGTTCGTGAATGTGCAGCGCAGTTGGGCCATCCAACCAGTTTAGATCTTGTAGCCATTTATTTTTGGTTAGAGCCACATGTTGGGAATGATTTTTTGCTTTGGAGGTAGTGAAAAGATACAGAGCAATGTCACACAAACGTCTCCCTTGAGCCAAGCCAAGTTTCAGAAGCATGCAATTTTCCCATCATCGATTGAGATGGAGGTGGCTGCCGCCAAAAAAAAAGCCTATCGTGCTCATCACAAAGGGTTTGCATCCCTTTCCATGGCTTGTTTGGAGCTATCCACTCATTCCAGAACCATCTAATTTGCAGGGCTCACACAAAATGTTGGAGGTCCAAGAGGCCAAGACCCCCCCAGGTGTGTGGGTTTGCATACCTTGTCCCAATTGACCTTGCATTTTCCTCTAGTTAGGTATTGAGAACTGGCCCAAAGAAATTGACATGTTCATCTGTTTAGAAAATGGATCACGCCGCTTAGTGGTTTGATAACCGTGAGGAGGTATGTTGCTTGGGCATTTAGCACTGACTTTGCCAGAACTTTCCTTCCTGCGAGAGTCAACAATTTTCCACACCAGCTTGATAAGCGGCTGGACACTTTGTCTCGAAGCCTTTGGAAGTGCAGGTGATGTAGCCTTCAACTTTCCAGGTGAAGTCCTAGGTATTCCAAAGGTAAGGAAGCTAGATTGTCGTGTATAATGGTTTGTAGATCAATCCCTTCACAACGAATCAGAGCCACACAGCTTTTTTGAAGGTTAGTATGAAGGCCCAGGCTTTGCCGAATTTCTTGAGAATGTAGACAGGGGAGGTGACATCTCATTGAGAAGGGTGCAGGAATATGACTGTATCATCTGCATAAAGGGAGGTTTGCAAGGTTGCTGCCCGTCCACACAAAGGTTGCAGGAAGGCCTCATTCCGATGCTAAGTTGAGGATGTTTTGGATGGGTCTATCGCTATTATAAAGAGGAAGGGGATAGCAGGTTGCCTTGGCGAAGGCCTTTATGATGTTGAATAGAGCTACCGAGGACTATTTAGAAGAACTCTAGAGGTTGCAGTGGAGAGGAGGCAAGACATCCAATCCCTCCAACATGGAGGGAAACCCTTGGCTGCTAACAGTTGCAAAAGGTAGTCCCATCGTACTGAGTCGAAACCTTTGGTTATATCTAGCTTGAGGAGGAGGGTTGGCGTTCTTGCCTGACGAAAGATTCTTGCGAGATTCCAGACATAAAGGAAATTTTCCTGAATACATCTTCCTTTGATGAATGCGCTCTGACTCTGTGAAACTAGGTTCTTCATGAATGGGGTGAGGCGCAAGGCCAAGGTTTTGGTGATGATCTTGGAAACACTGTGAATGAGGCTTATTGGTTTATAATCTACCGTGGATTGAGCTCCATCTTTCTTTGGAAGAAGAATAATATTGGCGGTGTTGGAGCACTGAAAACTAGCTATTCTAAGGCTATGAAAACTATGTAGGACTGCCATGAGATCCTCTGTTATGATGTCCCAGCATGCTTGGTAGAAGTTTCCATTGAAGCCATCTGGGCCTGGTGCTTTGTCCTTTAGAAACTGAAGAATGGTCGTGTGCACCTAAAGCTCGATGAAAGGTGCATCTAGGTCATGTAGGTCCAAGCAAGGCAGTTGTAGCGTTTCCTAGTTGAAGGTAGTGTCTACCTGCGAACTGTATTTGAGCATTTGAGAAAAGTGGTCAAATAGCATGTTGGATTTTTTTTGTCGTGTGAGGTGCCAATCTTGTTCTGTCCTGAGGCGTTGGATAAAGTTCCTTCGTCTGTGGAAGTTGACCATGATGTGGAAAAACTTTGTGTTTGTGTCTCCATCTCGCAACCAATTGATGCGCAACGCTTGGTTGGTACGAGATTTTTGGACTACTACCAGGCCCATGATCCTCTTTTTGAGGCGAGCTCAGAGGTCCACCTATTGTTGAGTCAAAACCCTGTTTTCCTGTGCGATGTCCAGCCACAGGATGATCTCTTTGGCTATGTGTAGCTGTAGCTTGACATTCGGGAGCAACTTGTTGCTCCATGTCCTTAGCCAAATCGCTGTTTTTTCAATTTCCAATTTCCTGTTGAAGATGGAAATCGGGTTACGACCCGATGTTGTCTCCGCCCAAGCCTCTTGGACTACCTATTGGAAAGTCAGCAATCAGGTCCAGAATTTTTTGAAACGAAAGATTTTGGGTGGCCGTGGTGCACCAATGTTTGATAGGAGGGGGCAATTATCTGACATAGAGGTAGATAAGGCCTGTAAGGTGTGATCATTGAAAGTGGTGTTCTAGGCAGCATTGCAGAAGTATTTGTCTAGTTTAACTTGAGTGGGATTGTGTCCTTCGTTGCTCCAAGTATATTTGCGGTTTTATAGGTGAATCTCTGTATCTCGTAGGTGTTGAGGGCGTTAAAAAAACCTTCCCATAAGACACTGATTAAGATTCAAGTTGTTTTTGTTCGTGGCCCTGTAGATTATGTTGAAATCGCCCAAAAGGAGCCACTTGATGTCCAGCGGTAGACGCACAAGCATTAGTTCTGCAAGGAATCTCTCCTTGTCCCTGTCGAGCGTTGGGCCATACACCGTGATTAGAAGAAAATTGGTAGCGCATTCCTGGATTGTCACATCAATAGTGAGGCCGAATTCATGGCGTCGGGAGTTGGAGATGGTGACTATAGCGCTGTTCTAAAGGATGAGGATCCCTCCTCTGGTGTTCTTCGTCGGGAGGAAGACGAATTCGTCTAGCCTATTTTCGCTGATGGAATTGGCGAGAAAATGATCGACTGATTATGATACAATTGTCTTTAGTATATAATTCTGTTGTCTATAATTAAAATATACTTATATTTGCTATACAACTCTAATATACATGTATGATTAATCTGCATCGTTATAATCTGACCCCACCAAAAGTGGTAGAGATACTTCTCTTTTTCTCGATTAATATGAGAATTTCTAGGATTGTTTTTTTTAAGATTATTATGCAACTCTCTTACCCTCCAAACGAAAGGCACCTCTCACCAATTGTTTTTATTTATAGATGGGAGCTAGGCCATGCTGGAAAGATATGATGCTCACGGCCAAAGCACCAGTAAGTTCTTTGTCAGTTGTCACTGCTTTTCTTTTTGTCCCGAATTATTTGGGGGAGTGCAAGAACACAAGCTACTGAATCAAGCGATGCGAACGCCATCACTTCATCTATAGTGAAATTCCAAATTTCATCTCTAGTGGAACTTCAATCGAACAGAAGATCATAATTGTTAGGCAAATATCTGGACACACCCAACTAGGGTCTTTCATTTGTCATCTGATAAGGAAACAAGCTTTCATTCCATTCAAAAAATTAGGCTGGTTAGCACAAAACAAAAATGAAATGACAGAACAGCTATCCAGTAGGGTGGAATTAAAATAGATATACGTTTCACTCGCGTGATGAAACTATATCGCTAACCCCAACGTCATGGCTCTGTTTTTAGCATTGTTACTTCGGTTGTTGGTAATCCAAGGCACCCCACAGTTATATATGTACATATTTGCGTTTCATCTTATTGTATTGCTCTTTGTTCACTTAAAAATATTAAAGCGAATGAGCAAGTACCAACAACATATATCTGCTATCTGAAATGGCAAAGCAAAACTTAAATGCTAAGGTACTTATCAATTAAGTTGTAGATAACACAATATTATTCAGAGCATCGATTTCCTAGAACTACTTGCACTGGATCGTATCACTCTGGTAAGTCCATATGCCTATAAGATAAATGTCTCATTGGTCCCATCAGAATCATGGAACAGTACTGTAGCTACCGTCAGATAAAGCTGCAGATGAGAACATCTGGTCCACTTCGATTTCCACATCTGATCTTTTGGCGAAGCGGCCCTTGATCCTTGGCCGTGCTTCGGCGTACGCCTTCCTTGTCACATACCGTATGGTCTTCTCAAACTTTCTGGCCTTCTTCTTCTCCTTGTACCTGAGGACTCTGGCCTCTCTGTCCATGGAGCTGAAGTGAAGCGGCATCTGAAGTGAAGGACCTGGGAAGAGATTGATGGCTCCAGCAGGTGTCAGGATGCTGGAGTTTGGCATATCTATCACTGTGTTGTCTGGTACTATAGCCACCTCCATTGATGAGAAAGATACCTGAGATGGAATCGGCAAATGGTCACTGAAATATGCGAATCATAAGGAGATTGCAGGTGTCATAGACCCTGCAATGATATGTAGATGGGTTTAATTTAATTCTATGTACAGAAATATTTTCAAGCTTTTTAATGTTCCAAAGTAAAATAATGTAATTTGTGCATAGGGATAAAATCTGCATTATGCTTACCAGTTATCAAATCTCTAATGATGTCTCATATACTTTCATGTAGTGATTGGTATGTATAAAATAAAAAGTTGGTAAACAGATAGCATAGCTTCTAGTTGGCAGAGAATTCGAGAGATTGCATATGAAATGACTTTTAAATTTGTGAGCTAACTTGGATAGTCTATGTTTATAAGTACAGGAACCAATCAATTAATTTGCTTAGAGATGAACTGTGTACTTTCCTTTAAAGTGGCTTTACAGCAGTTCCATTTTGAAAATCATCAGCCTAAAGTTCCCTGCCTAGAAGAAGAAACAGTTGAAGAAAGAACAAAAAAATTGAGGAAACATTAAATATCCCCCATTTTACCTCCACCAAAAAATGTACTTTTTGGTTGAGACCAATTTATCTTATGATTTTGTTAGAAAAGTGCTTTTTTGGAGGATGGCCTTTCACTTGAAGTAGTATGAACTCTAAATCTAACACATGACAACATGACATGTAACGCCATAGTAATGATGAACTCACGCTGTTGCTGATGGAATCTGTGTAAGCACTGACCCCGGCGGTCATGGAGGCAGCCTGCTCTGCCCCTACAACTCCATAACCACTCTGCTGCTGCTCGCTCACCATTGAGACCTGCGAAGGTACTACACACTCGCTCCCTTCCTTCTCTGCGAACTCCTTTTGTATCTGCTGCTGTTGCTGCTGTTCTTGCATCCCATATTGCTCTTGGTTCTTGTCTATGTGGTTGTCGTAGAAGGAATTGTACCCGGCAAGATCAAAGTACTCATCCACTTCACCAAAGTACATGTTGTTGTTGTCGCTACTGCAATTGTGGTTGTCAGAATCTTTGCTGAGCAGCAGCCAAGAGTCCACCTCCTCTTCCTTGTCGCCGAGGACGGTGGTGGTGGCTGCTGCCTCAACAAGTACAGAAGCAGCCGGAATGGCTGCGGCCGGGAGTGGCACCACGGGCACACGTTGGTGCCTCCCGGCGAGCGGGTTTGCGGAGTGCACCTGTGCATCGCAGGCGGCACACAGCGCTGCAGCATCTGCGCGGCATGCCAGCACCGCAGGCGCACGCTCGCAGGCCTCGCAGACGCGCACGCGCTCATGGCGCGAGGCCACGCGGTTCGCGGCGTGCACCCGCGCGTCGCAGGACGCGCAGAGGTACGCGGCGTCGGCGCGGCAGTACACCACGCTTGGCACCGCGCGACACCCGTCGCACGGCCTGGCCCATGGGCAGCTCCCCTCTCCTCCTCCAGCCTCCTGCTCGTAAACGTTGCCGCCGAAATTATAATTCATGAACGAAGAGACCTTGTGACTTGCACCACATAGAGCATGTAAGGAGTCTTAGGGAAGTGTAGTAGTAGGGTATAGGCAGCAGCTACTGCTTCCCTATATGTGTGTGTGTGTGTATGTCTTCTCCTGTTCCTCTACCTCTGATAGCTATTATGTTTTCTTGCACTGCCTGTGTTCAGTGTGGGGGAAAGTCACCAATGCTGGAAGTTCAGTGTATAGCACTAAACAGTAGGGTGTCACTGGAATCCAGGGAGTGACACTTGGCGTCATTCTTGGGGGCGAGGACCGCTGTGTGCCTATGCTGTGGTTGGCTTTGAATGTTGCTGCCTCGCTCTTTTGTGCCAACGCCAATCCTCAGAGTCGGAGTCGTTTTCAGATAAAGATTTGATTCACTTTGGCACGCCTGGAGGAATTAGAGGGAGTGCTTTTCGGCCAAATCCGCTTGAGCTGATGTCAAAACTTTTTAGCCAAAGCAATTTGCATGGTCCCCAGCGTAAGAGCTGAATTTGAGTTCTGACTTACTTCTTCAATTCCTTCAGAGATTCCGTTTGTTCATCTTCCACATTTGGATTCACAAGACAGATGAGCTGAACAATTGCTGATGCAAATAATAGGATGGATCGAGATAATTCTCTCATGTATCCTTGGATTGTCCGTAGATGATGCAATTGCCATTCCTTGGACTGGGCTAAACCTAGAGGTGGAGAATTGGAAGCCATTGTGGTATAAACTACAGTTTTGCTATTGCACAGGCGACTGAAATTTTTTTATGTTTCAGTCACCTGAAATTGCACTCTCAATGAACTAAAATTGCAGCCCCCCTCCAAAAAAACAGCTGCAACTTTAGGTGATTCAGAGTGCAACTTCAGGTGACTTGAAATTGCACTCTCAATCAACTAAAATTGCAGCCCCCTAAAAAAACATGTGCAACTTCAGGTGATTCAAAGTGCAACTTTAGGTGACTGAAAGATAAAAAAATTTCAATCGCCTGTGCAATAGTCTATCCCTATAAACTATAAAGGAAACTATAAAGGACGCAAAGGGAGGAGGAAGATGCTGCCTCTCTCTCTCTCTCTGCACACCCTTTTGCAAAAGAGAAAGGGAGGGAGGGTTCTTTTGGATTCCAAAGCATGAGGTTCAGTGCCAGTCATTGGCACTCCCCCTTAGCCGTTCCACCTTTTGGAACCTCAAGCGTGCGGTAGCAAGTGGAGATACAAGGGAAAAGCTCCAAAGCGCCCCGCCATGTCACTAGATAGTTTCTTTGCCGACCTATCGATCTGCAAATATCTAACCTGCTGTGTAGTGGACAAATCAATTTACCGATGCGTCTTGTTATATTTCAGCTACGAGGGTTTGCTGACTGATCAAGGAACTGACCCATTCTATCTATAACCCTTTTTAGACCAATCCATCTCTAGCGACTGGAACCTTCGTGAGTTATGTGCTTTGTTAATAGCCCTGTTACGCCATTAAAGATGCCTCTGTGGTCATCCTTTTGCACTATGTTTGTAATTAAGAAAAATATACTGTTTTGGAAGAGTATTGCTAGTGCTCGGGCAGTACAGCCAGATACCTGCTGCGATGATGTATTGAGTTTGCTTGTATTGTGGTTTATTTAGGTTTTATGTCAAACATTAGACAACATATAATATTATTTTTGTACCAGTAGTGTTATTTTTTGCATTCTACTTTAATTTTGTGGAAGTATAAATATAGCATAGAATAACTCGGAACAGCACATTAAATTGCTTCAGATGAAGTATTCTAGACAATAGATATTCTCAATGGTTCAACAAGTCGGTGCACAAAAATTTCAGAAGAGCTTATTTGGATCTTTAAAAAACACAGGCGCTTATTTGGTTATAGCCTTACACACTGTAACACAAATTATGCCCTCGGTATATTTGATTTTCTTCCCAAAAAAGTAACATGATATGTTGAAAATTAATCTTCTTCCCTACCAGTTGTCCTATCTGTACAGGTAAAGCTAATAGATTTTTTTCCTCCTCAAATCCATCTTTATTCCATTTCACGAGTGCGTGTATATACAGCAGTTCCGCATAGGTGGGGACTGGTGAGCTGCCAAGACCAGGCGACTGAAGAAAGGGCCCCACTACCCAGGAATTGTAGCGGATGGTGACACCTAAAGTAAACTCATCAGGTAAGGACTCTGTCTGAGATACCATTTTTGGCCTTCACAGTTGGCGTAGACATCTTCAGAATTATTGGTTTCTATATGTTCTAAAGGAAGAAATGTCCTTGTTTCTGCGTACAGTGTGACGTATACATTAACACGTTTCAACTTAACTACATGTGTTCACGGGAAGCTGATCTAACAAAGGATCATGGGGTTTTCGTTTGACTATGTGGATAGATTGTGAATATAGTGATGATGAATAATTGATATTTGAGTTGCATTGAAATTTGTGTTTGTGAAATTTTCGGTCGATGCACTATTGTGAAACTAGATTTGTTAGAATATTAAAGTTAAGCGATCTTCGGGAGACTTCAACCGCTCAACAATCGGAGGGTTTGACCACAGTCGGTAGCCATAGGCTTTGACCTCAACCGGTAGTCGGTAGTCATAGGCCTCAACCGGGGATGATTGGTAGCTATAGTACCTGGTCGATGGTCGTAGCTATAGTGTTTGGTCGATAGTCATAGCTACAGTGCTTGGTCGAAGATTGTAGCTACAGTGCTTGGTCGAAGGTTGTAGCTACAGTGCTTGGTCGATGGTCGTAGCTACAGTGACTGGTCGATGGTCGGTAGTCGTAGGCTTGGAGTGCTACAATTCTTGTGACTTTCAAGTAATCCGAGTACTCGTAATCTTTGAGTTCTCGTGTTTGGCCAGCGGTCTTACCGGCCTATGCATGGCTGTTAGACTAGTCTTTTTGAATGGTCTGAGTTTGATTTTTGGAAAGCATAGAAATTGAGTTCATGGTCGATTTGGCTCATATTTATTGTTGGTTTGGGGTGTAATATATATATGTGTAGACTGATGTTGGTCAAATTGGAGAGAACTTGTGCCGAGAAAATGTTTTTTGGTCTTTGCATGTGCAAGTTGGGCGTGGAGACGGTTATGGTCGATAACGAGGAGAACTAGGACTAGAATGGGGAATTCGAGGTTCAAGCAGTCGAGGATGTCACGAGCTGGTCGGGCTCACGCTGAAGCACGTAGAGATCAAAGGTAGAAGCTATGGGAGGTGCAGTCCTATAGGCTTCGATACGTGATGAATTGGAAGGAGCTATGAAAGGTGTCAATAACTGGAAGGTTTAGAGATTTCAAAAAACCCGTGTTTGAAAGGGTTTTGGGTCTCTTGATTTTCGGAATCAGATAGAATTTCATGTCCGTGTTGATTAGGACATGGTTTGGGGTTCTAGCATATAAGTGTTGAAGGAGTGCTTTTTGTGGAGAAAACTTTTAGAGTTTTTTGCTAGGGTTTGAGAGGTGTCGTAAGGGCACAAAACATGATTCAGAAATAAAAGATCAGATCTATTCTGAGAAAATATAAGTCAGCGCTGGCTGCATATCTTTCTAGGTTTGTCTTCAACTCGTTCTCGTTTCAAGCAGTGCGTGGCGAGATAGCGTCCTCAATCGACTTCACTTTCCTGGATCCGTGCCGAGTTGTCCACTCGATCGTCGACAACAACATTGGCAGGCAAAGCAGACCACGAGCATGACAACTTTATCTATCGTCTTTTTTGTGTTCTCGGTTGCGTGCTAACACATCACGATCATACGTGCTATACGGGTGTCTTCAGTCATCGGTTCAATCCAACGCAAGCCATCCTCGATAAATCGCAAAAAAAACCAGTATGATCATTCACTCCTCTCTGATTACAGTATTCGATCCTACAGTTGATCAGTAAAGCCAAACTTAAGTAGCAATTTCTGATATAGCATTGGACACCTGTATATCTGAATTTCTTTCGCCAAAGACAGCACTGGGAACACACATGATATTAAAAAAAAACATTCATGCAAGAAGAATAATTTGGTGCACCTGAGCAGCCCTTAAGATTTTCCAAGATTGGTGAACCCAAATCCACCAAACACCATTACAGGGAGGGGGAGAGCCTGAACCATTAGGTGTTGCCCAATTATGGTGCTTTCTGCTTGCTTACTCCACCAACCACATCAGTGTTAGTTCATCTCCCTCTTTGACCGATATCTCTCACAATTCTACGTACCCTTGTCTCACTTCGCTATAAAGCCCATGCAGAGCAAGAAGCTTGCCACAAAAGCATCCGAATTATCCAAAGAGAGGGACAGCTAGAGCTAAGTCAGAATGGCTACAAGTGTGTTGTGCTTCAGGGCGTTTGCTCTCTGCGTGGCCTGTGTTCTCCTGACCGTGCCATTGCTGATGGCACAGGACCCTTCAAACCTGGGCTTGGAGCACTACTCGAAGACGTGCCCGAACGTGGAGCACGTCGTCCGGACCGAGATGGAGTGCGCGGTGCGCGCCGACCCGCGCAATGCTGCTTTGATGCTTCGTCTCCATTTCCATGACTGTTTTGTCCAGGTCGGTTTTCCGATCTTTTTTACTTGACACACTAACCTTGTTTGTTAATCCACACTTCAAAATGCATATTGTGGAGAAGTATTGTGTTTGCTCTGAACATCTGAATGTTTGTTGCAGGGCTGTGATGGATCAGTGCTGCTTGACGACACCGCAACGATGATTGGAGAGAAGCAGGCAGATCAGAACGTCAACTCGCTGAAAGGATTTGACCTGGTTGACAAGATCAAGCAAAAGCTGGAAGCTGAGTGCCCTGGAACAGTTTCCTGTGCAGACTTGCTTGCCATTGCAGCAAGAGACGCTGTTGTCCTGGTAAATCAAACGAAACCTATGTTCAGAGTTCTGATTCTTGTGCAGTGACATACATGAAAGCAACTTCTCACACATGAAGAAAGTTAAGTCTTGTGTGTGCAACACAGTAACATACTTTTGCTTCCATCAGTTTCATATTAGGCTTGCCATTTGAGGAAGTTGAGAAACAGGAAACAAACATTCATTTCAGAATAACTCAGTATACCATTCGAAATCCAAACATCCATGTCATCATAACTTGATGCTAGCTGATAAAACTTGCTGTGACATTTGGATACTGTGTGGCTACCAGCATGCAGGTATCCGGACTTACATGCAAACAAAGAAGAGTACAAATTCATTTTTAAGAACAAAACCGTACAGATTCCATATTTATGTTACAAACAAGAAAAATATCTTGCAGGTAGGTGGGCCTTACTGGGACGTCCCAGTAGGAAGATTGGACTCCAAGAAGGCAAGCCTGGACCTGGCAAACAGTGATATCCCCACTGCTCAGCAGGGCCTCCTCACCCTTATTTCCAAGTTCTGGCAGAAGGGCCTTGACGCCACTGACATGGTGGCCCTCGTCGGTATGTTCTTCTCTTTTGATTGTCAATTTCACATTAAGGTCACTAGTAGGTTCGACGCTAGTGCTTACCAAGTCCCAGGCAGGAAGAATATACGCATATATGGATATGTTCAGTAGTCAAAGCATGTGCACGTGCTCTATGAGGTTCAAGCCTCTTGCCCTAGATTAATAATGTGCTAGAGAGTACCCATGTATGAGTATGTGTGGGTGGAGAGTGCGTGTGTGCGTGTATGCGTGCGTCCTTCCTTATACTCTAAAAAAAACCTGCCAATGAGGTGCTATAAGAAATTGAAAATATATGAACCTATTGGTAGGATTCAGGTAGGGTGTACTGTGTACAGATACTCCTTTAAGCCAGTGAAAATGCCACTGAACCTTCTAAATTCAGATATCATGTGTGGGTGCACCCTTGTTATTTTCTTAAGATGAAAACTACTAATTAGATGTATAACATTTGCATTTAAGGATCCCACACAATTGGATTTGCCCGGTGCGCGAACTTCCGGGACAGGATATATGGTGACTACGAGATGACATCCAAGTACAACCCTGCGTCTGAGTCCTACCTCAGCAAGCTGAAGGAGATCTGCCCCTTGGACGGTGGTGACGACAACATCAGAGCCATGGATAGCTACACTTCCTCGACCTTCGACAACGCCTACTTCGAGACACTCATCAAAGGCGAGGGCCTCCTGAACTCCGATCAGGAGATGTGGTCGAGCGTCGTCGGGTACTCGACGGCCGACACCGTCAACAAGTACTGGGCCGACCCCGCGGCGTTCTTCAAGCAGTTCTCCGATTCCATGGTCAAGATGGGCAACATCACCAACCCTGCAGGTGGTGAGGTCAGGAAGAACTGCAGATTTGTGAACACATAAGCTGAAGAAACTCTGTTTCTGTGCCTGTTCTTTTGATGGTTGGTAGTTGTCTGAAAATAAGAACGTTTTGCAGAGATTATTGTACTGGTATATGCATATTGTCATGGCGCTATAATAAAATGTTTGGCCATGTGGAGTAACGGAGATATACATCATGTATTCCAGTGTAGGAATGAGTATGATGACTAGAGTGGGAATAAATAGAAGTCTAAATTAATTCCGAAGCTTTCAAAATTTTTTCCTTTGAGTGGAAGTAAAACTTTTCACTCCAGTAACTATAGAAGCTATAAAAATTAGAGACAAATAATCACAAAGGAAGATCTGATTAAAACGGAGCAAAACATGCTTTGAAAAGCCCCAGCAGTCTGATGTCTACATACATGGCGGTCTGACGGCGGTCTGACCTCCAGGGTGATCAGATCGCTGTTTCAATGGCGGTCAGACCGCTATAAACAGTAAAATCAGGAGATGCAATAGTAACCGCGATCAGACCGCTACTACAATGCCAAGCAGACCGCTGCTGCAATAATTTCAGGGATGAATAGTATTCCAGTGCTATTTTAAATCTGAAATTTCATATAACTTTTGATCAATTGACCCAAATGACTTAAAACTTTGCACGCACTTTTTCTAGGATATCAGGAACCTATTCCAATTAACGATTAAGAGAATCATTACCAAAGTTCCAACCTTTTTTCATTCGAAGTAAGAGTGCACCAAAATCGATCAAAAGAGAAAAATCAAGATTTGCTCTTACTCGTGAGTTCTTGATGATCCAGATGACCTTAGATGGATTTTCACATGTCATAACAAGGTAAATCACAGCACGAACTCAATCCAAAATGCTCACAACACCAAAACTCGAAAATTACCTCTTTTTCATCTAAAACCGGGCAAACACAAGAACTTACAAATACAAGTGCCTAGATAGATGAGATCTGATCTCTAAGACATTTTTGTCACTTACATATCCTTGGCACAAAGCAAGAACAAGGAAAGAAGAGGAAACACCAATAATCAAGCCAAATCAAAATTTTATCACTTGAGCACAAGAGGGAAATATTTGGACGAATTTTGATCTCTATTGATACTTAGAGATGAATGTTTACCACCACTCCCTAGAAACACACAAAGCCTATGGATGACAAAAAAAGCTTAACCATAATTGCCTCTCACATCTCCCACAAAGTCCTCTCCAAGAACCCTAATTCTACTCTCTACTTGGCATGGATGGCTTAACCATAAGCCACCCTCTCCACCCTTTTATAGTGGAGGCATATGAGAAACCCTAATCAGCCTCTCTAGTTGGGTTTATCTACTTACATGGGCTAACTCGTTAACCCAACATAATTTCGAGTTTAACACTTGCACAAGCATGCTTCTCAAAGCGCTCACACTCATTAACCCATTAATTAATCAACACTTGATCCACTTTACATTTTAAGCACAACCAAGACCCAAAACACTTAGTCCACGCTGCGGTTTTGCACACCGTCATTTTTTGGTATTGAGCAATTTACCAAAATGCTCCTTTACTGATATGGGGTGTTTGATCTTCACGATGTAGGATCGATGATGATAACTTGGATCTCTATAACCTGACGAACCAATGGCACCAACCATTGTTAGAACAGCAACCTGCGACAAAAGAATTCGCCCAATCACACGCTTGTGATCTCGTCTACCTGACCACCAAGTAGATGTATCACTGCTCCTGCAAACCATAAGGAAGCACAAGAACAACGGAAGGTATTCTCAAGAAAATCGCCTAATTCCCAAAGGTAGCACGTAGCATAAACTTGAGAATAAGCATTATTAGCTATCTTGAAAATAACATGGTCTGACCCAAAGGTTACGTATTACAAGGCTTATATAGCCTTGGGCACAGTCCGTAGGACCCCCTAATGATGTACAACTCAATCTTTTATCGTATTAGACTTGAACTCCTTCAAAAAGGAAATTAAAATCAATAGTTGTCACTTTGTTTTGATTGTAGCAGTTGATCCCGGATGAATCTAAAGATAAGTCCTCTTCCGTTACGTAGTCCTTGAAATAAGCTTTCCAATAAGTCTGGGATCACCTCAATCGGACTCCATATGCGAAAGTTATTTCCCTTTAATCATAAGTAATCCCTTCGGGTCTACACTGAAACAGTCACGTATGTCATTACGACCACGTTAATGAATGTTATGACCACTTTGAGGTTAATTTCAACATGACCATGCCCTCTTTATGACCACACCTCCTCTGCTGATGTTGGCTTCGACCACTTGTACGACTACGAGTAGCAGTCGTAACCTTCGTAGTCATCCAAGCTTCAAAGAGGATCGGACGGTTCGGACAGCCGAAGCCATGGTCCAAACGTTCTAATGCAATCGAATAGTTCAGAATGAGTCCGTGGTTGTAGAAGTTGTAGTCGTAGTGGTGCAGTGGTCGTAAGTCGTAGGCAGTGATCTGGTTGAAGATATGATTGATGAAGCCATGGTCATAAACACCATGGTTGCAGACACTGTGGTCATACGCACCGTGGTCATAAACACTGTGGTCGTAGACACTGTTGTCGAACGGTGCAAATAGCACCAGAGCATTCGGACTGATCCAAACATTCTGAAGCCGATCCAACAACCCAAAGATGATCGAACAATGCCAACTGTGTCCATTGTCATTGGCCTGATCTGGAAGTCATCTTTGATGTCGATTGGACTCGATCGAATGGCCGAAGGGAATTTTGTGAGCTCGAGTGGTCGTGGGGCCAATCCGACGTTGCAGAAAAGGCTCATATGTTCTTTCCTTGCTTGTTCTCTATGTATTTCTCCTCCATTAGCTTTTCCTCTATGGTTTCAACTCCAAAAGCTTCACAACGTTCGAACCTGAGAATGCACAAAATATTTGTATGAGGTAGTAACCAATTCTCATGTACATTAAAACCAAATGCAATTAGGAGCGAATTTACCTATTGATTAATCCTTTTAGCCTCTGCTTGTGTAATCAGTCCAGTTGGCAGCTCAGGAGAAGAAGGTATCTTTGGGATGTCCTCATCATTTACCGTCTTCCACGAAGTTTTCTGCTTCCTTTGCCACAAAGCATCTTCCATACTTCACCATCTATAATGTGGTCCTAATGACTTGCCACCAAGTCTCTCACACATCCGGATCCCACTGAACCATCCTCACATGCAAATGACCTAAGTCACTTGGAGCACTACATGCTTCTCCTCGCGCATGATGGCACCTGGCTTCTTTGACCGCACAGGATCCCTGAGCCTAGTCCTAGTCCACCTTGTTGTTACCTGTCATGTCCACCACTAGTAGCTCCCACTCTGGTTTCTCATCATCCCAGCTTACAACCATCCCCCAGGCCTCGGTCATTTTCTGTGGCTCCTTGATCGTCTAGACCTTGGCTCCTCCTAAGCATAGTCCTGATCCCTTGACTACTTTGGACCTAAAATCTCCTAGCTTAGTCTCGGTCCCATCTGCCTCACCATGATGTAGCTTTAGGGTCCTGCAACTAATACCAACAAGCAAACCATCACGTAGAACCATACAATACATAAAGTCATCAATTGACATAATTAATCCATACAATGTACCATGCAAAATGTATGCACCCAACCACTGATACTAAACTTAGGACCAAAACATTAAACCTCTGTGCACACAAGCAACGATGCAGGTCAAACCAAATTCATCCCGCGACTCAAAAATCCCAATGCTAAAACCTAGCCGAAGATCCATGTTAAGTCAGTCTGATCACTTGGTCTTAGGGGTCAGACCATTGACCCCAAGCTACTAAACCGCTGCCACACACTTGACTCTCCATCAGTAAACCAATGCGTGCAGACACGTCTTGGCTCACATATTCATGGACTCCCTCATGACTAACATTGCACAGACTCACGCCATGACTAACACCCAAAACACAGAACCAACAGACCAATTTAGCAGGGTCAGTCTGATCGTGGCTCACACGCTGGTCAGACCGCCTCCCCAAATCGGTTTGACTGCACCGTCCCAGTGGTCAGACCACCTGGGCAGGCCAGTCTGAATGGGAATTCTAGAAAAGCACATGTTGAAATTCAATTTCACAAAAAACAAACTCAAGTAATGAAATCAATACACGACAAATACTCAGCACTGACATGGGGTCACCACCATATGGTCCTTCAATCTCCCCCTTGATGAGTAATTTGATAAACACTCCGAAGGCAAGAATTTGAGTTTAAAGTTTTAGAAATTTAAAGCACACAGGATGCAAGAGCCACTAGTGGTCCAGATTTAATAGAATGCAAAAATACGACCATAGTAGCGAGATGTGGAATGGTGCTAAGACTAGAAAGAGCAAGTTTTCAATAAAAGTCCATCCACACCTAAAATGCCTCACATAGCACAATCTTATTCATGGTCCAAATAAAAGAACAATTGTTCATCATAACCATTGTCATAACAAGATAAAGCACAAAAAGAGCGAGTAAGAATAAAAGCAAGAATACTTGATGTTGTAGGGGTGGCCCCCACCTAAGCCCAACCGGCCTGTTAGAGGGTTGTAAAGCCCAGAATGAGACATGTATAATGACATAAATGCCCTTGAGAGGGATACTTGGGTGTAAGGACATAATTGTAAAATACTCCCCATGTGAATATATATAAAACTGTCCTGGGCATGGGGAAGGCCCCCAAGCATTGTTCACCTAACATCTCCACTACCACTCTATAATGTTTGGTCTATAACCACGACAGTTGGCGCCGTTCGTGGGGATGACAAGAGCAAGCTCGGAAATCTGAAGGAAGGCACCAAAGAAGGCTTCATCATCGGCGACGAAGAAGAAGAGGAGTACGAAGGAGGCGCTCGGCAATGCGAGGGCTTTGACGTCAGTTGCGGGTGCGGGTCGTAGAGCCGACACTATAGCTACTGACCTCGACACTCGTGGCACGATAGTCGACCCCACCGCTGGTGCGACGGTCGGCACGTATAGTGCCGATCGGGTTGTCGGGAGTGGTGACGTCGATGCCTGTGCTGCCACAGCCACTGCCCCCACAACCGGCATGGGAGCGGCAGGTGGCCTCGGTGGTGACGCCGGTCTCGTCACCAACTCCGGAGTCCACCGCACTAGCGCGCCGAGCAGTTCTGGAGCGCAAGACGTGGTCGCCACCAACCCGACAGTGCAACCCGGTGTTCCTCCGGCTGCCGCAACCATGTTAACAGTGGAGAACGCTCTACTGATGGCCCTCAACACACTGCAGCGGGAGCTGGCAGACCTTCGCGGGGCCATGCGGGATATACAAGAGGCTCGGAGCCAACAAGTCCCGCCGGTGGCCACGCCGGAGCCTACGCTAGAGCGAGTGGACAGCCGTGATGCCCCTACCTCCAGTCGCGTCCCACTGCGGCATGTGGATCCAGAGTCCCCCCTCTCCACGGGCTAACAACAATCAGCATGGCCGGAGGACTTCAAGTTCCCCAACTCCACGGAGTCGTACAAGGGCGACACGGACCCCCGGGAGTTAGTGTGTGTGTACAAGACTGCCATCGAAACCGCAGGTGGAGACGACATCACCAAGGTGAAGGGACTACCCCTCGCATTGCAGTGAGTGGTGCTCTCTTCGTTTTTCACCATAGAGCCAAACTCCATTTACGCGTGGGAGTAGATCCACGACTGCCTCTACAACAACTTCCAGGGGAATTACGTCGAGCGTGTCGATGCGGATCAGCTCTTCGCCATCAAGCAAAAACCTTCGGAGAGACTCCGAGACTACTTCAAGTGCTTCGCCAAGGTCCACTGCCAGGTCAAGGACGTCAACGAGACAACCATCATCAACGCCACGATACAAGGCCTCCGCCCGGGGCCGTTGGCCGAGTACAACGCGCGCAAGCCAATCAAGACGGTCGTGAAGCTCTTCAATAAGATGGAAGAGTATGCGAGGGTGGAGGAGGACGCGCGGTAGTGCAAAGGTGATGACTCCAACATTAATCAAGTGGAGGACTCGTTGAAGAACGAAGACTCACCGAAGAAGGAGGGCTCCTTGAAGGGCAAGCGCAAGCAAGAGTCTTCAAAGGACGCCCCAAGCGCAAGGACGCCAAACATAAGCAGGACTCGTCGAGTGACAAGCCCAAGCACAACCAGCGAAGATCCCAGAGGGCCCGCTATGTCTTGACATCGAGGGCGGCTCTGAAGATAGTTCCCGCCGGTCGTGGACGAGATCGCCGAGGCCAAGGGCGAGGGCGTGGCCGGGGTTGTGACGATAGACCCCGTGCAGAACAAGAAGACCAGCACTACGACATGTGGTGCGAGGTGCATGGCCGAGGTGACCACAACACGCAGGCATACACCGCCATTGTGGTGCTCCGTCAGAGTGTTGCTAGAGATAGGGCCCTGGAAGCAGGGCCGCCCATCGTGGCCCACGTGCAGAAGACCCATGGAGGCAACTCCGTGAACATCCTATTCGTGGCTGCCTTCGACCAGATGGGGATCCCCCGGAGTCGCTTTGGCCCCTCAGGAATCCCACTGTAGGGCTTCGGGGGTCAGTCGCTGAAGGCGTTGGGCTAGATACGCTTACAAGTCTCCTTTGGCCAGGGCGACAACGCGAGGAGCGAAGACGTCACCTTCGACGTCATTGACATCCCGTACCCATACAATGCCATACTGGGGCGCCCAACCCTCAACTCCTTTGGGGCAGTCCCACACCATGGCTTCTTATGCATGAAGCTCCCAGGCCCGCAAAGTATCATCACCACCTTCGGTGACCAGGACCTCGCCCGGCGCATAGAGCTTAGTGCTCGGGGCCCGCACCGCAAGGTTCACCGAAAATCGTTAAGGCAGACACATCCTCCGCCCCAGGATGGACGCCTAAGCCCCGGCCGGAGGGCCAAGTCACGAGGGTGCACCAGAGGCTCTGAGAGACCATGTGGATGTGACCCCATGTTGGTGATGAGTAATTGACGCATGTTCAGGAAAGTTTGAGTTTGGTTTGAGTGGTTCGAGCCATGTCGTTGTGTGGTGCAGTCGGCTTCGGTCGAGCGTGCTTAAGTCGTTTATTTTTCATTTCGATCGGTTTGGGCTTTGAGTATTTCTTCTGATGCTTATGTATGGTTACAATATTTCGAGCGGTGCTATGTGATGTGTTTCTTGTCTGTGGTGGCTGCAGGACATCGAGACGGAGTCGTGGCGAGGCACGGGATGACCGGACTAGGCACAGGCGGTGCCGAGGTCAAAGCGGTCGAGGTGTGCCGAAGACGGCGAGGACTCGAGGTGGCTGCGAGACTTGGAGGGCAAGGAATGAGGAAGCTTCCTGGAAGGTGCACGAGGGGCGTTTTGGTGAATACGCAAAGCTGCACTAAAGGAAGTGGAATGTGGATAAAGCGACATGAGTTGTTGAGAGCTAATGGGTAAAGTGTGTTGTAAACCCGGTAGTGGAGGCTATAAATACAGAGGGTGTTCTCTACTAGCCTTCAAGAATTAAGCATGAAAAATGAGAGTATGATTTAGAGAGATGGCTTGAGAGAGTTAGTATGAGTTTCCTGTGCATGTGTGCTATGAGTTCTCGAATCTCAAGCATGTATGGGGACTTAGTTAGGGTGAGTTGAGAGAGAGATGAGCTGAAAACAACCCTTTGTAATCGCGTATGTCTTCGTATCAATTTCAAGATTCTCATTTCAGAGCTGTGCTGTTTTTGTTCTTCTCTTTGTTATGTCTTGATGGTTTATCTCTGTTCGTTCTCTTTAAAACCTATATCACTAGAAAAGAAGTCGTGTGTACTTTGAAACAAGAGTTAGTGAAGAATGACATGTAAATCCACTTTCAAGACACATGACAAAGCAAGAATACTATAGTCCAAGGTGATAGGTATGCAATAGATATTCAATGCTCACATAAGCATAAACAAACAATTTTGAGCATGAACAAGAATAAACATAGCATGGCAATGAGCAAAACACGAACACAACATGTTAGAGCGATAGATCAAACTTTATTTATATCCATGGTAAAGAATGAAGCAAATAAGCAACAAAGCACATAGCATGACAAGCATACAATCAAGGATAAAACATGCAAGAAATGCTATTGCAAAGCTTACCTATCCATAATTAGCAATACCACTTATATTATCAATACCATGTAATCATAAAATATGTCAAGGAACATAACATATCTAAATTATGCTAATAAGGACAGAGAGAAAGATATGATAACATGGATGTCTAATAGATACATAGATACCTAGAGAAAGATATTATAAAAATATGATAGTAAATATATCAAGATAACATATGCTCACAATGACAAAATCAAGCTCATGCATATATGATAATCATGATAAAAATTCTAGCCTATACACATGAGCAAGCAAAAAAGCATGACAAATGATGAGACTAGAATAGTATATGCTAATGGCAATATGAAAAATCTCATGTATCCACAATTAATATATCATAATACCAAGTATACAGAAAATATGACATGCAAATATATGGTATAATGATATCAAGTAAGCACATGAATACATGAAACATATACAGGATCATGATATAGGATATTGCAAGAATAATGCATACTTATGAGAATAAAACTCATATATCCACAAAAGATGAGCAATTAGCTAGCACATGGATATACAAACAAAACACACATAAAGGCATAACAAGAATGAAACATGAGTAATACATGCCAATATGATACAAGTGAGCACATAGATAAGCATAACATACCAATTATGATCAAACATGAATATAAAGGCATGAAGGTATAAGATAGCTCACAAAGTAGATGAAAACGCCAAATGTGAAGCACATGCCTCTTGAAGGCCATCAAAGAGAATGGAGAACCATCAAGTATTCCAATCATGTGATGAAGCAAAAGACCAGAACCCAATCAATCACATGTTCTCCATCCTACGTCTCAGTACCTACACATGAGAAGAAAAAGGTGCCTGAGTTTTGGATCCCGAAGGGTTAATAAGCAAGTATTTGGGAACCCAAAACTTGGACACACCAATACTAGAAGTATGCGAGTTAGCATGATGCAATGGATGGTTCATGCAAGAAAATTCGATCTTAGAGGCATGCCACAAGTGGACAACTTGATGAGAAACACGAGTGCCATCTTTGGAAAAGCAACGAATGCCTTACTTGAAAACACTAAGATGAGAACTAACAGAAGCACTAAAAGAACTTACAACTCCTCACTATGGATGCGCACCTTGATGGAAAAAAAATGAGGTTCACGACATGAGAAATGGTGAATATCCTTCCTTGGAACAGCATATAGACTAAAATCAAAATCATAAGAATCAAGTCCACGATGCCATCCAACACCACTAGAAAAGGTGTTAAAGAAGCCATCAACAAAGCAAGCCTTCATGCTAGGCTCACAAGTGTTCATGCCATAAGAAAGGCTGTGTACACTTAGAAACTTAGAAGCATGGGCACGTCGCTTGCATTTGGTATACTAAAAGTAAATGTCTACATGATGCCCATCTCTCCCACAAAATAAACAACAGTGCAAAGGTCTACAAGGACACACGGTCCGGGGGGACAAGGCACCATACATGCTCAAAAGAGAAGTCCCTTGGGACAAGCATAAAGACCCGTGTCAGTGCTAGGTCCACACATGCAATGATATAGGCGATGTGTGTTCCTAAAAACTCGACAATGAATTTGACGCTTGTGCTTGACTCAGCGAAAGCAAAACTCAACAATGTGTCCATCCTTCTTACAAAATGTAGTTTGCTATGAAGAAGAAGCACCCTTATCTTTAGAATTCCCTTGGACAACATCGGAAGTGCCATAAGAAGCAGCAAAAAGTTAAGTAAGAGCTATCCAAAACTATGGCACAAGTACCAACATCAAGTAACTTAAGAGAAGTATGAGAAGAATCTAAATCTGATTGCAAAGAAGCAAGATCAACTATTAAAATATCAATCTCATATTGGAAATTAACATAAGAGTTACAAGACTTGGCGCTCGTATCATCGCACACTCTCTTAAAAAATCAAGCTTATTTTGCAAGGCAATGCAAGAGGTGCAAGAGATTGAAGATGCATTGACAACGTGCATGAAATGCAAAACATCAACATTATTTAATAAGCTAGCATAATTCTTGTAAGAGAATAAATCATCATCAAATAATTTCTCAGTTTCTAAGAACATGCTAGGAGGACTTGACTTAAGCACATCAATTTCTGCCCTAGTATTATCTAAATGTTTTTACGGTACTAGCATTATCTAATTGCTCAAGATAATTAGAAAATCACAAATTCTATTTTCATTTTCAGCTCTAGCAAGTTTAAATTGTTCTAAATATGTGGAATGAGCTAATTTTAACTTCTCAATTTCAACAAGCATGCTAGAACAAGAATCATATTCATTCCTAGCCAAAGATCTAAAATTGGCTAATTCAAACTTAGCACAATCAAGCTCATGATATAAGGCAACACAAGAATCACAAGTCAAAGAAGCATTTGATCTAAGCAACTCATTTTTAGATTTCAAGCATACAAAGGAAGTTCTTAATTTATCATTATCCACAAGTAATGACTCATTAGACTCACATGGCAAAGACAATTTCAACCTAGTTACTTCATCACGCAAATCATTCTTTCCTTTCACTAGGTTTCTCATCTCTAATTTAGGAGCAAGTAGTTTTGAGATGAGTTTTTCCTTACTCATCATTCTTAGTTTGAGTCGATGATAAACTTTGGAGAACTCCTCATGTTCATCTTCTATGGTCACTTTGCACAAGCCATCGGGTTTCTTCTCCTCCTTTGGCTCCAAGGCCTCCTCATTCTTATCACAACACTAAGAGGAGTGGCCAAAAACACCACATAACTTGCAAGTGTCACAATTTGCCCTATTATATTTTCTCACAATTTAGTTAATGAATTCAAGGTTACTGGCCTCATCAAGGTCATTTGCTAAAGTATCATGAGAAGATGAATCAAAAGACTCACAAGACCTCACAATAGCCGCCATGCTTATGATCGGTTAAGATCAACAAAAGAGCAAACCTCACTCTAATACCAATTGTATGATTGAGTATGGAGACTAGAGGGGGGTGAATAGGAGCCTAAATTAATTTTGAGGCTTTTCAAAATCTTTTTCTTTGAGCGGAAGCAAAACTATTCACTCCAGTAGTTATGGAAGTTATGAAGGCTAGAGACAAATAATCACAAGGGAAGATCTGATCAAAACGGAGCAAAATGTGATTTCAAAACCCCCAGCGGTCTGCCTCTACATACGTGGTGGTCTGACCACAATGAAGAGGGCGGTTTGACCTCCATAGCGATCAGATCACTGTTTCAATGGTGGTCAGACCACTATGAATAATAAAATCAAGTGTTGCTACAGTAACCCCAGTCAGATCACTGCTACAGTGTCGATCAGACCGCTGCTGCAGTACTTTTTGGGATGAACAGTAATTCTAGCGCTATTTCAATCCAAAAATCCATATAACTTTTGATCGGTTGAACCAAATGAATTGTAACTTTGCACACACCTTCTCCAGGATGTCAAGAACCTATTTCAATTAATGATAAATAGAATTATTGCCAAAGTATTGATCTTTTTTCCATTCGAAGGAAGCGTGCACCAAAACTGATCAAAAGAGGGAAATCTCGATCTGCTCTTACTCGTGAGTTTTTGATGATCTAGATAGCCTTAGATGAGTTCTCACATATCATAGTAAATTAGATCACGGTACGAACTCAAGGCAAAATGCTCACAACACCAAAACTCCAAAAGCACCCCTTCTTTAGCCAAAAATGAGCAAACACAAGAACTTGCAAATACATGTGCCTAGATAGATGAGATCTGGTCTCGAAGACACATCTTCATCACTTACACATCCTTGGTACAAAGCAATAACAAGGGAAGAAGAGTAAACACAAAAAACCAAGCCAAATCAAAAATTTATCACTTGAGCACAAGAGGGAAATATTGGACGAATTTTGATCTCTATTGATACTTGGAGATGAATGTTTACAACCACTTCCCAGCCACACACAAAGCCTAAGGATAATAAAAATCTCAACCATAAGAGCATCTCACATCTCCTATAAAGTTCTTTCTAAGAACCCTAACTCCTCTCTCTACTTAGCATGGATGGCTTAACCCTAGCCACCATCTCCACCCTTTTATAGTGGAGGCATATGAGAAACCCTAAGCAACCCCTCTAGTTGGATTTTATCCACTTACATGGGCTAACTCATTAACCCAATACAATTCGGATTTTACACTTACACAAACATGTTTCTCAAAGCACTCACACCCATTAACCCATTAGTGAATCAACACTTAATCCACTTCACATTTTCAGCACAACCAAGATCTAAACCACTTAGGCCACACTGCAGTTTTGCACATGCCACTTTTTTAGTATTGAGCAATTTACCAAAATGCCCCTCTACAGTCTTCCATGAAGTTTCCTACTTCCTTTGCCACAAAGTATCGTCCATGCTTCACCATCTGCCATGTTGCCCCAATGACTTGCCGCCAAGCCTCTCATACGTTCAAATCCCACTGAATCGTCCTCGCTTATAAATAACCCAAGTCACTTGGTGCACCACACGCTTCTCCTCGCGCATGACAGCACCCAGCTTCCTTGATCGCACAGGACCTCGGCTTCTCCCTCAGCCTAGTTCCGGTCCACCTTGTCGTTGCTTTTCATGTCCACCACTGGTAGCTCCCACTCTGGTTCCTCATCATCCCGGCTTGCAACCACCCCGTAGGCCTTGGTCATATTTGGTGGCTCCTTGATCGTCTAGACCTCAGCTCCTCTTGAGCGTAGTCCTGATCCCTTGACCGCTTTGGACCTAAACTCTCCTAGCTTAGTCTCAGTCCTAGTTGCCTCACCATGACGTAGCTTCAGAGTCCTGCAACCAACACCAACAAGCAAATTGTCACGTAGCACCGCACAATATATAAAGTTATCAATTGACACAATTAATCTATACAATGCACCATGCAAAATGTATGCACCTAAACCACTGATCCTAAACCTA
This sequence comes from Dendrocalamus latiflorus, assembly GCA_017311315.1. NCBI lineage: Eukaryota > Viridiplantae > Streptophyta > Magnoliopsida > Poales > Poaceae > Dendrocalamus > Dendrocalamus latiflorus. Next base: position 11,596,400 of record CM029659.1, on the reverse strand, counting down.
GGACCAAAACATTAAACCTCTATTCACACAAGCAACAACCCAGGTCAAACCAAATTCATCTCGCGACTCAAAAATCCCAAAGCTCAAAACCTATCCGAAAATCCCTGGCAAGTTGTCTAACTGCTTGGTCTTAGCGGTCAAACTACTGACACCGAGCGGTTGAACCGCTGCCATGTACTTGACGCTCCATCAGTAAACCAATGCATGGGCACACACCGTGACTCACATATGCATGGACTCCCTCATAAATAACACTTGTACGGACTCACACCATGACTAACAGCCAAAACACAAAACCAACAGACCAACTTAGTAGGGCCGGTCTGATTGTGGCTCACACGTTGGTCAGACCGCTCACAAGGCAACCGGTCAGACCTCCTCCCCAGATTGGTCTAACCGCACCGTCCCAGTAGTTAGATCGTCTGGCGAGGCTGGTTTGACCGAGAATTCTAGAAAAGCACATGCTAAAATTCAACTTCACAAAAATCAAACTCAACCTATGAAATCAATACACAATCAATATCAAATACTCATCACTGACATAGATTACCACCACATGGTCCTTCATCTAGGGTTTTGCGCAACCTTTTATGTATACATCAACAATGGATTCTGATAAGATTTTAGCACCCGTTGCAATCTAAAAATACAAGAAGAAAAGCACAAAGAGAGAGCCAAAAGAACATAAATAATATGTTTTTATTTAATGATGCTATCAATCAGCTTGGCCTTGTTGAATTACCACTTAAAGGTAGAGCTTTCACGTGGAGCAATATGCAAACAATACCGCTCCTTGAAAACCTAGATTGGTTCTTCACTAACAATAGTTGGACTATTCACTTCCCAAATACCATGGCTTTTCCTCTAGCAAAGACAACTTCTGACCATGTGCCATGTGTGATTCAGATTGGTACCTCTATTCCAAAATCTCATCTTTTCTGATTTGAAAATTTTTGGTTAGCGCACAGTGACTTTCTTCCTGTAGTGGAGCAAGTTGGAAAAGGCAAGTGATGATTCCTGATAGTGCTAAACGCATCAATTATAAATTCAAGAATCTCAGAAAAGTACTTAAGGATTGGTCCAAAAAGGTTTCTAATCTAAAAGCCCTCGTAGCAAATACAAATGAAGTTATTTTTCTAATGGATTCCATTGAGGAATTCAGGTCTTTGAAGAATATGGAATGGAAATTCTAAAGAGATTCTCAAAACTCATCTCAATAATCTTCTTAAATGCTAGAGATTGTACTGGAAACAATGTGGGACCATCAAATGGGTAAAGCTTGGGGAGGAGAATAGTAAGTTTTTTCATGCTACAGCAACGATCAGATACAGGAAAAACAATATAGCATCTCTACAAAATGAGGATTGTTGTGAAATTTTAGATCATTTTGGAAAGGTTGTGCTTCTCTGGATAGCTTACAAAGAAAGACTTGGGACCTCAGAACATACAGTTATGAATTTTAATTTGCGGTAGTTACTTCACAAGCATTCAGATTTGAAGTGGAGATCCTGTTGAACATGCTGAAATTAATGATGTGGTTAGTAGGCTGCCTGCAGATAAATCCCTAGGTCCAAATGGTTTTAATGGAGATTTTATTAAGAAATTCTGGCATATTCTAAAGCAAGATATCTATGATTTCTGTGAGGATTTTCACCGAGGAACTATTAATTTATGGTCTATCAATGGGTCTTTTATAACTCTGATACCAAAAAAGGATTGCCCAATTAATTCAAATGATTACGTACCAATTTATTTACTCAATTCCACTACGAATTTACTCACAAAACTATTGGCAAATAGACTTCAAAAGGTGATCCTCGAACTAGTTCATAATAATCAGTATGATTTCATTAAAACAAGGACAATATAGGAGTGTCTTTTAGATTAAGAAATACGCAATATTCCGGCCTCCCGCATTCACACTCGAATGAGTATAGCCGTTCAACAAACACCCTTGTAGCACTTAGACCACACCTCACCACATGGTGATACTAAAGTTCAAAATACTACTCAACGAAGAGACTCAAACTTCTATCCTATTTCTATTTCCCCAACCAAACTTGCTGAAGAGGTCCATCATCGTGATCTCCATCAAACGACATCCCTCCTTTAATGGCTCTCTCTCTCTTTCTCTTTAGATAGCTGCGACCATTGCTTGATCCAGTAAGTCCCCCTGAAAATGACCTGCAAGAATGAGTGAGATGTAGACCTTTTGAAAACAACGTCATTTCTACTCAACCAAATAGCCCAACAAAGTGACGCAATCCCAATTAAAATCTGATCTCTCAGCTTAAAAGAAAAACTCCTAAGCCAAGAACCAAACAAATGAGATACACTACTGGGTGGTTGAAAATTAAAAACAATCATGACTGAATTCCAAATGGACCTTGCCACATGGCAATAACAAAAAAGGTGTTGAATTGTCTCCTCAGAGCTACAAAAACAACATGTAGTGCATCCATCCCAACGCCTTTTAACCAAATTGTCCTTAGTTAAAATCACTCCCTTCTTCAAATACCAAAGAAAGACTTTAATCTTGAGAGGTAACTTAGTCTTCCAAAAAACATTTTTTTCTGGTAGCCCTTCTCTTTTCATAATATCTTTGTATAAAGATTGAACGGAAAAGGAACCATTCTTATGTAAATTCCAAACAAAGACATCCTTATTTCCATTCAAGGAAATCGGCACTATCAAAGAAACCAGCTCAAGCCAAGCCCCCAGTTTCTCCCCATTCAAAGCTCGTCTAAACGAAACATTCAAAGGGGTCGTACTTAGTATTTGTGAAACTGTGGCATTTTTCTTTCTAACGATTCTATACAACAAGGGGTATTTATCCATTAACGACTCTTTTCCTAACCAAAGGTCTTCCCAAAATCTAGTTTGATGACCATTATTGACTTTGAACCTGCCCCTTGCCAAGAACTGGTCTTTTACATCTAAAAGCCCAGCCCAGAACTGCGAATCCCCTGGTTTCTTTTGTACTTGTGACAACGTTTTATTCTTCAAGTACTTTCTTTTAAGCAAACTTTGCCAAAGAACATCTTCATTCATGAGCTTAAACAACCACTTGCTAAGAAGACATTGATTTTGAGCTTCCAGATTTAAAACACCCAGGCCTCCCATGCACTTAGGTTTACAAAGTATGCTCCATCTAGCAGGCCTATATTTCTTTTTATGTTCATCACATTGCCAAAAAAAACCTAGATCTGTAGTAATCCAGTCTTTTAAGGACTCCTTTAGGAATTGCTAAAAAAGACATCATAAACATAGGAAGACTAGATAGCACCGAGTTGATCAGTACTAGCCTACCCCCCACCGATAACATTTTACCTTTCCAACTACTCAGTTTTTTCTGGAACCTCTCTTCAACTAACTTCCAATCCTTATTCAGAATCTTGCGGTAGTGCATAGGAATTCCAAGATATTTAACGGGAAAAATTCCCTCCTTACACCCGAACAACTCCACATAGTCTAAACTCTTTTCCTTAGCAGCCCCAAAACAAAAGAGCTCACTCTTATGAAAATTGATCTTGAGACCTGACAACTTCTCAAAACTACATAGTACTAATTTCAGGTTCTTTGCCTCCTCTAAATCATCCTCCATAAAAAGTATAGTATCATCCGCATATTGTAAAATCGAAAGTCCATCTTCCACCAGACTCGATACCAAACCCCTAAACTGCCCGTTGGCTTTTGCTCTAGAAATAAGAGTGCCCAACACATCCGTTACTAGATTGAAAAGGATCGGTGAAAGAGGATCTCCTTGCCTTAATCCTTTCCTAGTTTGGAAGTAATGTCCAATCTCATCATTCACTTTCACCCCCACACTTCCCTTACTAACAATTGTCTCAATCCACTTACACCATCTTGGAGAAAAACCTTTCATTCTCAAAGCTTGTTGTAGGGATGACCAATCAACCCTGTCGTAAGCCTTCTCAAAATCTATTTTGAGAATGAGCCCACTCTTTTTCTCTTTTCGTAACTCATGAATCGTTTCATGCAAAACTACTATTCCTTCCATAATGTTTCTTCCTGGCAAAAATGTCGTCTGCGAAGGCCTAACAACCCTGTTTGCTATACCAGTTACTCTATTGGCCAACACCTTTGTAAATATCTTAAAACTTACGTTAAGCATGCAAATTGGCCTATAATGTTGAATTTGTTTGACCTCTTTTAGTTTAGGTAAAAGGGATATAATCCCAAAATTCAAACTAAAAATGGGTAGGCTCCCGTCATGGAAATCATTAAACATGGCCATTAGGTCATGCTTGATTAGACTCCAAAACACTTGATAAAACTCCACTGGAAATCCATCTGGCCCTGGGGCTTTATTGTGTTTCATCTGAAAAATAGCTTCCCTTACCTCTTTTTCCGTAAAATTGTCAATTAGAGATTCATTTTCATTCTCTGTTACCTGAATTATATCATCTCTTTGAAGCTCATCAAGAGAAAATACACTTCCCTGCATTGAGCCAAATAGCCCTTTATAATATCTTGTAATGTATTTCTTAACATTCTCCTCCCCCTCAATCACTCCTTCATCCTCCTCAAGTCTAAAAATCCTCGTCTTTCTTCGCTTACCATTAGCCACCAACTGAAAATATTTAGTGTAACTATCCCCTTGAAGTAAATCTATAGATTTAGCCCTCTGAAACCACTTAATCTCCTCTTCCCTAAGCAAATTTGCTAGCCTTTCTTTAACACATTGCTTTACGTCCATCTCTTGCTGACTAAGGCAATGCGTTTCAGCTCTTTTATCCAGCTCTTTAGCAACCCTAAAGAGCTCTTGCTTTTCTTTTTTATATGTGCCCATTCTATTCTTAGCCCAACCCTTTAAGAATTGCCTTAGCTTCCTGATTTTATTCTGCCACCTTTGCAAGGACGTGTTACCTTTGTTCTCTCCATTCCAGACCTTTGAAACTAAATCGAAAAAACCCTCATGAAGAAACCATCCAAGCTCAAATTTGAACATTGGTTGGCTCAGGACTTGAGTCCCTTCCCTCGTGTTGAGCAATAATGGGGTATGGTCTGAAATCTCTCTATTCAAAGCCTCGACCGTGGAGAGGGGAAATTTTTGCTCCCAATCTGTACTTACTAAGACCCTATCAAGTTTTTCATAAGTTGGAGTTGATAAAGAATTAGCCCACGTATATTTTCGACCAGATAATTCGATCTCTCTTAAATCCAAACCATCTATGATGGCATTAAACAAAAAGGGCCATCGATCATCATACCTATCATTATTCTTCTCACTTGGGTTTCTAATGATATTAAAATCACCCCCCATTAATAATGGTAAAGAGACCTTACTACACGCATGAACCAACTCCGTGAGAAACACCTCTTTGAATTCCTGTTGTGCTGCCCCATAAACAGCCACTAAAACCCACTGGAAACCATCACTTCTATTTCTAAGGTGGAACTTAACAAAGAAATCCCCTTCAGTAATACTTCCAATGTCGAAAACATCCAAATTCACCCCTAACAAAATCCCCCCAGACCTCCCAAGAGGTTCCGACCAGTGCCAAAGAAAGTTTCTGTAGGATCGATTCACACTAAGATAGGCAATCAGAGGGGGGGTGAATGATTGCGGAAGCTAAAAATAAATTTTAAGACTCTCCCCTAAACACAAAACCTATTTAAGCCTCATTTAATAATTCTGGACAGAATAATGTATCCTTACTAAAACTGATCTCGATAAAAATCCGTAACTCCGATTAACCTCAAACTTTTTCAGAATAAACTAGAGACAGTTATTGAACTAACCCAACTGGAATTACGTCAATCGGAGCTCTAGATCTTGAGATATAAAATAAACAAGATCGCTGATGCAAATAGTGACGAAAATAAATTAAGCCCTAATTATGCAACTAAGCAAAATATGAGATCGCTTGCCTGACCGATGGCTGAACAATGTCGTGCGCTTCGTGATCAAAAAGATGCCATGCCAAAGAAAACGTTTGGCCACCCCAAAAGCCGTATATATATTTTTCTTCCACGGCTGCTCGGTACAACTCTTGCCATGCCACCGCATGCATATATATACACACACAGCCCAACTCCAACTAGGCCTTAAAATCCTAATCCAACTAGGACTTAGAACCCTAATCCAACTCCAACTAGGACTTAGAATCCTAATCCAACTCCAACTAGGACTTCGAATCCTAATCCAACTCCAACTAGGACTTCGAATCCTAATCCAACTCCAACTAGGACTTCGAATCCTAATCCAACTCCAACTAGGACTTCGAATCCTAATCCAACTCCAACTAGGACTTCGAATCCTAATCCAACTCCAACTAGGCCTGGGCCTTTTTACCTCAACTAGACTTTTGGCCCACTAATTTTCAAGGGACCCGAAACCCTTCCTAATACAGGTTTTTCACTCTCACAACTTTTCTAACACGTCACGTGTCGAAGCCTCTAGGACCGCATCTCCCGTAGCTTCTCCACGTATCATCCACCTTCGATCTCCATGCGCCCCAAGCATGAGCCCGATCATCTCGTGACCTCCTTGACCGTCTGAACCTCAGATCTCTCCATCCTAGTTCCGGTCCACCTCGTCACCGACCATAATCGCCTCCATGCTCAACCTGCACATGCAAAGACCAAAGAACATTCTTCCGACACAAGTTCGTCTCAACTTGGCCAACATCAGTCCGCACACACGCAACACAACTCGCATAACACCGCTAAACGAAATCACCAATTATTCATCATAACAAATTAACCATTGTCAATTATTCATCACCAAAAAATCCTAAACCTAGCCACATGGTCTAACAATCTCCCCCTTGATGAATACATTGACAACACCACAAAATTGTATGATGAATTAGCTTCAAATAGATATATGTGAAGAACTGAAGCCGCAAAAACATTTTAAACTATAAGTCTCAAATCTCTCCCCCTCAACATAATAGAGGTAATTTTAATCTCCCCAAATTTTCTTTAATTTCTCGCAAAACACACCAAATCTCTCCCCCTTTGGCAATGTAATCATCAAGAAAATTTAAAGAAAGAATAATTCTAAGACGGAGCAATGAAAGTAAAAAATCAAGAAGCTTTGTAGATTATCCAAATCATTGTGCATTTATTTAATAAAGCAACCAAGACATATTTTTGAGTAGAGCTATCTAGATCATATTAAGCCATATATCACATAGCAATGTCAAAACAAATTTTCAATATGATTAAGCAATTTATATCAATGACAGGCATATCAACAATGACCAAACCAATTATAGAGAGCACAATGAGATATCACAACGAAAAGTCAAAACCTAAAAATGAAGCAAATTTTAACTCTAGACGGGCTAGCAGTCTCATGTAACAACTTATTGCTTCACACTCAATTTTTAGGCATGTGGCATGCTTGTAGCATACTTCTTTTCATAATGACATACTTTTCTTCTTCTTCTTCTTCTTTTTGATGGTGGCATGCTTGAAGCATACTTCTTTTCATTTTGCGCACTTTTGTGCCACTTTTTTTTCACCATGGCATGCTTGAAGCATACATCTTTTCAATTTTTTCTTTATATACTCTCTTTTTTTTAATAACATGCCAAATTGAGTCATCATAAGAATTGGAACATGAAACATGCAAGTCTCATAACCAAGAGTTAAAATAAGACTCACAATCAAGCTAATCCTTTTCGATGGACATCGCAAAGTAATAACTATAATTAATCTAGTCAAAATATTCCGCCATGTCATACTTTTAATTCAAATGTAGCAATTTAATTATAAACAGTCCTGATCAAAACTACACAACATATGAATAGATATGATAAAGAAAGCTCTACTACTCAATTAATTTCAATGACTTGGATTTGATGAGTTATTTGACAAGGATAATAAACAAAGCTTTCAAAATTTTTAAACAACAAGCTCCCCCTCAGAATAATCCCACAAGATGTAATACTTCCAACTCACTTCACAATTGAGGAAAACGAGAAGTATCAAACGATTTCATGTGCAAATTTACAACTTGAGAATTTAACAAGATGTAAGACAATATCACCTTTTTCACATGGTCTTTCAAAAAGTGAAATCTCTTGTAAACCATCAAAGGAGTGAAGAACCATCAAGTGTTCCAATCAAGCGATGATAAAAAACAGAACCCAATTTAACTCATGTTCTCCATCCTTGTCAGCTGTTCTTACATGGCAGGAAACATCGGTCTCACAGTATTGGGGTTAGTAAAATAAGATTTAGGAATCCAGTACTGTGACACACGACGAACAGGAGCAACAAAGCTAGAACCAAAATCACGTGTATGTGGATGATTAGAATGCCGAAAAGAACGTGAATCATTTGAATTAAATCCCAATCTAGCATGTGAAGCAGATTTAAAGCCATCATGAAAGTTCTCAAAAAACATAGCTTTCACATTAGTTCTAGGAACAAAAGATATTGCATGTTTTTGTCTCAAAGCATTCAATCTTTCCTTTCTCTCTTTCTTGATACGTCTAAAGCAAAATTCATTCAAGTGTCCATCTCTTCCACAATAGGTGCAATGAAATTTAACATAACCAAAATTCTTTTGAGATGATGAGCTAGCACCTACATTATTATTTGATAAACTTTGCACAAAGCCAGCTGATTTAAACACAGTTTGATTTGGTTCAAGTTTCACTTCAATTTTTCCGGGTTCAAGAGACTTAATAACCTTAGGAGGATTATTCTTGGCATGCTCAACAAAATTAAATCCTAAACCATGATTTTTCACACTTATTTTTGACTTATCTAGAATCATATTCAAATTTTTCTTACCAAAAGAAAATCTCTCTAAAGTGTCTTTCAGGTACTCATTCTCTTTAGCTAGAGTGGGATAAGTTGCGCATTTGACATGTTCATTCACAAGATTTTTAGAAGCACTAGACTGAGTCAATCTTTCTTTTTCAGCAAAATCATTAAGTTGTCTAGTTAAAACTTCTATTTCAATGTTAAGCTTAGGACAATTTGAGCAAGAAGATATCTCATGATAAAGCATCTGTTGAATTGTTTCCTGAGATGAGTTAAGTCTAGCTTCTAATAATTCACATTTAGAACAAGCTTTAGAATGAACATTTGAAATACTTGATTCTAAACATGAAGAAGAGCTAAACTTGAGCTTTTCAATTTCATCATTAGCACATTTCAATTTTTCATCACAAGAGTCATGTGCTAATCTTAATTCATCAAATTTAGCAGTTACATCTCTAAGTTGATCCATGTTTAAGGCATTAAGAGACCTAGCATTCTCTAACTCAGAATGTAAAATTTGACATGACTCACAAGATTCATCATCAGGAATTAAAACTCTAAGTCTTGCAATTTCAGAATTTAGAGATTCAATTAAAGTATCATATTTTTTAATCTTTTTATCTTTCTTTTCTAGCAAAGTACCAAGTTTAGCAACAGCTTTAGCTAAATCATCATAAGAAGGTTCTACCTCATTGTAGTCGTCGCTGTCAAGATCATCATTGTCGGTGGAGCTTTTGCTACTTGCCATTAGACACAACCCAGTTAAATTTTTCTTACCTTTGGGTGTATCATCCTCGCTGTCCGTGTCCACATCACTCAAATTAATTTGTCCAAGAGCGGCAAGAACACGATGCACCACCTTGCGATTCATATAGCCCTTCTTTTTATTCTTCCTTTTTTCTTTCTCCATCTCTTCTTCCTTCTCATTCTCTTCCCTTGCAAATCTTGCTAGAAATTTTGGACATTTGAGACGAATATGATTGAGATCACCACACTCATAGCATCTTTGAGGACCAAAATTTCCTCTTTTTCTTGATCTCACATTCTGTAAGGCTCTTGTGAAGCGTGTAGAAAGGAGTTCCAAAACATCTTCCGGGAGTTGCTCTAGCCGTTCATCGGTTAGTGAAGACAAAGAAGACAAAGCATAGCTAGTAGAAGAATTATCACCATTAGACTTGCTAGATTGTGAAGCTAAAGCAATTGATTTATTACTATTATTTTTTCTGGCAAAAACATCTAATTCATGAGTTTTTAATTTAGAATAAAGTACATCTAATGTAAGTGTACTCATGACAGTAGATTCTCTAATGGATGTAACCTTCATCTCCCATATCGACATATCTAATGCTCCAAGTAATTGACGTGCATTTTCAGCATCAGTATAAGTAACATTAACAGCACGTAGGTTACTAAGAATTTTATTAAAGCGGGCAAAGAGATCATCTATTGATTCACCAGGTTTCATCTCAAAACGCATGTAATCTTTTTTGTACATATCTTGACGTACCTCTTTAATAGTAGATGAACCCTCATGATAATCACAGAGTGCTTTCCATACCTCATATGCGGATTTAAGATGCACAACACGATCAAAGTCACTCCTTCCTAGTCCTTGAATTATCAGATTCCTTGCTTTGCTATTTGACTCCACTTCTGCTATATTCGCTGCTGACACAGCATCATTCTCAGGCACTTGATAAGGCTTGTATACCTTATCCCACATTGCAAAGCCTTGAGCTTGAATGTATGCCTCCATCTTCGCTTTCCAAAACTGAAAATCAACACCATCGAAAACACAAGGTTTTGTGGAATACCTATCCGTCGACATGTTTTCTAATCACCGGTTAAGATCAATTAGAAAAATTAACCTGCTCTGATACCACTTGTAGGATCGATTCACACTAAGATAGGCAATCAGAGGGGGGGTGAATGATTGCGGAAGCTAAAAATAAATTTTAAGACTCTCCCCTAAACACAAAACCTATTTAAGCCTCATTTAATAATTCTGGACAGAATAATGTATCCTTACTAAAACTGATCTCGATAAAAATCCGTAACTCCGATTAACCTCAAACTTTTTCAGAATAAACTAGAGACAGTTATTGAACTAACCCAACTGGAATTACGTCAATCGGAGCTCTAGATCTTGAGATATAAAATAAACAAGATCGCTGATGCAAATAGTGACGAAAATAAATTAAGCCCTAATTATGCAACTAAGCAAAATATGAGATCGCTTGCCTGACCGATGGCTGAACAATGTCGTGCGCTTCGTGATCAAAAAGATGCCATGCCAAAGAAAACGTTTGGCCACCCCAAAAGCCGTATATATATTTTTCTTCCACGGCTGCTCGGTACAACTCTTGCCATGCCACCGCATGCATATATATACACACACAGCCCAACTCCAACTAGGCCTTAAAATCCTAATCCAACTAGGACTTAGAACCCTAATCCAACTCCAACTAGGACTTAGAATCCTAATCCAACTCCAACTAGGACTTCGAATCCTAATCCAACTCCAACTAGGACTTCGAATCCTAATCCAACTCCAACTAGGACTTCGAATCCTAATCCAACTCCAACTAGGACTTCGAATCCTAATCCAACTCCAACTAGGCCTGGGCCTTTTTACCTCAACTAGACTTTTGGCCCACTAATTTTCAAGGGACCCGAAACCCTTCCTAATACAGGTTTTTCACTCTCACAACTTTTCTAACACGTCACGTGTCGAAGCCTCTAGGACCGCATCTCCCGTAGCTTCTCCACGTATCATCCACCTTCGATCTCCATGCGCCCCAAGCATGAGCCCGATCATCTCGTGACCTCCTTGACCGTCTGAACCTCAGATCTCTCCATCCTAGTTCCGGTCCACCTCGTCACCGACCATGATCGCCTCCATGCTCAACCTGCACATGCAAAGACCAAAGAACATTCTTCCGGCACAAGTTCGTCTCAACTTGGCCAACATCAGTCCGCACACACGCAACACAACTCGCATAACACCGCTAAACGAAATCACCAATTATTCATCATAACAAATTAACCATTGTCAATTATTCATCACCAAAAATCCTAAACCTAGCCACATGGTCTAACAGTTTCTCCCCCCACAAAGTCTATTGAGTTTAGCTTGGGAAAAAACATTTTCCCCGATTCCAAAAGAGCAATAAAGTCTAAGCTTTGCTCTCTGGATGTGGTATACAAAAATCTGGATTTAGCCAAGTCTCTAAGACCTCTGCTATTCCAAAATATTCCTCTCATAATGAACCCCTTTTAGATATTTGAAGTTTCTTTTTCTTACAAGTCCTTTTCAGAAACGACTTAGCGTCAGACTTGTTTCTTATATGGACAGCCTTTGAATCACACCTTAGGTGATAGCTGTCATCATCGAAAACTTCTTCCATTAATTCACCACAAAAATGATTAACTGCCTTCTTTTCCATTTCATCTACCGTTTCCTCTTCACTGTCGGAAGAAAAATCCACAACGCTACACTGTTCCGGCAAAAAAGACTTCCTAGCTTCTTCAGCAGAAAACAAACTTCCAACGGAGGATTCAAAAAAAACTCTCCCCTTTTCCCGCCACAACACCTAACTGCTTTACATTATTTACAGCTAAAAACAAAGGCAAAGAGCACATTGAGTTAGCTGAGATATTACCTTCAGTCTGCTCCAGGTTCCGCGCCACCGCTATTGATGTAAATATAGGATTGAATTTACATCAGTGTCACAAGTCTCGAAAGGATATTGTTGTAGTTAAACTAGACTTTGAAAAGGCCTTTGATAAAAACACCATGCTATTCTGGAAATTATGTCTCATAAGGGCTTTGGAACAAAATCGATTGAGTGGATGAGGATGATACTGACAACAGGACAATCGGTTTTGCTTAATGGAGTGCCAGGGAAATTCTTCCATTGCAAACGAGGAGTCAGGCAAGGGGATCCCCTTTCCCCCTATTGTTTATAATAGCAGCAATTTATTGCAATCCATTTTAAACAAAGCTGTGGATCTCCATCTCATTTCTACACCTTTATCCTTTGGGAGTAGTACAGATTTTCCAGTGGTTCAATATGCTGATCATACTCTTATTGTTATGTCTGCATGTGCCAAACAATTGTTCACATTGAAAGTCATTCTAAATTCCTTCGCAGACTCCACTGGGCTTAAGGTGAATTTCCACAAATCTTTCTTGGTTCCAATTAATATTCATCCAGAAAAAATGGAGATGTTGACTCAGACATTGGGGTGTCAAAGAGCATCTTTCCCTTTCACCTACCTTGGGTTGCCTTTAGGACTGACTAAGCTGAAAGTAGCAAAATTCTTCCCTGTGGTGTAGAGAGTTGAAAGAAGACTTGCGAGCTCGGCTTCATTCTTATCTTATGGAGGAAGACTGACAATGGTAAATTCTGTGTTATCGAAACTTCCAACCTTTTACATGTGTACTCTCAAATTACCTCAAAGTATCATTGCTCAAATTGATAAGTTCAGGAGACATTGCCTATGGAGAGGCTCACATGTGGATATGGAAGAACTCAGGGCGCAGCGGAGACTCCGGGATAGCGGTGGGAAGCGCCCTGGCGGCGGGGCTGCAGCCCTAGGCGGCGTGAGGGAGCCGTGAGAGCTCAGGCAGGGGACGCGCGGGAAGAAGATGGAAGGATTCCCAGGTAAGCCCTGCAACAATAGTTGCCTTCCTTGCCTATTTCCATCACAGTTCGAGAATATTTATCCTCCCCTAACAAGCAATCTAAATCCTACTCTGTTACGGATAGAAAAAGGGAAATAACCCTAATGAAGATAGATGGCCTAGGGCCCTCTAATGACCGGCTTGTGCCTCTCCTTGCGCGTGCGGCCTGCGCGTGTACGTGATGCCGGTCATAACATCTCTCCCTGCCTCCGCAAACAGCTCGTCCTCGAGCTGAACGTCGGGGTAGCTCTCCTGAAAATGCGGTAGCTGCTCCCAGGTGGCGTCGTCGGTGGACATCCTGCGCCACTGCACCAAGACGTACCAGACACCGCGGCGAAGCTGGGCGCGCAGGACACGCTCCGGGGTGGGCAGCAGCCTGCCGTTGTGTGTAGGCGGCACTGGAGGCGACGTCGACGGAGGGTTGCCGTGAAAAGGCTTAAGCAGCCCCACATGGAAGACATCATGGAGCCTGGCGCCCTCCGGGAGCTGGAGACGGTAGGCCACCCGCCCGACCCGCTCCACGCTTGGAACGGCCCTGCGTAGCGCGGTCCGAGCTTTCCCTTGGGCCGGGGCTCCAATGTTTGTGCCAGTCGGTGTAGGAGGCGCAACCACACCCAGTCGCCCACCGCAAACTCCAAATCACGGTGGTGGTCGTCGTAGTAGCGCTTGGCATACTGCTGCGCTTGGAGGAGGCGTTCGCGAACCGCCGCAAGAAAGTCATCACGGTTGTGCAGGAGGGCGTCCACCGTGTCAGTCCTTGCGGCTCCGGTCGTGTACGGCAGCAGCGGAGGAGGAGGCCGGCCGTAGACCACCTGGAATGGAGTGGTGCGCAGCGTGGTGTGGAACGAAGTATTGTAGCAATATTCTGCCCACGGCAGCCAGTCGACCCATGCGCGAGGCCGGTCACCCGTGACACAGCGTAGGTACATGGCGATGACCTTGTTGACGACCTCAGACTAGCCATCCGTCTGAGGGTGAAAGGCCGTGCTCATACGGAGTTTGACGCCCGCCATCTTGAAGAGGTCGCGCCACATGTGGCCGGTGAAGACCGGGTCGCGATCGCTGACGATGGAGGTGGGGAAACCGTGGAGGCGGACGATCTCATCGAAGAAGGCCCTGGCGACGGATGTGGCAGAGTATGGGTGGCCGAGCACTATGAAGTGAGCGTACTTGGAGAAGCGGTCGACGACGGTGAGGATCACGGACTTCCCGTGTACCTTCGGCAAACCCTCGATGAAGTCCATCGAGATGTCAACCCAGACCTGGGATGGTACGTCGAGGGGCTGCAAGAGGCAGGCCGGCTGCAGGGTCTTCGTCTTGTTGCGCTGGCAAGTGAGGCAGGAGCGCACGTAGTCCCGTACAAGCGCCCTGTCGCCGGGGATGTAGAAGTCTGCCCTCATGCGTTGGAGTGTCTTCTGGATGCCTTCGTGGCTGGCCGCATGGGCCAGGGAGAGCACCTGGTTGCGCAAGTCGTGCTGCGCTGGCACGAAGATGCGCGAGCCGTAGAGCAGGAGCCCGTCGGCCGTGCGCTAGGGCTCCCCAATGGCGCCGTCCTGGAGCTGCTGGCGGAGCCGGCCCGCCTCCTCGTCGGTGGCCGTCGCGGCTCGGATCTCGTCGAAAAGGTGGAATGAGGGCCCCGAGATCGCATGGAGTGCGGCTGAGTCCGAGTCGCGGCGCGAGAGGGCGTCCGCCACCGTGTTGAGGCACCCGGGACGGTATTCCACTGTGAAATCGAAGCCGAACAGCTTGCTAATCCACTGGTGCTGCAGAATTGTCGAGAGGCGCTGGTCCAGCAGAAACTTGAGGCTGAAGTGGTCGGTGCAGATGAGGAAGCGGCGTCCCCACAGGTACGGACGCCAGTGCCGAACGGCCAGCACGAGGCCTATGAGCTCCCGCTCATATGCTGCCAGCTTGAGATGGCGGGCAACAAACGGCCGGCTTAAGAAAGCGAGGGCTCCGGCGTCCTGGTGGAGGATGGCGCCGAAGCCAGCGCCTGAGGCGTCGCAGTCGACGATGAACAACTAGTCAAAGAAAGGCATCTGCAGGACTGGTCCCGTCGTCAGGGCGTGCTTCAGCGCCTGGAATGCTGCGTGGCATCGTCCAACCAGGCGAAAGCGTCCTTGAGCAGGAGTTTTGTCAGCAGTGCCGCGATCGTGCCGAAGTCCCGGATGAACTTCCGGTAGTAACCAGCGAGGCCCAGGAACCCGCGCAGTCCCCGGGCCAAGCGGGGCACTGGCCAGGAGGTGACGGCGGCCACCTTATCGCTGTCCATGGCGACGCCGTTGGTGGAGATGACATGACCGAGGTAGGCGACCGAAGACGCCCCGAAAGAGCACTTGGGGCGCTTGAGGTGCAAGGAGCCGGAGTCAAGCAACGCCAAAAGCCGGTGGCCGTGGATATTGACGTGGATGTGCATGGTGTCCTCCGTGCGAATGCCGGCGATCGCATGAAGGGATACCACCGGCAAGTCAGACGCGGCCTCGTCCACTGCCGCACCGCCGGAGTCGTCGACCGTATCGTCGTCCAGATAATCGGTCACCTCAATGAAGAACAGCCGCTGGCACTTGTGGCCGCGGACGTACTGCTCATCGCAGTTGTAGCAGAGGCCAAGCCGGCGTCGGTCGGCCAACTCGGCCGGGGAGAGGCGGCAGAACGGTTGTGGCGCGGCTGGCAATGCCGCGGCCGCAGGCGAAGTCGGCGGCATCAGGGCTGGTGCGGCCGAGGGCGTGGCGGCGGCCCGCTGCGGCGTAGGAAGGGCCAGCGGTGGACGCTGGAGGGGGCGGTCGTTGCAGCGATGCTGGTGGTGTAGTCTCGGCGCGGTGCTCATATGCTCGCATAAGGTGCATTGCCGTCTGCAGGTCGCGTGGCTCACGCAATTCGACGTCGATCTTGATGTGCTCTGGTAGGCCGCCGGTGAACAACTCCACCTTCTGGATTGGCGTCAAATGCTGCGCGTGACAGAGAAGCGCATTGAAGCGCTCTTGGTAGTCCTGGACCATGGAGAGGAACGACAGCCGTGCGAGTTCCGCCAGGCGATTGGCGCGGATTGGCGGCCCGAAGCGGAGGTGGCACAGCTCCTTGAAGTGCTCCTAGGAGGGCATGCCTTCGTCCTGTTCCAAGGCGTAGTACCACGTCTGAGCGGCGCCCGTGAGATGGTACGAGGCGAGCCAAACGCGATCTGAAGCCATGGTGCGCTGGCCACGGAAGAATTGATCGCACCAGTTGAGCTAATTGAGAGGATCCTCCTTGCCGTCGTAGGTAGGGAAGTTGAGCTTGTGGAAGCGAGGGGCGCCCAGGCCGGTGCCGGCACCGCCGGAGCCTATCTCCGGCCCGGACGGGAAAGACGGCCGCATAGGGAGCTGTGGTCCAGTGGGAAGCAGCGACGGCGAGTGGGGGAACTAGATTTGGTGGATGGGGATCGGCAGCGTGGTGGCGACGGGAAGGGTGGATGGGAAACTGGCGGTGGAGGCGGCGGTGGTGGGCGCTGCCGGCCGGGACTCCAGAGCCTCCATGCGCGCGGAGAGGGTTGCCATCTGCTGGGCGAGCTCGGCTAGAGCCTTGGCGATGGGATCGGCCGGCGGCGGCGGCAGTCCCTTCGGCTGCTTGCCGCCCTCCTCGCCTGGCATCTCTGATACCAGATTGGAAGAACTCAGGGCGCAGCGGACACTCCGGAGGGGATAGCGGTGGGAAGCGCCCTGGCGGCGGGGCTGCAGCCCTAGGCGGCGTGAGGGAGCCGTGAGAGCTCAGGCAGGGGACGCGCGGGAAGAAGATGGAAGGATTCCCAGGTAAGCCCTGCAACAATAGTTGCCTTGCTTCCCTATTTCCATCACAGTTCGAGAATATTTATCCTCCCCTAACAAGTAATCTAAATCCTACTCTGTTATGGATAGAAAAAGGGAAATAACCCTAATGAAGATAGATCCATGGCCTAGGGCCCTCTAATCACCGGCTTGTGCCTCTCCTTGCGCGCGCGGCCTGCGCGTGTACGTGATGCCGGTCATAACAGGATAACATAGGGCAATCTTTGGTGGCTTGGTCTACAGTTTGCAAACCAAAGAAACAAGGTGGTCTTGGAGTAAAAAATTTGGCGGCCCAAAATTTTGCTCTTCTTCTTAAAAATCTGCATAAGTTCTTTAATCATGCAGCATTGCCTTGGGTCAAGCTCCTTTGGGAAGTTTATTACAACAACGACAGATTACCTAGTTGCTGCACTGAAGGATCGTTCTGGTGGAGAGATATTCTTAAACTGCTGGATCTCTTTAAAGGAATAGCATCCTGCACAGTTCACAATGGAAATACAACATTTTTCTGGAAGGATTTATGGAATGGTCATCTTGTCTCAATTCAGAAACCTGAATTGTTCTCCTTTGTCAAGAATGATAAGAGCACAATGGCTTCAGCTCTGCAAATGGAAAATTTTCAGAGTTCTTTTCATTTGCCACTTTCCCATCAGGCTTATGAACAGTCCTTAGAAGTCCAAAATCTGGTTCAGCATTCTGAGTTATCTCTAGAAGATGATATTTGGACTTATATTTGGAATATGGACAGTACTCGTCGTAGAAGGCTTACAAGTTTCTTATAGGTCATATTCAGATTCCTCAATACTATGGCTGACTTTGGAAAAGTACTTGTCAACTAAGGCACAAGTTTTTTTCTATTTACTACTCAAAGACAGCTAAACATAAAAAATTTATTACGCAGAAAAAACTACAACCTAGATGATTTTAATTGCGTATTATGTGATCAACAGAATGAGGAGAATTCATTTCGTCTTTTTTGGAGCTGCCCATTTGTTCAACCATGCTAGGATTATCTATGTTTTTCGAGAACTCAGAGTCTTTCGATTCATGATTCCATCCTAGAACTAAAACAAAGTATTGCTCGACCTTTCTTTGTGGAGATTATTATTCTGTCTACATGGGCAATTTGGAAAACAAGGAATAATTTGATTTCTCAGCAAATTAGTCCAGATTTTGTAGGATGGAAGACTATATTTAAGCATGAATTTGCTATGGTTATCCATAGAGCAAAGCACATTTACAAACCATTCATTATGGATCGGTTCAATTGTTTGGACTGATTTTTTTCCTTTCTTCTTTTTGTTTTTCCTGTTTTTGTAAATATCGTCTGTAAACCTTGTTTGCTGCTTTAATTTTATCTTTCTCAGGATCCTTTCCTACTGTTTTGCTTCAAAAAAAGAACATACAAGCCAAGCAAAGCAAAACCTTACAGCTTCAAGAGAAGCAAGCTCCTTGTTACTGTTATGAATAGCGCTTAAGAGAGCCATCAGAGCGAGTCTTAATCTTATAGACCCACTTACATGTGATGGGATGAGAATGAGATGGCAAAGGAACAAGATCCCAAGTACCAGTACGCTCGAGGGCAGCAATCTCCTCGGCCATGGCAAGCTGCCACTCAGGGTGAGTAACAGCATCCCGGTAGGAGACAGGCTCACGAGTAGCTGCACCAGCAAAAGAAAAACGGGCAGGAGGCCGAATCGACTGGCGATCGCGGAGAGCATAGCGAGGAGAAGATAATCCATCAGGGGACGATGGAGCATCAGAAGAAGATGGAACATCAGAAGAAGATGACTCATCTGGAAGATCCGCAATACGAGGTCGACGAGTGTAGACGATAAGGGGAGGAGCCTGGGGAGTCGTAGGAGATGACACAGGCGGCGACAACGGCGGAGAGGCCACAGGGGGAATATGTGGAGACTCAGTGGAACAGATGGACGAGGGCAAAACAGATATAGGAGTATCTGGAAAGGTCAAGAAAGACAGAGGCTCCACAGAAGAAGCCGAAGGAGAGGCAGGACGTGGGTAGAATGGACGAGACTCGTCGAAAGTCACATCCCGAGAAACCCGCATCCGACGACCAACAGGATCCCAGCACCGATAGCCCTTGTGCTCGGCACTGTACCCCAGAAAGACACACTCAACAGACTGAGCGGTCAGTTTGGTACGTTCTCGAGGTGCAAGGAGAACATAGCAAACGCAGCCAAACAGATGAAGGGCAGAGTAGTCAGGAAGAAGACCACAAAGACGCTCAACAGGGATCGCACCCTTAAGAGCAGAAGAGGGCTGAATGTTGACGAGATAAGTGGCAGTGGAAACAGCCTCGGCCCAAAAGTGAGGTGGAATAGAGGCGGCGATCATCAGAGTACGAGCCGTCTCAAGGAGGTGACGATGCTTGCGCTCAGCGACACCATTCTGAGCATGAGCACCAGGACAAGAAAACTGAGCGAGAGTGCCCTGCTCAGCAAGGAAGCTGCGCAAGTGACGAGAGAGGTACTCGCCAGCAGAATCAGCACGAAAGACACGAATAGGAGTGGAGAACTGTGTATGTATCATAGTGGCAAATTGTTTATAGATAGGTAAGACCTCACTACGAGAAGACATGAAATATATCCAAGTGTGGCGAGAGAAATCATCTATAAAAATAATATAATAACGATGACCCCCTTTCGAAACGAAGGGAGCCGGACCCCAAACATCTGAATGAACAAGATCAAAAGGACGCTGAGACACAGTCTCACTATGAGGATAAGGAAGCTGAATCTGTTTACCTAACTTACAGCCCTGACAATCTAAAGACACGTCTCCTGAGACAGACCCCAGAAGACCACGACGAACTAAGGACGACAAACGGGATCCACACAGATGGCCAAGACGGTGATGCCACTGCTGGAAAGAGCCGGTAGACGAAGTGGCAGAAGCAGAGAGACTGGCGCCGATGGTGGCAGCGGAAGGAAGGTGAAGCCAGTCAAGCTCCCAGAGACGCTGTGAGTCACGGCGCCGAGGGCCAGAACCAACCAGAGCTCCCGTGTGGCAGTCCTGAACACAACAAGAGTCAGAGTCGAGAATAACCCGATAACCAAGGTCAGTAATCTGCCCCGCAGAAAGAAGCTGCAAGGTAAGGCGAGGAACGTGAGCAACAGAAGGAACATGAAAAGAGGAGTTGCTAAGAGATCCTCGACCAGAGACAGAAAGAGATGTTCCATCAGCAGTAAGAACACTGACAGGTGAATCAAGAGGTGTAATAGAAGACAGAGTGGAAAGATCAGGAGTCAGGTGAAAAGATGCTCCAGAATCAAGAATCCACGGGGAGGTACCTGACTGTGTAGGAGGTGGTCTCTCAGTGCCTGAAGAGTCAGTAGCAGAACCTACAGAACCTGTCGAGGGAGAACCTGAAGCGGCAAGTAGGCGTCGAAGTCTGGCTATCTCCTGCTCGGTGAGAGAAGCTGCTGAAGAAGTCGAGGCAGACGTCGTCGTAGAAGCACTAGTGCCAGTAGAAGAACGGCGTGAAAGATGCCGCTTCTTCTTATAGCACTGGGACTCAGTGTGGCCATCCTTGTCGCAGTAGGAACAGTGAGGACGGCCACCTCCAGACGGAGGACGGCCACCACCACCTGTGGTAGCCGCTGGAGGAGGCAGTGTAGCAGGCGGACGAGCGGCGAGCACAGAGGGGAGTGGCATCAGACCAGCACCACTCAAACGAGTCTCCTCTGCGCGTATCTCGGTAAGAGCCTCCAGGAGAGTGACACGAGGATGGCGTGCAAGGAGCTGAGCACGCCTTTGCTCGAACTCAGGACGAAGGCGAGTAAGGAACTCGTAAACCCGCTGAAACTCCAGGTCAGCACGAACCTCCAGGCAGCACGGACAGGTACGACAGCCAGCAGTGCGAAGTGAGTCCAACTGACGCCAGACAGCAGAGCTCTGAGCGTAAAAGGCGTCAACAGTAGCATCACCCTGCTGAAGAGAGTGCTCCTGGCGGACCACGGACAGGTACAGGGCATCACCGGAGGGCTCGTAGCGCTGACGAAGATGAGTCCACATCTGGAAAGCCGAAGAGAGTCCCACAACCTCAGAAGAAAACTGAGGCTGGACACTGGCGATGAAGACAGCAGCAGCCCGAGCGTCGTCATCGTACCACTGAGTGTAGACGGTCAGACGATCTTTGTAGGAATCCAGAGCCTCCTGGTAGGCAGTGGCAGCTTTATCATCAGCTTCAGCATCAGCAGCGGCTTTATCAGCTGTCGGAGGCAATGCAACAGGCGTAGGCTCCATCGGAGGAATAGGGCAAGGCGGACAGGTGACATCGCCAGAGAGGACGCCCCAGAGACGAAGACCACGCATGTGAATGCGCATGTGAGACGCGAAATCGGTGTAATTAACACCATCAAAGATCACCGGGCAGCGAGGGAGGGAAACGGTGCCCATTGGTAGGCGGCGCTGGACGGCGCGGCGACCAAGGCAACGAAGTCTAACAGGCGGCGCTGGACGGCGCGGCGGTTAGAACAACGTTTTTTTTTTCCGGCCGGCTAAAATTTTAAAGCCGGCAGTGGGCCTCCGGCCCACACACGCACGCAGCCCTTAGGGTTTCGGGCGGCGGCGCAACGGGGGCGGCGGCGCGACGGCGACGCGACGGCGGCCTCGGGCGGAGTGGCGGCCGGCGGCCTCGGGCGCGGGCGGGCTCCTCGGGCGGAGTGGCGGCCTCGGGCGCGGACGAGCGCCTCGAGCGGAGGAGCGGCGACTTCGCGGCGGCGTCCCGGGGCGGGAGGCGGCGGCCGGAGCGGAGGCGGCGGCCGAAGAGCAGCCGGCTGGCGGCGTGAGGAGCGGCGGCGGCGGCGTCCCGATTGGCGGCGTCCCGATCTTCACCGTGGATCGGGAGTCGACGGCGGAGCGGTGGAGGCCGGCAGAGGCGACCAGGGGAGTCGACGGCGGAGCGGTGGAGGTCGGCAGAGGCGACCGGGTAGGAGGGGAGGCGCCGGACTGGAGGCGCCGAGGTGGCGGCCGAGTGGGAGCAGAGGAGGCCGGCGGGGACGGCAGCGGCGGAGGAGGCCGGCGAGGCGACCGGGTGGGAGTCGGGCGGGGCCGTTTCGGGCGGCGGAGGCCGGGAGTCGGCGACGGCGGCGGCGGCGGCGGCGCAGGGAGGCCGGCGACGGCGCGAAACCCTAGGTAAACCAAAACCCTAGTTTTGGCTCTGATACCATGTTATGAATAGCGCTTAAGAGAGCCATCAGAGCGAGTCTTAATCTTATAGTTACAACCAGTCTTATTTTTCAACTACTAAATCTGTAATATTAATATCAGTACAAAGCTTGTGCTCTTCTTTGTGCACTTCATCTAAGACACATCACTAGTTACTTCAGTATGGATTATTTTTCCAATCTACATAGGGTTCTCATGCTGTACAGGAACTGCTGCTAATGTTCTGAACTTCTGATGTCATGTGCCCATGTCATCTTGGCCCGGAGAGCTCGACGGCCTGCACCAGCAACGACGAGTCGTCGGTCAGGTCGGAGTAGCAGCGGCTGAAGGTGAACTCAGGCATCTTTAACTTGTGAGAATCTGCGCGCTGCGACGCCTTCCACCGCTCCGCGAGCCCGTCGCCTTCCAGCATGCGGACCACCTCCGACATCTTCGGCCTGTGACCGGGGAGGTACTGGGTGCACAGCAGCGCCACCTGCACCATCTCCTCGAGCTCGATCCGGTCGTAGTTGCTCCTCAGGCCCTTGTCAACGAACACATCAAGCTTGTTCTCCTGGTGCATCTTCTTCACCTGATCAAGAAACAATGCCATGAATTTGTCTAGGCATCAAAAGGAGTGTTGCAGTTCTCAGATAAGGTTTGACAAAGTGGTTTTCATATATGATTGCTTCAAGAACTTATTTGCTTTTTATCAAGTAGATTATACAACTTACCCAGTCCAGCATGGCTCCCTTCTGATTTGACGCCTTGCCGAACTCCAGCGCCGTCTGGCCAGTGATCAGCTCCAGCAGCAGGATGCCGAAGCCGAAGACGTCGGTTTTCTCAGAAGACTGCCCAGTGGAGAGGTACTCAGGTGCAATGTGCCCAACGGTGCCCCTCACCGCCGTGGTGACATGCGAGTCCCGGTGATCAAGTAGCTTTGCGAGCCCGAAATCGCCGACGATCGCCTCGCAGTAGTCGTCCAGCAAGATGTTGGCAGCCTTGACGTCTCTGTGGATGATCTTGGGGTCACACTGTTCATGGAGGTACAGTAGGCCTCTTGCTGCTCCAAGGGCTATCCTCTTCCTGGTGATCCAGTCCAAAGGTGGCTTCCCTGGAGCGATTTGACCGGAATAAAGTGAAGATTTGGTTTACAGGAATCGTATGCTCTGTGTTAAAATCTTTGTCCAAAGAAAGAAAAGGAGGGAAGAATCCAATTCCAAGTCTTTTTTCGGCCTGTCGATTTGCAACTTTCAATTCCACACCGTTCTTTTCGGCACAAGACGATAAGAAAGTTTGAGAAAGAACATATACTGCACTATAACTGGGTCCATAGAATAAACAATTATCCTAGTTATCTTGTTAAGATACTGAGCTATTGTTTTATCAATAAATTGAGCTGATTGGAATTTTGAGATACTGACCTTTCAGACGTGAAGCGACGCTTCCATTTGACATGTAAGGATAGACAAGTAGCCTCTCCGTGGCAGTCATGCAGAACCCGTAGAGCCTGAGGAGGTTCCGGTGCAGTGCCAAGCTGATCATTTCGACTTCAGTCCTGAACTGCAGCTCGCCACCCGCAGCGTTACCGTCCTTCAGTCGTTTGACAGCCACAAGAGTTCCATCAGGAAGCTGCCCCCTGTAAACGTTTCCGAAGCCGCCTTTTCCTAGCATGTTCTTGCTGCTGAAATTATCTGTTGCAGACTGAAGCTCCCTGAACTGAAATCTCTTCACATTTCCAAGGTTAACGTGCTCTATGTGCTGGTCTGCAATAGGCAATGCATTCCAACACAAACAGCGATTCATCAATAAAATTTACGTTATCAGGAGTCGAAATGATGCATGAACTGCAAGCAACTTTTGAAGTTTCACTTACCGTCAACATCGTGAAGGATCTGCCGGTTTCGACGTTGCCTAAACCAGAACAAGAACCCAGCAGCAAGAAAGAGGAAGCTCATGCAACCAATTGTGGATCCAAATGCAACTGCAAACTTGTGGCTTTTAGTTTTTGCCGGCGGTAGAGTGCCTTGTGTGCTCAGGTTGTAGGACAATGGCATTAGTACAGTCCCGTAACAATCTTGCTCCGTATTCGCATCGCAGATGAGAGGATTTCCGACTATGCTGCAAGAGAACCAACAACAGAACAATATTACTTCCACCACTTGCTACAAATTCCAAACCTCCATGGTAATTGTTATAAATAATCTTGACTTAGAGTTCAAGACATAGTAGAATCTGTCTCTGTATGTAACTCAAATTAAAATTGTGTCCAACTTGAAGTCTGAATACATATATTAGTAGGAGATTATTAGCATATATATTAAAGAGGTTTATAGCCAGTTTTGTAAAATAAAAATAAGAAAAAAGAGGGGAACAAATAAGAGAATAGAAAATTTCAAAAACTCTCCTGTGTTCTTTTAGTTTATTTGCGATGTGTGTTTTCTCCTGGATCAAAATTTTAACAAGTGGTATCAGAGTCTAGGCGAGAACCGAGTCGCTGAAAAATCGTCTCGGCGATTCCATTTCGTGCTCGTCTCTCGCGCGCTCCCGGCGCACAGTGCTCGATCCGTCAAGAAAGTCAAAGACAGCCAGCAGAGCACCCGTTGCGCGGCTTCGTTTGAGGCCATCGTCCAGCAACAAACTTAAGGTGGAAAAATCAGAACATTGATGAGATGTATCACCGTTCTGTGTCAAGTATGAGTTTATTAAGTCGTAATTAAGACCGACTGCCTAAATATTTTAGAATCTTTGCATCCGGATGAACCTGTGCCAGTTAAGTTAAGTTCCTATATGTAGCTTGTATGTAGAACACTTCATGTGGAGGCGTGGCTAATAGTTCATAATGCATTGAGACTAAAACTAGAATATGTCAAGTCAAGATTAAGGAGGAGATTGTTAGAAATAATCTTGACTTAGAGTTCAAAACGTAGTAGAGTCCGTCTCCGTGTATAACTCAAGTTGAAATTGTGTATAACTTGAAGTTCGAATACATATACTAGTAGGATATTATTAGCCTATAAAAAAAGAAAATAAAGTAAGAAAAGGGGGAGCAAATAAGAGAATAGAGAAATTCAGAAATTCTCCTGTGTTCTCTTAATTTATTTACGATGTGTGTGTTTCTCTTGGATTAAAGTTAATAGTAAAAATTATGTGAGCAGTGCTTGGATGCTTTTCACTCTAACAACAATGACATTAATCTCAAAGTACACGAATGGTAAGTAATCACTATCCACCATTCAATTTTGTTTTAAAAGTTCTGTAAATTATTTTGAGAAAAGCATTAAAACACCTCCCAAATTATGTTTATTCAAAGAAGAACGAACTCAAAACTGCAGCCTTACTTGTATGTTCTTGCCAAGGATCCCGGTATCGGGCCACTCAGGTTGTTATATGACAAATCTCTGCAAGACACAAATACTCAGTGAGTGCAAACCAAACTTGAAAAAACTCAAGATAGAACACAAAATAGTAAGAAATTACTCACAGGAAAACAAGGTTTGATAGATTAGCTGATGCTGAAGGGAATGGACCAGACAGGGTGTTGTTGTTCAGCCTCCTGATCAAATTACAATAGACCCCAACTTAACATGGCAAAAGAACAATAACTATGTATATTCATGGCCTGAAATGGAAAGTCTCAAGTTCACAGGCTTGTACAGTAGAGCTCCACTCACAGGTACTGGAGGCTTTCAAGGTGGCCCACAGAGCTGGGGATTTCACCATAGAAGTGGTTGCTGGAGAGATCAAGTGTTTTGAGCTTTGCTAGATTGCCGATCTCTGCTGGAATTGACCCTGTTATGTTATTGTTCTGCAGAAGCCTAGAGCAAGAAAAGATAAGACCTCCCAGTTAAAAAGGGAAAAAGGAACACTCAACACAACACTGGTTAACAAGGCTGTCCATGAGAAGGACACTCACACAGTGTCGAGATTGGTCAAGTTTCCTATGCTTGGGGCGAGTAGGCCAGAAAGATTCTGGCTTGGAGCTCCGCTGTCAAACATTCAAACAAGCAGAGAACAACGGTGAGAGCAGAAGAAAAACTTGATGACAGCTTCGACACAGAGACGGCTCCAGATGGAACGTGAGGTGACATGCTTACAGGCCAGTGACAAATTTCTCCGGCGAGCAACTGATCATGGCCCAGCTGCAGGGATCGACAGAGGTCGGGTCCCAAGTCTTGAGCACATCATGGGGGTCCTTGAGGAGGTTCCTGATAGCAACAAGAGCTTGCACTGCAAATGTTCCAGAAATCAGCACACACCAGCGCAAGAAACAAACAGAGACGGTCATCACCAAACGGAATCCTTGGTCTGATCAAAGAGAGAACTGCAGAGCCATTGATTCGAAACAGAACAGAACAGAACAGAGCAAAAGGGCAAAGAACCCAAGAGTCAAGAAAAAGTTGGTGATGCGATCAAAGAAAGAAACCTTCAGTGTTGACACCCTTGGGGGAGAGGAGGGCACTTGAGGAAGGGGAGGAGACGAGCAACACCACCAGCAGCAGCAGCAGCAACAGGGACGGGGAAGCAGGAGGCGCCACCTCCATTGCTAAGGGTGGCAAGCCTCTCAAGAGCGTGAGAAGGGGCAGGTTTTGGAGGAAGAAGAGGGGCCTGCTGCGTGCAGAGTGTAATGTATGTTCAAACATGGAACAAGCGTGAGGCCAAGAAAAGCATACATACACGGATACAGCAGCAGCAGCCTTCTCTCTCCCCCACACAGCCGAGGCAAAGCCAAAATGGCATTGGTACCCCCGGGGCCCTGTCAGGCAGAGTGCAAATGACACAAAAGAAGATGCTTGCGCTCTGGCAGCAAGCAAAAGCGCGAAAGGGAGGTGAGGGAGGGAACAAACACGCCTGCCACCTGAGCCCTGCCTGCTCTAGGGAACGGGAATAAACAATGTGGCCCCTTGATTTCAGGGATTCAAGGGCCCATCGGAACCAGAGAATTTTCCCTGGGAATTAAGCTGTTTCTTATAAAAATCTTACGAGATTTCCATGCAATTTCTGTGTTTCAAACCGTCCTTAAAAAGATCGTTTATAGGAAAATTTATATTTGGTATATGCTTACAAAATTCTTTTGAAATCTGTACGTTCTAAACGTATGTTTACTAGATGCTTGGGGAAAATATTGCGATGGTCTATATGAATTGTTGTGGTAGTTATGCGGAAACATCACAACGTATAGTACATTTCATGTACTTTGAAAATCGACATTGAATTTTAAAATTAAGTAATGTGAGGTATTTTTATTTTTTTAATTGCATCATATTTATGTTCCTATTAATATTTGAGTGCTCTAGTTTTGCATTGAACATTTACTAATGGCTACTGCAACAATTTTATTAAACTAGCGCAGCATTTTTACTCCAACACGTTTGTACATTGTTCTTGGACAAAAAGACATATAATATGTTGTATCTCAATGCTACCCCTCCCTCGCAAAAAAAATGTTATACCTAATATATTTTCTTATCGAGATATTTGCTAGTGTCCTAAATTTATGCTACGGATACGATATTTCCAATTGTAACATGACAACCGAACGAGATTGGTTGCAGTTGTTACTACAACTACAGCATATTGGCTGCAAGCTTGAGCATTACACCAAGGCCAGTTCATATAAGGTTTTGCTGGTGACTTTTTGCTTTGGCTTATGAATAGTACTGACTGATAGAAGCGGCTTATAGAAGGTAGGGTGTTTGTATAGGTTTATGACTGATGAATAGTATTGGCTGATGAATAATAGTGACTGATAGAAGCTAAGCGCTTTATATAAGAAAGCGAGCTGACGACTAATGGATTTGAGATATAACAAAATATGTAGTATGTTACAACATACTAAAGCACCAAGTACAAAAATACAACAATTGCACGTACAACATTTGATACTGAAACTCATCCTATCTTGGAGCACATCCATAGGCCTGTTGGACCTCCCAACACTGCCCGCCGGAGACTCCATGTCCTCGCCCTCGCCTACGATGTAGCCCTCGTCATCATTGGTGTCCACGATGTGCTCATCAGGCATCGTTGAGTTGATGATTAAGTTATACAAAATCATAGTTGCCACTATGACCTTGTTTTGTGTGTCTACATCGTAGCTTGTTACGCTCAATAGGATGTGCCACTTATTCTTCCAATGTCAAACACGTGCTCGATCACATTGTGAATGGAGGAGTGGTGATAGTTGAATACTTCTTTCATACCAACGGGCCGCCCACCTCGTGCGAACTCAAGTACGTGGTACTATTGATTCTTGTATGGAACTAGGAACCTCTCCTTGTTCGTGTAACCAGAATTCAACAAATAGTACTTTCCTGCCGTAAAATACAATGAAAGGGTAAGTTAATCATCGCAACGGAGTGCACATCCATGAGTTTAAGTAGGAACACGCACCGTACTTACCTACAGGTGGGTGGGGGAAGCGGTTCACGTAGGTTATCACGGAATCTCGGAGGATCTTTGTGTCACGTGCAGCTTCACCCCATCTGGAACACACGAACATGAACTATCTGTCGAAGTCACATGGCGAGCACATTTTGACTCATGTAACCGTGTCGGTTGTAGTGCCTCGGTGCTATGCGTCCCAGGACCAATACTGTCACGTGCGTACTATCTATCGCCCCGATGTAGTTGTTGAAATACGGGTGAAAACATGCTTGCTTCAACCTCCTATGGACAGTGCAAAACTGAGGATCCATGGGGCGCACAATATCATTAGCCATGTTGCAAATGGTGTCCAACACCCTGTTGAACATCTCGCTAACATGACCCATGAAACGCTCGAATCTATTTTGTCCCTATCTATTTGATTGAGGGGAGTCATACATCCATAGGAATAGTCCGAGGGCCACCTTAGATGCCATCTAACGTGTAGATCACAGATCGTAGTCCCGCATAAGTATTTTGTGCAACTCGTTAAACACCGATCTCCTCATCCGAAACATGTCTTGACATGATTGTAGGTTGCCAAGCTGCTCCTCAACCCACTCTAGACTGGTTTAATCAGGAACCGATCATGGCCCGTGGGAGGACGACTCCCCCTCATCATCCCCCATAGTAAAAACATGGCCTAGTCGAACAACTTGACTGAGGAGCTTGCAACGATGGAGACAGAGTCGATATCGGTCTTCATCACAAAATGTGTTTCGCTGGATAACGACATCTGCAAGCGGTGCAACTGGCGGTCAGAACAGGGTATGTAGGTGAATCATGACACATTACTAGCAAACTGGAAATGCAATATCACAGACAGGAGCACATGCAACATAGCAGCAATATCTAGAAGCACATGCAACATAACACATGCAACACCAATACTAGTACTGGAAATCACTGCAGCATGACACATTGCTTCTAGAATGCAAAACCTACATCTCATATTCCAAAAGCACATGCACCTACAAAGCATCAGCTCTGCCAGTCCTAGCTTTTGGTACCACATATCACAGCAACACCATTATTGAAATTATTGTCACAGTTGTTACACCCATCAATTTGTAACCCGAGCAAGCACACTCAAAGTTTAGACCGGTGTGGAATCACAATTGCATGGAGCAAGCAAGACTAATAAGACAGTAAATGCAAATTTAATACGACAACAATAAGATAAATGAGCAGAAGGGACTATTGATCCCTACTGCACTTCCTAGAGTCTTGAAGTTGGTGAACATTTGATAGTATCGGGTGTGCATGAGAATCTGACTCGTGTAGTAGTACTCATCGCTATCCTTCGTGGCTCCACTAGCAATGACTAGCTCCATTAGCTCAACCATTTTGTCATTCTTCGCATAGAATGGACGCGAGGTCACTGACACAGTGGAGCTGTGATGACCTTTGGATTGCTCGTACAGGTCCACAAATCTCTCGAGCTGCACATCCTGGTAACTCTTCTTGGCTTTCTTTCCCTCTAGTCGAGGGTGCAGTCGCCCCGTCGCTCCCCTCCTCATCCTCACGGTCATGGCTAGGCTCATCACCAAGCATGTACGTGTTTGCATTGTGCACATGGTCTCATCAAAAAGCCTCTCCAAGAGATCCTCGTGGGTGAGGGGCACCTTCTGAAACTTGTTGATGTCTTCCATAGTCTGCAAACAAAAGAGGAAACACATGGCATTCGTGAGTTAGGGGCACAAACCATAAAGCACAATGAACAAAAAGTTGGGAGGCTCACCTTGGCTTGCTCCTCCCACCACACAAGGTTGGTTGCAATTGTCCCAGTGGCTGGGTTGAATCCGATGCCAGTTGCACGCAGCTTAAGAGTCCTCCAATTAGATAGGTCCCTCTTCAATGCATCCCACTTTTTCTTCATTTTGTTTACGCATGTACTACCAGCCGGTTTGCTCTTTGAACTTCCAAAGAAGATTCATGTATCCTTTACCGAAGAGGCCCTGCTGCGGCCAGATCCCGGCATCCATTTACTCCAGGCATATGTCAATGAAGAAGTTGGTCGCCTCGTCGTCCCAAACAGCATTAGGCGTGCACTTGGGGGCCATCTCTAAAACCCCAAAGACAGGAATCCGCATAGTGGACTATACAACAATCACGCACAAATAAATGAAATAAGATGACAATCACCGTAGAGTGGTACTATGGACCATATAGCAATCACATACATATGCTCATATGGAGTATGACCAACGGTTACGAAAGGCAGAGCACCTTCAATCAGTGATGGGGATGGGCGGGATGCGGTGCACGTCAGGAGGGAGGTCGAACAAGGATGTCTCATGTTGGGACCAACTGAGGGGGCATCACACGTTGGGACCTACCGAGGGGGGCGTCGCACGTCGGGACCGACCAAGGGGGCGTCGGATTGGGGCCAAGGGAGGCCATATCTAACGAGGGATGGCCGGAGGGGGAGGGGGAGTGCTGGATCTAGTGGGGGGCACCAAATCTACTGGGGGTGCCAGATTGGGATGTAGGGAGGAAGGATCTAGCCGGTGGCATTGGAGGGGAGAAAAGGGAGCATCGATTTTGGTAAGGGTGGGGAGAGAGGGGCCGTATCAGGGTGTAGGGAGGCAGGATCTGGCGAGAGGGCACTAGAGTTCGTTTGAGGCTGGCGTCCGGACAGGATCGGAGGGGGATGACGTCGGGAGAGGGGGTGAGTGCAGAAATGGGGAAGTGTCGACCATCACTTGCCCTGCCTCATAAGAAGCCTGTGTCACCTGCGGCTTCCAAAAGTGGCTTATAGAAGTCGACCATTCACTTAGACATTGGCTTCTGGAAGCAAAAGCCAAAGTGTATATGAACAGGCTCCAACATGGATTGGGGAAGGTGAAGATTGGAGAAGAGACACACCTTGCTGATGTCATGTTAGACTTGAGCAAGATAATATCAGCTTGGCCTCCGGCCCAAGCATGGTCTAATTTTGGCCCAGCCTAGTTAGCCTGATAGCCCTAATGGGTCAGGCCTGGGCAGTGAATTATGGCAAAAAATGATAAAAGAGCCATCTCCACCCAAAACACTATACTAGCAGCCTAAGCCTAGCCAATAACCTTTTGGGCTAGGCTCGGGCATGAAATTCTAGCTCAAAAGATACCAGACATTCAGCTTGGTTAAGGAAATGCTCAAGTATAGGCCCTGCTCAAAAGTGTTATGGCTTTTAGTTTTTGGCTATGGCTTTGCCTGATTGCAAGAGACATTGAGGGAATAAGGGACACTCGCGTTGAGAAGTTACGTTCAAAACGGCTCCTGCAGCGACTCCTGAAAATAGATTAGTCGCAATTACAAGGTTCGGGGGGGTTTTAATTATACAAGATTTATAGCCATTCAAGTCAATTAATCTCTATCTAACTAATCTTGACACCCTCCCTCAATCTAGACGGGTTGCTGTTAGTTCAAATTGCTTCAGAATCAGTTGAATAGCTGAATTGGCAGTGGCTTTGTCAACACATTTGCAAGCTAGTCACTTGATGAGATGAACCTGATATCTAAGGCCTTGCGTGCTACTCACTCATAAACAAAATGATAATCTACCTCGATGTGTTTTGTTCTTGCATGAAACACTAGATTTGCGGCAAGATAAACTGAACCGAGTTTGTCACACCATAGACATGGTGCATGTGGCAGGAAAACTCCAAGCTCCCCAAGCAATGCTTGTATCCATATTACCTCAGTTGTTGCATTGGCCACTGATTTGTAATCCATCTCTGTATAAGACCGAGAAATAGTTGGTTGTTTTCTAGAACTCCAAGAAACAAGGTTTTAGCCAAGAAACATTGCATACCCTCCAGTGGTTATCCTATCATTGGGACATCCCGCCCAGTCGACATCTGAGAAAGCACTCAATAGTGAAGAGGTCGAACGCCAAAGGGCCAAACCAAGCTGTGTTGTATCCTTTAAGTAGCGTAGAATCCATTTCACGGTTGACCAATGTTCGTTGGTTGGGGCTTGAAGAAATTGACATACGTTGTTGACGCTGAATGCAATGTCTGGGCATGTCAAGTTTAAGTACTTGAGTGCACCAACCACACTTCTATACTTTGTTGCATCTCTTTCTGGTAGCATAATACCAATGTCCTTTGACAGCTTATGTAAAGCCCCCATCGGTGTATTGATAGCCTTGGCTTTCAACATGTGTGTTCTGCTCAACAGATCCATGATGTATTTGTATTGTGACAATACAATACCACTGCTGATAGGAACCACTTCTATACCAAGAAAGTAGCTAAGAAGGCCAAGATCCTTCATGGCAAAATCTTCTCGGAGCTAAAGAACGAGCCGATCGGTGGCCTGAGCAGAAGAGCTAACAATGATGATGTCATCAACATATATAAGCATATAAATGACAATGCCTCTCTAATTATATATGAACAAAGACACATCAGCCTTGGATAGAGTAAAACCGATCTCCTGAAGCTTGGAGCTCAAGTGAGAAAACCAAGCACACGGTGATTTCTTGAGGCCATATAAAGATTTATCAAGCTTGCACAGATATTGCGGGTACGTTAGATCTACATATCTCGGTGGTTGCTTCATGTGGATGTTGTCATTCAAAACACCATGCAAGAAGGCATTTTGCACATTGATCTGACACAAATTCCATCCTCGAGAGACTTCCAAAGATAAAATAACTCGAATAGTAGTGGGCTTAACTATCGGGCTAAAAGTGTTCCCGTAGTCAATGCCGTATCGTTGTTTAAACCCTTTGGCCACCAACCTAGCTTTGTATCAGTCAATAGTCCCACCAGTTCTCCTTTTAAGCTTGAAAACCCATTTGCAATTAATAACATTAAGCCCGGGTGTAGCAGGTATGAAATGCCATGTTTGATTATTTTGTAAAGTAGCAAATTCGACATCCATGGTGTCTTTCCACCGTGGAGCCTTCAGAGCATCAATGTGGGAAGCTAGATCGACTGTGGATAGGTCAGTACTTCCAGGGACAGTGTCTATCCGTGCACTTCTTTGGATAGTGAACATTGTTCTGAAGTCTTGTACAATACCGATGATACATCATTAGAGGAGGTGGTGCCGAATGCTGATCCATATCTACAGAAACTGAACACTGATCTAAAAGCAGGCACATTAGTAGTTAGTTGATCAACAACACTAGAGACACTACTGCCCAGATTGTGCGGTGGTTGAGAACTCGGCATCACAGGAACTGGAAGGTATGTAGAGGATGGTGCTGATGCACCGATGGAGGATACTTCAAAGTGCCAAGAGAAAGGAAAAACGTTTCCATCAAAGACAACATCCCGGGAAATATAAACATTCCCTGTGGTGGTGTCAAGGCATTGTATCCTTTATGATGGGAGCTATAGCCCAAGAAAACACGCTCTTTAGAATGAAAGAAAAGTTTATGCTGATTGTAAGCTCTTGAATGTGGCCAAAAAACACACCCAAAAACTTTAAGCATGGAGTAATTAGGCTTAACCCCAAACAACCGTTCAAGAGGAGAGGTGTTATCTATAACTTGTGTTGGCAGCCAGTTAATAAGATAGGCGGATGTTAGGAAGGCTTCATCCCAATATTTTACTGGAATGGAGGAGTGAGCAAGAAGAGCTAGTCCAATCTCTACATTATGACGATGTTTTCGCTCTGCGAAACCACATTGTTGATGTGTATGTGGACAAGAGACCTTGTGGTCAATGCCAATGGAGTGAAAGAATTTATGGTGGAGGTGTTGATATTCCCCTCCCCAATCAGATTGGATACACTTAATATTTTTGTCAAGTAAACGTTCCACACGTTTTTGAAATTGTAAGAACACTTGCTCAACATCAGACTTAGCACACAATAAATAGATCCATGTAAATTTGCTAAAAGCATCAATGAAACTAACATAATACTTATATCCTCCAACATATTGTGTGGCTAGACCCCACATATCAGAAAATACAAGTTCAAGGGGATATGGATCTATGAATGGAACTAGAATAAGGGAGTCGATGACTCTTTGCTTGCTAACATACATTGCAAACCACATTCATGGAACTAGAATGAGGCAATTTATTTAAGTATAGAATAGACTGGACTAATTGATATGATGGATGGCCAAGGCAACATGCCATTGCTCCTTCCCTACTGTAGGACAGATCATGGCGGCCTTGATACTATTTATTGTAGAAGACTTGATGGGATAAAGCCCGGACTCACACATGCCTTGCAGCACTTTTCTCTTCGACACCTAATCCTTGACAACAAAATAGTCGGGATGGAATTCAAAGAATACGTTATTATCTCAAGTAAGTTTGTGGACAGATATGAGATTTTTTTTTAAATCTGAGGAACATGTAGGACATTTTTAATGACAGGTGCTTTGGCAGTAGTATCAATAGAACTAAGACCAACATACGAGATGTGCAAACCTGCTCCATTGTCAACTTGAACATGATCGGTGCCATGATATTTCTCCCGAACCGTGAGGCGATCAAGATCACTAGTAATGTGATCCGTTGCACCCATATCCATGTACCAGTTGGGATCCACCTGGTATGAGCTTGTTGTGGCCGCCATGGATGCCGAGTGCCCTTCATCCGCTTGATACGAATGGTCGAAGTAGTGGTAACACTTAATAGCCGTGTGCCCAACCTTCCCACAAACTTGGCAGGTCAGTCGGGATCCACGACCTTGTCCGATGTTGCTGTGCCCGCCGCGCTGCTGGTTTTAATTACCATGGCCATGACTGTGTCTTCCTTGACTTGGATTGTACTGGCCTCGACCACGCCTAGTGATGTTTGCTAAGAAAGTAGAACTGCCGATTTTCAGCTGAGTCTCTGCATTATTCTATTCCTGATGAAGTTCATAGCTCAACATGAGAGCATAAACTTCATCAGGCATGTGGCGCTAGGTCTTGCCGTGATCGAAGTCACCAAAGAGTCATAATCTGACCCTAGTCCTGCAAGAATATAAAAAATAATCTCGTTTTCATGTAAGGGCATACCAATGGCAGAGAAAGTGTCTAGTAAATTCTTTATTTGCCTGAAGTAGTCGGATGCTGAGGGCTCCTTTTTCTTCAGGCTTGC
This sequence comes from Dendrocalamus latiflorus, assembly GCA_017311315.1. Lineage (NCBI taxonomy): Eukaryota > Viridiplantae > Streptophyta > Magnoliopsida > Poales > Poaceae > Dendrocalamus > Dendrocalamus latiflorus. Next base: position 11,560,530 of record CM029659.1, on the reverse strand, counting down.
AAGTTGCATACGCATATGGACTAAGCGCGCACGGGATCTAGATGCAAACATCCTCTCCAGTGCCTCCCATGCTTCGCGCGCTGTCATCATAAACATGACATGCGATAGCACATCTTCAGGAAGCAAGGAGAAGATCCTGCTAAGCACCATCTGGTCTTGTACACTGGATTCTCAATCAGATTTGCTCCTTCTTCAGTCGATGTTGTGATTGTCTTCGGTGGGCACTGGACCGTGCCATCTACATACCCGAGAAGGCCATAGCTCCTGAGATATGGGAGGAACAGCGCCCTCCAGAGCATATAGTTTTCCTTCCCAAGCTTAATTGTGATTGCATAGCTGATGGGAACTGATGTGACGGGATTGAAGGAGGAAGAAACAGCAAATGTGTTTTGAGAGGTGGAGATGGAAGAGGTCGACATAGTCTTGCCTTTGGCTCTGATACCATGAAAACATATTAGCCACAATTACAGGATTCTAGTGGGTTGTGATTATACAAGATTTATAGCTATTCAAGTCAATTAATCTCTATCTAACTAATCTTGACAACTCCTACAAATGGTTTATAAAAACCACATTAAAAAGCCACTCTTTTTGAAAGTCAGCTTCTAAAAAACAAAAGAGGGAAGCTATTTGGAAAATAGCCATAGTCATGATGCATCTTATGACGGCTAGAAAAGAAGAGGAAACAGACCAAGACGGCCTTGCTGGTGCCATAGAAGGAGGAAGAAAATCCAATCCTCAATCTTGCCGAAGTTGAGGGTAGGGGTAGCGCTGGTAAGGTGAACTGTAGCAGATCATGGGAAAGAAGTATGCGGTCGAGGAGGACAACGATGTTTAGCAGCAAGCTGGACGATGGCGTCAAGGTCGCGGCGAACAACAATGGAGCATCGCCAGGGTCATGTCACAACACGGGGCCAAATGGTCCAGAAGGTCGAAAAATTAGGCAAATGCTGGAAAAATGCGAAAATAGGTTTTACTCATGAAATTGCTTCTCGGATGGTATAAACCCAAAATATATACATCAGTTCTTTGGTTTTAGTTCTCATCAGGCGCGAATGGGCTAGGTTAAAATCCAAAGCCAAAAAACAGGAACAAGAAGCCATCCATCATTCGACGCATCAAAGAAAGAAAGGCACATCAGCTTTTATCGGGACGTGTTGTGCGTACTATGGGCCTATTCTTTTTTGCTACGGTTTATGGTTTTTGGCTGAAATTTTTGAATTTTTGCTGTTTACGGTACAGATTACGGAGAGATCGATACTCACTTACGATTTTAGCTGGTACAGATGTTGGGCTTTTAACGTGTACTACGTTTAACTTGTAGACCCCGTCTTGAAAAAATACTCCGTTTAAAAGTTAGGTACTGTAGCAGCTGCCAAAAGCCGGCCGGCTTGTGCCCTGCTGAACAGGGCCATATGTATGGCGCAGCAGAGTAACCACAACAGCTTTGAGGGGATTATTTGGACATTCTTTTTGGTTGTGTCTAATGGTTTAAGAGGATGGTTGATGAATTTTAATTCTAATATAAGTATTTTATGTAAGAATCGCCGAAGATGAGGGCAGTTGGGCACTGGCTTAGGAAGTGTGTCAATTCCATGGGAGGGAGGAGCTAAAGCGATTGAAAAAAGAGGAACGAAGCAGCAAAAGTATCTTTGGCATGAGGCATGGATGCTGGCAACCGGTGGCCCTCACCTGAGACGAGATGGAGACAAGGGAATACGGAGCCTTTTCTTTTTAATTTTTAAAAGCTATTTTTTGATTTTTCTATAATGACTACTTTTTGTATAGAGTGTCTTTTTAAAGTTGTGTCTACAAGTTAATTATAGTAAACACTATAGTAACTTCATTTATATTAACCAAAACCATACGTAAGTTTCTGTTACTCCGTATTCTCTCCTGAATAATCTGAAAACCATAAGTAACAGTCAAAAGTAATAAACCGAAGTAAAAAAATAGACCTATGGCCGGGAGAATTTTGGTCAAAATGCATGCATCGTGCATGAAGAATTGTGTGAAAAGCAATGCGGTCTTTCTCCAAAATGAAAAATGACAAGTTTAACAGAAATTATTATCGTTGCTATGGTTATGTATTCGCGGATCATGGGCAATTGAGTGAAACTGTGCAAATGGAAATCTCAGCCATAAGATGGAGATGAACGTTCTCCTCCCACTCTAAGGTCCTTTTGGATAGGAGGGATTTGGCCAAAAATGCTAAGAGCAATCCCCCTGGGCCGAACACACCCTAAGAGCAACTCCAGCAGGGCCCCTACTTGAGCCCTCAAACCTCATATTTGAGAGCCAGAGCAAAAAACTGAACTCCAGCAGGGCCCCTACTTGGCTCTCAAAAATAGGAGGCCTCTCAAATGAGGTCTCCAAGCCCTCATTCCTAGGGGCCCCTACTCTGGCTCTCATTTTTCAGTTTTCCTCGTTTTTTGTGGAACATTTGTGCTTTCAATTTAAATTCGGAACAGATTTGAATTTAAATTTGAATATTCGTATTTGAATTCGTATTTGAATTCATATTTGAATTCGAAACAAATTTGAATTTAAATTTGAATGTTATGTGATGAATTTTGTGCTTTCAATTTAAATTCGGAACAAATTTGAATTTAAATTTGAATATTCGTATTTGAATTCGGAACAAATTTGAATTTAAATTTGAATGTTATGTGATGAACTTTGTGCTTTCAATTTAAATTCGGAACAAATTTGAATTTAAATTTGAATATTCGTATTTGAATTCATATTTGTGCTTTCAATTTAAATTCAGAATAAATTTGAATATTCGTATTTGAATTCATATTTGTGCTTTCAATTTAAATTCAGAATAAATTTGTGCTTTCAATTTAAATTCGGAACAAATTTGAATTTAAATTTGAATATTCGTATTTGAATTCATATATTTAAATATTGTCCCTCATTGTGAAATCATAAATATTTTATTGTGTATTGTGCTTTTGTCCCATACATATGCATATAGTGTGTGAGGAAATAGAGGGAATTGAGAAGTAGGGGCCCTGTTTTGAGGGCTCCTGCTGGAGTGCAGCCCAGAAAACAGGGCCCTCAAAAGTAGGGGGAGCTCTCAAATGAAAAGTAGGGGCCCTGTTTTGAGGGCTACTGCTGGAGTTGCTCTAAGGACATGAATTGGATGACAAGTATGAGTGCTTAGTAAAGGTAACTCCAGCCATTACAATGAAAAAATAGCGTGCTCTTATGTCTATGGTTAATGATTTTAGGACTATGGTTGATGATTTTTATTTGTATTTTATAAGATGGTAGTGGACGACGAAGATGTCGATATGGACGATATATACGATTTTAGGCTCAAGTCGTTCTATTTATTTTAACTTCTAAAAAAGTCAAAAGCTAAAAGATTAAAAAAAACCCAAATGGATTATCACAAGAGAATAGAATGTAAACATTCCCCAAGTCAAGCCACGAATTAGAATCCCAACCCCATTCTTTTTGTTTAGTAGTGAGTTGCAAAGACTGGCTGGATGGAGGCTCGTGAACCGTGCGTGCGTATCTGTGTTCGCGAGTTGGTTTGTACTATCCTCCTGCCTTTGGTGGTCTCACCTGCGGTCCTACTGCCACTTTTTTCCTTTGAAAAAAAATAATGTAAAAAAGTGAGAAGCATAGAATAATTTGCCCACATGCTCCGCACTTGCGTTCGTGGTTTTGCTTTTTTGGATTCTCCTTATGCTAGCTTGCCTAATTTGATTCTCCATGGTCAAGTCTATTTAATCTAAAAAAATCTGGATTTAATAAAACCAAAAGTCATATATAATTGACTTGGTATGAATTCATATTTTCTTTATCTTTATTAATTGGGCGCTCCTCAAGAAGCTCCCAGATTAATCATAAGAGGTAGAAAATAAAAGTTCTCACGTTAATCAGATAAAAAATAGTAAGAAATCCTCACGTTAATTACAGATAAAACAAATCTCATGCATCTGTGGGCCTGTTCTTTTTTACTGAAGCTGGCGGTTTTTGGCTTCTGCTACAGTACCTGACTTTCAAACGGAGTATTTTCTCAAGATGGAATCTACAAGTTAATTGTAGTACACGTTATAAACCCAATATCTGCACCAGCCAAAATCGCAAGAATTGTAGTACACGTTATAAACCCAATATCTGCACCAGCCAAAATCGCAAGAGAGTATCTCTCTGTAATATTTGCCGTAAACAGCCAAAATTCAAAAACTTCAGCCAAAAATCATAAACCGTAGCCGTAAAGAACATGCCGTATTTATAGTTTAGAGCTACCTACGGATGGCCCTTATTTTGATTGGAAACTAATACGCCTCTTCCTAATCCTTGCGTCACGCAATGCAACTGGAATTGAATTGTATAATTTGTTGCATCACGTAATGTACGTGGAAGCCGGAAGTCTCCAACCTATCTGCCCGCTCGTTTTAGCTTCAACTTCTGACTTCTGGTTTATTTTTTACAATTCATAAATTTCGTCTTTTTCTATTTTTCGCTTTTTTAGCTTTTTTGTCGGTTCTTTTTTTCCTGTATTCGTTTGCATTGTGCGAGACGAGCTAACATTTTTTATTTTTTATTTTTTTTAAATTTAATTACGTCAAATAAGCCACTTTCAGCTACAGTGAAATTTCAGCTAGCTATAGTGCATTTTCAGCTATAAGCCACAGCTTTTCAGCCCAATCGAGCAGAGCATAAGACTATGAGCTCCTAATCAGTAACGGACAATAAAGCAATAGAATATTGGAAAGAAACGACCTATGCTGTGATCAGCTCATACATGTTATAGTAATTAGATTTTAAACAATATGTTTTCTTTAAAAGTGATGTCAACAGGAAGATTATAGTAAAAAGTATACTGAGTTCAGCTGTACCAGTCATTATCACATACGACTATTTTTCTCTACGTACTGCCCCTTGCAAACAATCATAATTCAAAATTTTAAGTCATAAGTCACTACCCAAAAGAACCCATCTATATGTCTTTGAAATGTACAGTCCACACGCAAATCAAGTTTGAAGTACATCTTTTTTGAGTTGAAGTCCAAAAGATAAGCTTGGAATTAAAGTCAAATTAATATAGGTTCAAATTCGGGACAAAATCTACTTCTAAAATAAAATAAAATTGGAACTAAAACCAATGTAAATAAATTAAACTAAAATGAAACTAGATTTTGAACTATTATTATACTTCAAGCTCATAAATAAACCCAAATGAGACCCCATGGTATTAGGGCACCATGATTTTAAATGAGTGAATTCAATCCTAATTCGGGTATGTTTTCAAAGTTTTAGTTTTAGGGTATATACCCATCTATAATAATTCAAATAAAACACATACCTTTGAAAAATTATACTCGAATTCAAAAAAATTTTAACATTGTTTATCACATATTTTACTGATATATACGTACATATAAATAATCTATCATAAAAAGGTAAATGTTGTAGCATGCACTACAACAATGGGTTGTGCTATAACAGTGGGTATTGGTACGCCTCTCCATGGAGAATACGGATTAGCTAGAGAGAACTGGTGGGTAGCCCAAATGAGTGGATCTCGCTATCTCGTACCCCTCTTGGAGGTTTATATACATGAATGGGGTAAGATGAGAAATTTCCATCAAACCCTTAATAATTACAAAAGGTGAGGAAAAATCAATATATTACCTTCTATACATAATAATATGTTATTGGGCTTGTTCGAAGACCCAGTAGCTAAATCTAACGGGCATAGGGGCTGCGCACCCCCACAACAGTAACTCTAGTTTGAAGTTTGGTTCAAACTTGTTTGAGCTAGTTAGTAAACTAGTTAACCTTAACATCAAAAAATTCAAAAATTTTCACACATGATACATAGGGGAAATGTCTATTCTAAATTATGGTGTCAGGACACCATGGTGTTCCATTTAATTATACTATACAAGTTTAACTAGTATGAACTCCACGATTAGGCAAATCAAATTACATATTGATATTGTAGATCATTTGGAAGAGATCACTACTACAAAAAAAGGTCATCACAGATGGTTTCGTGAGCCGTCTTAGTTTGTGGGTCAGTAATGACATGAGGTCATCACTGACGGTTTTCGAACCGTCTGTGATACATACTATCATAGACGGTTATTAACTCAAAATCGTCTGTGATAGTTGACTATACCAGACGATTTGTAGTGGAAACCATTTGTAATAGCTCATGAATCAAAGATGGTTTAACTACAAATCGTCTGTGATAGTTGACTATCATAGACGGTTATGAGATAATAACCGTCTATGATATTATTTTGTATTCCTAAATTTATTTTTGTTTGTTGGCTAGCCTCAGGAAATGCTAGCCATGCCCTTTGAAACAAGCAGAAACACAACAAATATATATACATCCAAGTCACATTCATTTCAGAAACAAGAACATTCATTTCACAAATCAATTAACTTCAAAAAAAATAAATTAACCATCCATGAACAAATACACATATGTACAATTAAGCTTAATCTTTTCCCAATCAAATTAAATCTACATTGTGAAACTCCCCATCTTTGTTTATAACCCTAGACATCCTGAAGAATGCACACTATCCTCGAATTTGCTAGAGCTCAGCCTGTTCCAATGGAGTTGTAGCAATGGTCACAACCTGTCGATAGAAAAATCAATGTCGCGCATATATATAAATTGATAAGTATGTAATAATTATTGCAAGATTGATAAATCTTAGGATCATTGGTCTTTGTAGAACCGAGAAGTAGTTCTATGTTGTGGCAAACATAGAATATACAGGTGTTTCCCGGTGGCACTACAAAATAGAGGAAATACTATGAACTGTTATACAGGATTAATGTGCACCAGTGAATGCCGAAAAATCTAGATCATGTCGCAGGGCATTGATCCCTCCCTTGGATTTTTGTTCAGAAGCAACGTAATTGGCGAACAACATACGTGATTCCAAAATTTAGCCTTAGTCATTGGGAAGGAATTAAGAAAAGATCACTACAATAGAGTTATCTATAGAGGAAATGTGTTTGCCTATCAATTAATTGTTGGACAACATTGAAATCAGTTTTGATCATCTTTAGGAAATCAAGGTATATTACCTTATTTCATTTTGGTATAATTACAATTAGAATCCTTACAATTAGAATCCAGTGGAACCTACACAGGTATGTGTAAGCTCAAGGTCCAATTATATTAGTTTTGGTGATTAATGATAAATGTGAGACATTCAATTAATGACAAATCTAAATGTGAGACTAACTCTTTTGTTAAGTATGTTATTGCTTAGTCTCATTTAGATAAAAAAAAGTGAAAATCATGTAGGTATGCATTCGACGTCTTATTCTTATATCTTGCATTCCTCAAATCTAAAATATAGGTTGAACTCCACAAAAAGTCTAACTTGAATACGTGCATATGCTCTTGTTACACATTCTTGATTGCACATATTTAGGGGGAGTTCACTCTATATTTTATGGATTCATTAGTATTGATCCATGTTTCTTTTTTTCACAATTATTGGAGATCTCTACATTGAAATCTATTCTTTCAGTGTATAAAACTTGTGTAGTTCATATATACTCATATTGTTTTACACTCAATTATTTATGTATAGGACTAACATGTTTACCAAGTGTTTGAAACATTTAGTCCCAGATTTTTGCTTGACGACTTAGAGATGCATGCTAAAGTTGACAAGAAGATTGGTATGGCTCGAGACAAAGATCATGCATGCACTTAGAACTTAATTCAAAATCAAACTATGCACTGTCAAGATAGTCGGAAGTACCAGAGTTTACACAATGATACTTCCGCAACCCGGAAGTTCCGATAAATCTAGCAATACGTTTTTCTAGAGAGCACCCCCTGAAAATACTTCGTCTCCCGGAAGTCGGAAGTACCGTTAGTTGAATGGCGGAACTTCTGCTAGAGCGGAAAACCGGACTTATAATGGCGGTAGTACCGCACTTTGAGTTCAAATGATTTTATATTCAATTTATTATCTCATTATTTATTGAGATTGTCATTAATTATCAAAAAGGAAAGATTGAGAATCTAGTCCCTCCATTATGAGTTAATGGTGCATTTTGGTAATTAATGACAATCACATCATGGGACTAACATTTTTCATGAGTTGAATAAATAGTTTAGGTCCCATGATGACGGAGACTTTAGATGGCTTCATAAGTTGAAAGATTTCGAAGAGGAGATGATCATGAGTTGATCATCAAGGAGATGGTCATGAGTTGATCGTCAAGTCAAGACAAGACAATTATCTGAACTTGAAGTGAAGATGTACGTCATCAAACATCAGGAGGATGCTCAAGGCTAAGGATGTGTTTCTAGTTTTTTACCTATCTTGGTGTTTGTTTGTAAGATCGGAATGCTAGTATAGATTTTCTGTACTATTAAGAGGGGTCTTGTCTAGTAGCTTGAGTCTTATCATATGTTCATAGCTTAATCCCGTTTGCTCTAGCTCTCCGTGGCATGATGCCATTTTTTGCGAATATGTTTTGCAAATAGTTGAGGCTCATACATCTAATCCTTGTAACATGTGACTATACTTTGCAATTGTGTTTTGCAAAAGGTCGAAGTCCATGTACCTACTCCTTGAAGCATGATTTAAGTTTGCAAATGTGTTTTGCAAAAGTTAGAGATCATGCATTGTTACTTGGCATGGTCTAAGATTGTTTGTTACTATTTCCTTTGACATTAGACCATGGTAGTGACTTTTTAGATGTCTTATGCTTTCTGTATTGATCTAATATGTTTAAGATTATGCAAATAGATGGTTTGTACAGTCCTCTGAATAAGCTTTCTATAGAGTCCAAGTTCAATCAATTCTGACATCGGAGTGAAAAATTATGACCAACTTTCCGAGTGTCATCTATACGGAAAAACCGAAAACGGAAGTACCACCCTTATAACTGTGGTAGTTTCAAAAAATGGAAGTACCACTTTTATAACTACAGTAGTTCTACAAATGGCTGAATAACGTCTATTTTTCTAGCCGTTATGATGGAAAACGGAAGTACCACTCCTATAACAGCGGTAGTTCTGAAAATCATAATTTTTGTCTCCAATGGCTAGTTTCAAGGTGTGGGGTATAAATACACCCCTATGGCCAGTTGGGATAAGGACTTTGGCACTCCATTTCACTCTCTTGAGTTAGTGTGAGCTTCTCCTCTCAATTATGCATGTGTTGCACCTTGTGAGCAAGGAGAGAGGTCTCTAGTTGCATGTGTTGCATTTAGATGTGGATTTCGTATCCTCTTGAGCTTGTGCATTTGTTGCATGTGGTGAGAGTCAATCAAGGGGCTTAACTTGTTACTCTTGTTGGTTGTCGACTCCTAGATGGCTTTGGAGTGACATGCCCGGTGATCTTCTCAAAGAAGCTTGTGAGAAGGCCCAGCGTGTGTGAAGGTTGGAGCTCACCTACCCAGAGCAGGGAAGAGCTACCACTAGTGAATTTGAGATGGAATGCTTAATTCGTGGAGCTAGTCCAATTAGCATGGGGTTACCTCAACGTGGACTAGGGGAGACCGGCAAGTCTTCAATCACCACGGTAAAAAGGAACCATGTCATTGTGGTTTATTTTCTTGTGCTCAATTTACATTTAAGTAATTTATATTCATAGAATTAAATTGATTGCTTGTAACCCTAGAATTACAAACATTGACATAGCCTTAGAATTGTTGGTGCACATAGGTGAACATAATTGATTTAGGCTTTATTTGTGCTAAATCAATTTGAGTTAAGTTTCCACATTGTATACTTGGTTTAGACAAATAGAAAAGGTCTTTAATTGATAATAAAAGCAAGAGATTTGTTAGACTGCCTATTCAACGCCCCCTGTCGGCCTCCTCGATCTTATAGTATGTCGTCATGGTCATTAAACCTAAATGCAAATTCATATATACAAGCACACATTCTCACATACATAATTAATGTAAATTCACATATGTATCTCATATTGTTACATACATAAATGCAAATTCACATATGTATGACTCATTCTAATATACATAAATGCAAATTCACATATATATTTCATTCATCATTCCACTTGTTTATTTCCTTTAAAAATTAGCTCTTCATGATGATTGACGCATATGTAGCTAGTTTTGTCATGTTGTTCTTTCTTAACCCTTATGACGTTTCCAAAAGGAGACAACTCGTCAAATTAGTTTTATCTTCCTTGTCCACTACATTCTCTACTCCGATAATCCTCCTTTTTCCATGAAGAACTATGTGGTGCTTCTTATTTGGCTGGTCGGTTACATAGAAAACTTGAACAACTTGGTTAGTGAGTACAAATGGTTCGTCTTTGTATCTGACACGTTTGAGGTCCACGGTAGTGACACTATACTTGTCGACCTTCACCTGTGAGAGTGGATCCAACATCACTAAAACAAGGGGATCTTGGAAAGCATGTAGCTGAGTTCTCAAATCTCCTCTATGAACCCATAGTAAGAGTTCCTCAACCCATCAGTACTGAATGCATCTATGTGGATACCACTATTCTGATTAGTGTTGTTTACATCCTAAGCCTGTGAATAGAATGTGTACCCATTTATGTCATATCCTTACCATGTCACAACTATAAATATTGACCCTTTTGCCAACCATGTCATCATATCACTTGACAAGTTCCCTACGAGTCGCTCCTTCAATCATTGGTTGAACCGACTGTTGTGTTATCTCGTGATCCAAACATCTGGCAGCTCTGAATTCTATTGTCGAAGCATGTCCTTGTGTTGGTCGATATACGGAGATACTACAGTTATGTGTTGCAAGATCATGAAATGGGCTTGAGCATACACATCTATATCTGGAGTGATTGCTTTCCTTCCAATTGTCTCGATACCCTTGATCCTCCCTTAATGGTGAGATCGAGGTACACCTATCAGTTCGACTTGAGCCATATAATCGATGATGATGCTACCCTTCGGCCAGGATTGATTCCGTACATAGGACTTGAGAATTCCCATGAACCTCTCGAACGGGTACATGCTACGTAGGAATACAGGCCTACATATTTTTATCTCCCACACAATGTGAACAATGAGATGGACCATGATATCAAAAAAATGATGGAGAAAAATACATCTCTAGATGACATAGAGTCATTACCACATCGTCCTGCAGAGCATCTAGTCCTTCAGAATCGCTAACCTTCTGAGCAATTATGTTAAAGAAATAACAATCATGAGACTTCATGCTAATTAACTTCGAATCTTCCATCGAAATAAGTTTATTCATATTGGTAGAGTAACTAGATGGAACTTTCGCAATAAATAAGCACTAGCACAGTTCAGTTCTCTCAGCTTTGGATAGAGTGTAACAAACAGGGGGAAGGTAAGTTCATCCTTTATCAGTCTTTGTCGGTACTAATTCAGGCCTGATGTCTATATCAACAAAGTTAAGCTGTGTGTTGACACCATCCTTTGTTTTGTCACGAATATTTAGTGAGAGACCAATCAAGCTGTCACATACATTCTTCTCTATGTGCATGACATCAATACAATAGCGAACTTCTAGGTGCTCCCAATAAGGTAAGTCTAAAATATTAATATCTTCTTTCATACGTTCTTCTCATGGGTCCATAATTTTTGTGCTAGTACTTGAACTACACACTCTCGGTTTCATCTAAGCAGTGAGTATAGTCTTTGGCCTATTTTGTACTCTGGCCCGTAGGTCAGCATGGGCAACATATTCATTTGGCGTAAAGTGAAGTTCTCTTGTTTGTATGCATCCCATACATGTACCCCTTCAATCCATAGTATTTTTAGATCTTTTACAAATGGTGCTAGGTACATATCAATATTATTTCCAGATTGTTTTGGCCCTTAGATAAATATTGACAGTAAAATATACTTTTGCTTCATACACAACCAAGAAGGAAGGTTATAGATACAAAGAGTCACGTGTCAAGTGCTATGTCGGTTGCTCATGTTACTAAAATGATTCATTCCATCTACACGCAATCCAAACCTTATATTCTTCGATTCTGTACTAAAATCTATAAACCTCCCATTGATATTTCTCCATTAGGTGGAGTCAATAAGGTGTCTTAGCATTATATCCTTCTTACGCTCCTTTGAGTACCAACGCAACAGTTTTGCCTTCTTTGGGTTCACAAAAACTACTTTAAATAGAGAATTACAGGAAGATACCATGCCACCTTAGCAGGAGATCCTTTCTTCACCTCTATTCCCTCGGCGTCATCTGATTGATTCTTACGCTTGTATAGGGATACGTTGCGCACTAGACATATATGCATGTTTGCATACTCTTTACGGTAAAGGATACAGTCATTCAGAGATGTACGTATTCTTTCTACTTCCATTCCCAATAGCTAAAGAACCTTCTTGGCTTTGTAGGTGATTTTGGGCAACTCGTTTCCCTCCAAAAGTATGTCCACTAAGAGACCTAATAATGCCATGAAACTCTTGTCGGACCAACCATTACTTGCCTTCAATTTCAACAGTTCAAGTACAGCTAATAACCTCGTGTACTTTGACTTACAGCATATGAACAAAGGTTTCCCCATGTCCTCCATCAAGCCCCAACATTTAACATGCTCTCTCATCACAGTTTCCTTCTGCATTGTAAAGCATATGATTCAGTTTATCATCATGCAGCCTATCCTAATCGAAACCACAATCGACAATATCCAGTGGCATGTCATTGACTTCACCGGTGATGTCATTATTACTACCTTCTTATCTAATTTGCTCTTCACCATGACTAGCCCAACGTTTATACCTCTTTTTGAAACCCTTTTAAATCAAGTGAGTTTCGATCTACACTTGGTTCTTAAACATCTTTAGATTCTTGCAGTCAATACATGCACAGTACATATATTCCATCCCCCTTATTCAACATATCCTTCTCGGCAGCTCTTGTAAAAGCAGACAGCCATTAATGTATTCTTAACTCACACGGTCCTCAACATACATCCAACTTTAGTCCTACGCTATGCATATAATAATTTAGTGATAAATATTGAATTAATTAATTAATTAATATATTAGCTATATATATGATCTAAAGTAGCTATATGTAGCAAGAATAGTTAATTAAATTGAATTAAGTAGAAATAGATTATGAATTGGCTAAACCCTAAATCCTAAACCATGATAGATGTAAATAGTCTTCTCTCTCTACATCAAGCTAGGTCTAAACCATCTTCATTTCTCCCTTTACCAAGCTAGATCTAAATTATAATGCAATTAGGAACAAATTACTAACCATAGATAGTCATAAATAAATTGATCTACAATCAACCATAGATAGTCATAAACAAATTGATCTACAATCACTCTTCCTAAATATGCGGTCTCCTTTCACCAAATGGCCTCAAAGCCCCATCTCTTCAAAACAGCAGCCTGTAAGAACAGATCTAAAATTTAAAACAGATCTGTGAGGGTCGGATCTATAATTAATAAGAAATTATCATAGACTATTTTTAATACAAACTGTTTGTGATAATTTAATTATCACAGACGGTTTTTAATACAAACTGTATGTGAAGTATCACAGGTACTTCACAGACAATGTTCAACATGAACCATCTATGATATTATCTCTTCATAGACGGTTTTTAGCACAGGCAGTAATATAGACAATCTCTAAACCAAAACTGTCTATGATTATACTTAATACTGACAGTTTTGGTCAACCGTCTGTGATAAGACATCCAGTATTAGCCTTTTTGTTGTAGTGCATGCACCCCTATGCGTTGTATGGACTAGCTCTTGCTTCCCTTGGCCGGTCTCCCTCTCCACCCTCTCAGTCATGCTTGTTTTTTCCTTGTCATTTGCTCAAAACAACATATTGCTTTGTATCTTCAGATTGCATGGATAAATTATAAATCAAAGTAGCATTTGCGCTGTTGGCCACATCATTTCGTTATGCCTAATTTAAATCCTACATCAAATCTGGATCAGAATGGTCTCATTGGATGGTAATAATCCCACAAGTCAGATCGAGATACCTGCCAACCTTGCTTACTTGAATGTTCTTGCAATAGATTGCGGCACCGGACCATTTATTATACCATAGATCTCTGAACGACAAAACTCCACAATGAGTACAAAGAAGTTAATTCAAGTAATTTTCCGACGATGCTTGGCATTGTTCCATAGGACATTGGCATTGGCACGGTCCCGTGACAATCTTGCTCCGCGCAGATTAGAGGATTTCCGACGATGCTGCAAGGAAAACAACAACAGAAACCACCTTACATCTAAAACTTGCTACAAGTTCCATATGCTGCAACATATCAGATGCAACCGACCCTTAGCGTGCAATTGGTGCAACCCAGTTGGTGGGGAAACCAAATTAACTTGAAAAATTCCGAAAATTTTATGATGTAGTATATGGAGTGCCGTAGCACACATTAAAATTTCAACTTCAAACTCAAAAGTGTTTGAGAAGAAATAAAAAAAAAAGATAACTTTGTTGTGAATAGTAGCATGTCTTTTTTTTTCCTTTCCTTTGTTATTTATTATCTATCAGAATTTCCTCATCTTTGTTACTCTTAACCCAGAATGAAATTGCAATTTTATATGTAACTATAGTGAGTTAAGAACTTCATTATTTTTTTTGGAATTTTTCATGCTGATTTGGTGGTGCCCCAACCGACCGGGTTGCACCGTAAGGGTAAGTTGCAGCTGGTATGTTGTCTCCATACATGCTTCCAAGGTTTTTTTTTCTCTTGTATTTTGCTCGGAAAATTATGGTTATTAAAAGAACAATGAACACAAAACTACAGCCTTACTTGAATGTTCTTGCCAAAGATCCCGGTACTGGACCATTCAGGTTATTACATGACAAATCTCTGGGAGGCACTCGTCTAAAATTACTCACGAACACAAGACAGCAAGAAAAAGCTCACACACAGGAAAAAAAGCTGCGATAAGTTAGCTAGTGCCGAAGGGATTGGACCGGACAGGGTATTGTTGTTGAGCCTCCTGATCACGTTACAACAAAACCCCAACTTAACATGACAGAAAAAAAAGGAAGCGTTAACTATGTATATGTGTACAGCAATTATGTAGTGTGGAGTGCCACTCACAAGTACACGAGGCTTTCAAGATGGCCCATGGCTGGGGGGATTTCACCATAGAAGTGGTTGCTGGAGAGATCAAGTGCCTTGAGCTTTGTTAGCCTCCCAAACTCTGCAGGGATTGGCCCTGTTATGTTATTGTTCTGCAGAAGACACTACTACAGAAAATAGTATTACAGACGGTTCAGAAACGTCATCACAGACGGTTTTCTGAACCGTTTGAATTTATGGGTCAATGATAATGGAAGGTTATCACAGACGGTTTTCGAACCGTCTGTGGTGTAAATATCACAGACGGTTTTTAATTAGAAACCGTCTGTGATATCTGATAATCATATCACAGACGGTTTTTGCTTAAAAACCGTCTGCGATATTCCTTTCAACCCCTAAATCTATTTATGTTTATTGGCTAGCCTCAGGAAATGCTAGCCATGCCCTCTGAAACAAGCAGATATACATACAATTTCTGACAAACATACAACATCCAATTCACATCACACTTCATTTGTCAAACATAAAACATCCATTTGACAAACATAAAACATCAATTTCGCAAATCAATTAATTGAAATGAAATAAAATATCCATTAACAAATATACAATTACAAAAGATGTACGTTGCATTTCCACTTAGATGGTAACATTGCATTTTTTATTGCTCTATCACTCCGGAATCGAGGTCTCGCGAAAGGAACAAAGCCATAATCAACGAACTTTGTCAGGCTGCACAAGAAATACTTGGATGGTGCATCATTGCCATTCAAGTATTGCTTGTGCAGCCTGACAAAGTTCGTTGATTATGCACTGTTCCTTTCGCAAGACCTCGATTCCGAAGTGATAGAGCAATAACAAATCATGGTGCGAAGTGGAACTTTCCAGCTGGGTTTATGACGTTAGCCACCAGAAAGTACGCCATCTCTCCTCAAATGTGTGAAAGGTCGGGCTGTTTCAATGCAGTTGACGGGATGAACGCAGCCTGTCGATAGGAATACCAATGTGCGTATATATATAACGTGATGAGTATGAAGTAATTATGGGAAGATTGACAAACCTTGGAATTGGTGATCCTCGAGGAATCGAGGAGTAGTTCCATATGGTGGCAAACGTAGAATTCACATGTGTTGTCCGGCGACTGCTGGTGGCACTGCAAAAAATGCAATGTGTTAATTCAAGAGGCATTACTACCAACTGTTGCATAGGATTAATTAATGTGTAATAGCGAATACCTTAAAATCTCGAGCATGTGTCAGGCCTTTGGCCCCTTGTTTCGAGACACCTCCCATTGCAATGTACATCGCGAACGCCCTACGTGATTCGAAAAAGTTAACCTTAGTTATTCGGAAGGAAAGAAAAAGTACAATATAGGTATGTAGGGAGAAAATGTACTTACCTATCAATTACTTGGCTGACAACTGTAAAGTCTATTTTATTCTTACTTAGGGAATCAAGGTAATATACCTTATTCCATTTTGGTACAATTACTATTAAAATCCAATGATAGTTCTGATTGTAGGGCATAAGTACATATTCCTTATTGCGGCATTCCAGCAGTGCTGCTGCAATGTACCTCTCGACGATGGATGACTCCTCGTCGATGGTAGTCTTGGCGACCAAGTGTGGGTCCAAGAAACCAACCGATGATGATTTGGATATTTTAGCTCTAGTCAGCATGTGTCTATACATATACACACGAAAGCAACAAATTATATATGACATTTATCGGTATGACATGAACGGAGACTGTGATTGTACACACTTACAGCGTCCAGCATCGAATGAGTGAGACGTCAAGAGCGTTGAGCGTGAAAAGATCGAATAAATCCTTAAAGGCGACCACGAAGACACACTCTTAAAGATTGTGATGTAAATCATCCGACGTGAATTTGACAGTGACACTTGAGATCCGTTCTCGCTCTGGCTTATTGGACTGCTCCATATACCACTTGTGCAATTGCAGGCAACTATATGCTAGGGGTTGGAGGACCTTGTGCTCGAGCAACGGCTGGCCAAGCACGAATTTGCGGGCCAATGGCAGGTACAGGATATCATCATTGGTCTTCTTTGCTTTGCCCTTGCTGCCCTTGCTGCCTCGGGTGTAGGTCGACTTAATGGCAGTCGACTGTAAAGGTAGCAGCGGTGCAAGTTGCTCTGGCGAGAATAGCACCCGTGGAGATAGCACCGGTGCAGCTAGCGGTGGTGGAGACAAGTCTTGTAGTGGAGATAGCACCAGTGCATGTAGATCTGGTTCGCACTGCCCTTCTGGTCCTGCCACCGGTGAAGAAACCTCCAGGGAGATGTCACTTTTGGGCCACTGGATGAATGTTCCAATGGCCTGCCCTAGAGTCACGATCTCGTCGTTGGGGGGCTCCGGTAGCGGGACGACCTCAAAATTGACATGCACACCATCCACATTAACTTTTGTGAAGCCTGTCGCTAAAGTTTGACCGTGCAGCATGGCCCCGATACCAGACGGGTATGCCTGGCCCCGATACCAGACGGATATGCCTGGCCCCAAGTAGCGTGCAAGGGAACGGAGGAATATCTCACTTGGAGCCTGCACTTCGTAGGCTCCTACATAACGATACATAATTAGCTACTCGAATAGGCCTATCAATGGAGCAAGCATTCGAGAGATAATAATTATTACCAGGATGTCGTCCACAGGAAATCTGGCATCGGTTTGCGTCGGATTGGACGCGCAACTACTCGGACGGTTGTGCGGGTTAGCTAGCACAGGAGCGGCGGTGGCGGCCTGCTGACTTTCTGTATGTTTCCGCACCTCATCTCTGACTACATAAGCCAGCTCACCCATTAGCTCCTCTCTAAGAGATGCCTTGATCTCTTCTCGTGGCCGTGCGTCACGCTCGGCTTTGTTTCTCTTCCTTCGACGATGCTGCCCTCCGGCCGAGAACGATTCCGTACGTAGGACTTGAGAATTCCCATGAACCTCTCAAATGGGTACATGCTACGTAGGAATACGGGCCCGCACATTTTTATCTCCCACACAACGAGAACAATGAGATGGACCATGATATCAAAAAACGAAGGAGGGAAATACATTTCAAGATGACATATAGTCATCACCACCTCGTCCTGCAGAGCATCTAGTCCTTCGGGATCGATGACCTTTTGAGCAATTGTGTTAAAGATTGCCTCTCGGACTTTGATCGGCAAAATATTTCTAATTACAATAGGGAGCATCTGTGTCATCAGCACATGACAATCATGAGACTTCATGCCATTTAACTTCAAATCTGGCATCGAAACAAGTTTCTTCACGTTGCCGGAGTAACCAGACAGAACTTTGACACCATGCAAGCACTGGCACAGTTCTGTTTTCTTAGCCTTAGACAGAGTGTAACACGCAGGGGGAAGGTGCGTTCGTCCATTATCAGTGCATGTCGGTGCTAACTCAGGCCTGATGTCCATATCAACCAAGTCAAGCCGTGCGTTGACGTCGTCCTTTGTTTTATCACGAATGTTCAGTAAGAGACCAATCAAGCTGTCGCATACATTCTTTTCTACGTGCATGACGTCGATGCAGTGTCGAACATCTAGGTACTCCCAATAAGGTAAGTCCCAAAATATTGATCTCTTCTTCCAGGTGTTCTTCTCATGAGCCCTCAATTTATGTCCCTTTCCGAGGACAACATCTAAATCCTTAACCATATCATAAACCTCGTGTCCCCTTAAATGCCTTAGAGTTGAACCGTCTTCCTTCTCTTCGTCAAATTGTTTCTTAATCTTGCGGTATGGGTGAGCCCTCCGAAGGAACCGGCGGTGACGCATGTAGACGGTTTTGCGTGAGTGTTTCAGCCACACACTCTCGGTACCATCTAAACAGTGAGTAAAAGCTTTGGCACTTTTTGTACTATGGCCCGATAGGTTACCAAGGGCAGGATAATCATTTATGGTGTAGAATAATAAGGAGCGCAGAGTGAAGTTCTCTCATTTGTATGCATCCCATACCTGTACCCCTTCATTCCACGGTACTTTTAGATCTTCCACCAACGGTGCTAAAAACACATCAGTATCATTCCCAGGTTGTTTTGGCTTTTGGATAAGTATCGACAGTAAAATATACTTTCGCTTCATACACAGCCAAGGAGGAAGGTTATAGCTGCAGAGAGTCACGGGCCATATGTTATGTCGGCTGCTCATGCTACTGAAAGGATTCATTCCATCTGTACTCAGTCCAAACCTTATATTTCTTGGTTCTGCACCGATGTCTACAAAACTCCTATCGATGTTTCTCCATTGCGCAGGATCAGCAAGGTGTCTTAGCATTCCATCCTTCTTGCGCTCCTCCGAGTGCCAACGCAGCAGTTTTGCCTCCTTTGGATTTGCAAAAAACCTTTTCAAACGGGGAATTATAGGAAAATACCATGCCACCTTAGCAGGAGGTCCTTTCTTCGCCTCTGTTCCCTCGCCATCATCTGATTGATTGTTACGTTTGTATCGGGATGCGTTGCACACCGGACATACATGCATGTTTGCATACTCTTTACGGTAGAGGATACAGTCATTCAGACATGCATGTATTCTTTCTACTTCCATTCCCAACGGACAAAGAACCTTCTTGGCTTTATACGTGGTTTTAGGCAACTCATTTCCCTCTGGAAGCATGTCCGCTAAAAGACCTAGCAGCGCCGTGAAACTCTTGTCAGACCAACTGTTTCTTGCCTTCAATTTCAACAGTTCAAGCACGGCCGACAACCTCGCGTACTTGCAGCACGTGAACAAAGGTTTCTCCGAGTCCTCCATCCAGCCTCGAAATTTAACATACTGTCTCTCATCATAGTTCTCTTCTACATCGCGAAGCATCTGATCCAAATTATCATCGTGCAATCTATCCGAATCTGAACCACAATCGACATCATCTGGCAGCATGTCGACATTCACTTCACCGGCGATGTCATCCGGCGGCATATGATCATTCACTTCGTCATAACTGGTCCAACACGTATAACCCTTTTTGAAACCCCTCCGAATCAAGTGCGCTTCAATTTGCCCTCGGTTTTTAAACATCTTTAAATTCTCGCAGTCAGTGCATGGACAGTACATATATTCCACCCCCTTATTCAACATATCCTCCTTGGCAGCTCTTGTAAAAGCAGACACGCCATTAATATACTCTTCACTCACACGGCTCGTGGCATACATCCAGCTTCGGTCCTACGTTACGTACATATATAACAACTTAGTATTAAAAATTAAATTAACTAATTATTACTACATATATACCGGCCACATGTATTATATTGAGGCTTAATTTGCTAGCTCAATTCATATTATAAACACAGCAGCTATTATATAAGCAACAATTTTGCAAACCATCTTCAATTAATAACAGTCACCAATTACTTAGATCTAAATTGTAATGCATGCAAAGAAAAAATAAATTTCATTACTAACCATATCTAGAGTAACCAGGAAAGAATGAATCTTCAAAGCTCAATCTCTGCCTCCTCCCACCAAATTAACTGGCCTGAAATCGCCTAGCTTGCCTCCTAAGCGAAAGAGTGCGCAACAGCGGCTAGATCTGGATCGAAATGAAGACAGATGCGGTCTGAGCAGCGCAATAAATGCCTACTGCCATTATCACAGACGGTTTTTTATTAAAAACCGTCTGTGATAACCAACTTATCACAGACGGTTTTTAATACAGACCGTCTGTGATACTAAAGTATCACAGACGGTTCATCGGTAAGAACCGTCTGTGATACTCGTTTTCTCCGACGCTACCACCTCAGACGGTGTCCAAATTAAAACCGTCTGTGTTAGTGTCGGTCACAGACGGTTTTGTCAAACCGTCTGTGATTGGCCGTCTAGTATTAGGCTTTCTGTAGTAGTGAGACTGCAACGTGAAAATCAAAAGCTTCCTTGTCAACAAGGAAAAGGGAAACAAAGTTGGCCATTACAAGGCTATCCATGGGAAGAACGCTAACAGAGTCTCAAGAGTCAAGATTGGTCTAGTTTCCTATGCTTGGAGAGTGCAGGCCAGAAAGATTCTGGCTTGGAGCCTTCCTGCCAAACATTCAAATTAAACAACAACATAACAATGATCAGAACAGAAGGAAAGCTTGGAATTACAACTCTGATTTGGAACTGGCCACAAATGGAACTGAGGTAACTTGCTTACAGGCCAATGACAAAGTTCTCCAGTGAGCAAGTCATCTTGGTCCAGTGGCATGGGTCCAGAGAGCCAGTCCCAATCATCAAGCACACCATGGGGGTCGTTGAGAATGCCCTTGATCCTCATCAGAGCTTGCACTGCAAAGTTACAGAAACCAGCACCAAGAGGAGAAACATATGCAGTCACCACCAATGATGTTCTTAATTCGATAAAAGAAAGAACTGAAGAGCCATTGATTTCCCTTCTCTTTGTTGAAGATCAACAGGTCCATCGAGTTGAAAGATGGCAAAGAAACAAGAACCAAGAAGACTTTCTGATGTGAGGAAGAAAGAAAGAAACATTCGCTTGTGGGGAGGGGAGAGGTACCTGTGTGTAATGTCTATTTAAACTTCTAAATTCTAATCAAGCGCGAGTCTTAGAAAACCATGAAGCCTTGAAAGAAATTTGGTGATACCTTACAGTAGCGGATTGGATGGGCATGCTTATTTTAAACATTCTCATTTTTAATTATATTTGCGCACTAATTATAGTTTTCAAGTTATTTATTGATTGTGTTGTCAATATATAGTTAAAACAAATATACTGAAAGATATTGATCAGCTGTATTCTAAATTAGTAGATTAAATTTTTATATCAAAATTAAGAACGTCATTTTGGTTCTTTTTTATAGAGCTATGACACTAATTACACGTCTAACGCAAACTAAACTAAGCAACGGCCATTTGGACAGTTTGTACATGGCCTCTCGACGAGCATAGAGAACACAAACTAAAATACTCTTTATCCCAAGAGAATAGAATCTAAACACTCCCAGAGTTTGGCCACGTAGTAGAATCCCAGCCCCATTCTATTGTTTCTTTTGTTTGGCGTGTTGGAAAGAGTGGTTGGATTGGGGGTTGGAAAATTGTGCATGCATATTTTTGTTTGAGAATTTGTTCCCTTGCTCCTGCTGTTCTCATCCCTCTTTTCACTTTATTTTCATATCTCATCTGCGGTCCTTCTACTATATATATCTTTTTACTGCAAGAAAGTAAGCAATAATGTAATTTTTTTGTGAAGCATAGAATAACAACTTGCCCACATGCTGAAAGTAAGCAATAAATTTTTTTTTTGTGAAGCATAGAATAACAACTTGCCCACATGCTCCGCACTTGAGTTCATGGGGTTTTGCTTTTTCGATTCTATGCAAGCACTACTAGAAAACACATCATCCCTCACGGTTGAAAACCGTCAGAAAAATAGCAAAAACCGTCAGGTTAATTTTCCCTGACGGGTTCCCGTCAGGCAAATCCCCTCAGGGCTGGCTGGTAAGGAAAATTAAATTTGGCTGACGGTTACCCGTCAGGGAATATTAACCTGACGGGTAATACCGTCAGGGAAATTTAACCTGACGGTCGGTTAACCGACCGTGAGGAAAATTGATTTAACCTGACGGTACTAACCGCCCGTGAGGAAAATTGATTTAACCTGACGGTACTAACCGACCGTGAGAAAAATTGATTTAACCTGATGGTACTAACCGTGAGGAAAATTGGCACAAATGCCAAAAAAAAAATAGTAATATCAGGTTAAATGAATACATAAAGTTCTCAGCTTCTTGCAATCTAGAAAGTGAAGACTGAAAAGACCTACACTGCATAATATATTCAGACAAATTAGGCTATAGAATCGTTCTAACAGCTGTAGAATTTGATCATAACTCTGCATTCTCCAGACAGCTTCATACGCACAAATTTATCATTTAGATTCTCCAGTTATGACACAAGGTCTAAGTAACCTATATTAAACAAACTACATAGCATGGATTAAGTAACAATAAGAACGATCGTGAGATAACTCACCTCAAGGATACATAGCCAGTAGATTCGGAAGAGGATACCTCTGTATAAGCCGCATCATCAAAGTTGACAATACAGTAGAGAACAATAGATAACATCAATGGCCAATTTTTAAACAAGTTCTTGTTTGTAGTTGAACTAATATGTTGCTCAATAAGCTCTTCAGAGTCCTTTTTCACAGATGGAGAGTATGACATTGATTCTACTGTTTTCGCAATATGCAAGTCTCTTATCTGTTGTTGAGAAGAGGATTATACGATATTTAGCAAATCTTGTCTATGGTTACAGAAAAAGAATTGCACTGCACTTTGACATAATCAATCAGTATAATTGCCCTCGATGTAACAGGAACAAGGACCACCTGGCAAATGACAGATTTGTTCAACTACGAAATTGATAACCTCAAAACTAATTTTTGCTTGGTTCAAGCCGAAATTGATAACTCATGTTTGTTTCATTAATCTAGCTGCTGTGGGTTTCTAAGTCTTAAATATTAGTTGATGACTACATTCTACTCATACTAAATTTATCCACTAATGAACCAACATCCTGAAGCTACCCATCCTATAGCCTAAAAAAAGAGTTCATATGATTAATAAACAGCAATCTCTTGGCAAATATTTGTATATCATCCAAAAAGAAAAACTGAGATGGAGTATAGAAAAAAGCCGACTATCGGATTTGAACCAATGACCCTCGCATTACAAATGCGATGCTCTAACCTCTGAGCTAAGTGGGCTTACATAACAGAAATAGCGTAACAAATACAAATACAAATCCATTTTCCAACCTCTCCCCTGCAATTAGATGTTTAAGAATAAGCAAATTTGTATGAAATGTTGTAATAGATGCACAGAGAACACGCTATCCTAGAAGTATTTACAATTATCTGTAATCCACCAACCAATAGGCAACAAATATGAAGAGCCAGCTCTAACATTGCATATCAACATTGCATATTGACTTAAACAAAGGACAATATGTAAACCTGCATATCAAATAATAGCTCTAACATTGCACAAACCAGACCATCATTCATCCATCACACAAGATATATATATACCATCATTCATCCAGTGGAGTCACGGCGAGGGAGGCCCGATCCGATGGCGTCGTGGTGGGGGAGGCCGAATGCGACGACGGTGGTGGTGACCTAGGGCGGTGGCGTCGTCCGAAGGCGGCACGAGCACGGCGGTCGGGAGGCGGCGCTGTGAGCGCGGCGGCCGGGAGGTGGCGACGGCTCAAGACGCGACGACCGGATCTAGCCGGATCCGGCACGGGCCGAGGTGGATCCGTAGAGGGGCGAGCAGATCCGGCGGCGGGGAGGCCGGATCTGGCGCGGGTCGGCGGCGGGGAGCCGGAATCTGGCTGGTGAGGGGTTGGGGAGGAGGAGGCAGCCGAGGCCGGGGATGGGGAGGAGGAGGCGGGCGCGCGAGAGGATGGGGTAGAGGAGGCGCGGGCGAGGGGATGGGGCGGAGGAGGCGCGGGCGAGGGGATGGAGGCGCGGGCGAGGAGCGAGGGGATGGGGCGGAGGAGGCGCGGGCGAGGGGCGAGGGGATGGGGGCGCGGCGCGCGGGGCGGAGGAGGCGTGGGCGAGGGGATAGGGGCGCGAGGGGATGGAGACGCGGGCGAGGGGAAAAGGTGGGGTGTTAGGGTTTCCAATTAACCTCACAGGGATACGTGGGCCCGACAGGAATTTTTTTTTTTGCGACGGTGATGCGTGGACCTGTCACAAAAATTGATATTCCTCACGGTCTATGCGCGCCCGTCAGGAAAATTAAAACCCGTGAGGGATGATCCGTTTTCTAGTAGTGAAGCTTGCCTAATTTGATTCTCCATTAATCTCAAAGACCAGGGTTTTCTGTAACCAAAATGCCATGTAGCCAGCATTTTGAGTTACGTTGTTTTTATTGGCAAGAAGTGTTGGATAAAACACCTACTTATTGTGAAGTGTACCAACAGTTTTTTGGTACTCTTTTGGGCTATGCTTATTTTTGAAGTTGATGTGAAGTCGGTTTCTCTGTTCGATAAATTAGATTGAAGTTAGATAAATTCTATTATTCAATGGTTGTCATCAGTCCTCACGTTCCATCTCGTATGTTATAGAAGCCCGGAACACAACTTGATCAAGAAAAAGAATAGCTTACTAAAAAACCCTATTATTTAAAAGCGGCTCAAAGATTGTCATAATGCAGCACAGTGCCAAACGAGGGGACCATATATATGTTTCCAGTACCGAGGCGGTGATTTGCCCAAACCAAGCTCAGATGCAATCGCCAACGACTGCATCAGATAGATCGCCAAAATCCAATGTGAGCATGTGCTCCTTGTGCAAACAGCTCTGAACCGTCACCTGCATTCGTGTACGAGTTCTGCCATCTTCCTGCGGCAACAAGGACCTGAAGACAAGGCAAATAGGGACGTAACGCAAACAAGAACTGTTTTTGTCAGCCTGCACTGCAGCCTCAAAAGGATACATTCCATCACAGGACAGACATAGACAAGTCCCAATCATACACGCTGCCAATTTTGCATTCAGTGTTTCTTCTGCACCTCAGCTGTGCACAGCAGAACTCACAGCCCCTGATCAGCGTGCTCAGAGACAGGCATACAGCATATATTTTGTTCCTACATAGAATGCATTTTGGTGCTTAAGTTGGCCCAGTCCAATGTCAGCAGCATAACCACACGGCATAGAAACAAATGCAACACCAAGATACGATGTCTTCCCACAAAATGGTTTACTCATAAAGTTCATAGAGGTGCTAATTTTATATAACCATGGAAAATATCAGTGTCTCCAACAATACAATTGATATTTAGCGCAGAAGCTACTGTCTCCTACAGAACTCCAAAAACATCTTGGTCACAGGATCATGTCACATTGACATATATAGCACAAACAGGACCGTGCGAGCAATGGCGTGCAATAAGGATGCCGGTTTTGTTAGTAATGCTCGCCCAGGGAATGGCTTAGAACATCGATGACGTGACGTCAGCAACTTCAGACAAAACTTGGTCTTAGTATGATTTAAGTTTCTCCTTAATTGGCCTCTTCCTCAAGCTCTCCCTTGGCTCTGGCTTGGTCAGAACCAATACACAACAAGTAGGCCTCTTAGTGGTGTCTGCAGTCGCAAGATCCTACCACAAAGAGGGGAAAACAAAATGCATCAGTAAATATTAATAGCTTACCATGTACCGGTGAAAATACTTAACAATTAGCATCACCAATTCCTACATTAGTTTTCTCTTTGTTGTATTTCCCATTTTTGGGTGATTTGTAGTATAATATTTCGCAACTTCACACAATAAAATTTCAACTATACGAGGTGCTTTAGAAATTTATCAACAATGAATTTCTCAAGGGGATACTTGCAGCAACACACGCTTCTAATCTGGGCTTTGCCATCAGAACAAAGTATACTTATGAAGGAAAGTTGAAGCTATGAGTCTGTTCTTTTGGGCTGTGGCTTATGTCTTTTAGTCCTAATACGAGTGTTCGTGCGAATGAACCGAAAACCGATAAATCGCTTCTAAAAGATTATCCCAATAAGTCGCTTCGAAACGGCGAGGGAGAAGCCGTCCCGTTTGTTTGTTCGAGGGAAATCATAAGCTATCAGCTAAAATAAGCTGAAAACCTAATGGTGAATAAGAATGCAACAACAATGACAACTTAAGCAATAAGCACATCTTCCTCTCAAACAGTTTACAACCAGTTAAATCTTATATACAAAAAGACTGCCAATACCAGCATGGGCAAAAGTTAAATGACAGAAGAGGTAAAAAAAGTCTCACTAAATTCTAAAACAAGAACAAGATGTACCATAACACTTCATTCCAAACCAGAACAAGATGTGTCCTTATCAGTCGGAGTGGAAACTTGAGGAGCAAATGGATGCTCGTTTCAGTAGTAGTATATAATTTCAACAACAGAAACTTTGATCACCTCCCGTTGTTGACGCTATCTTAGATGATAAGATTAGGTATCAGCCAAAAGGTTAATCCAACAACTTCCATATCTTTCCAAACTAACCACCATGGCAGTTGGCGTTGTTTTATGTGGCACCATGTATGCCACAAATACTTGTCAACTCCAATTGATCAAACCCTGAACGGTGCAATGTGGAGGACACTGTTATGAACATAGATTCAAGCGTTGCAAACTGGTCACAAGTCTCACAACACGTATCATGCAGAAGTCAGGAAACAGCTAGAAAATAGTTGGCTACTTCCATTCCCAGAATTTTGTGTTCTTTTCATGAGAACAAATTGTTTCATAATATTATTCAAAAAAATGAAGAAATTCAGTATATGAGTTTTTGTCCGGTTTCACTTAAAACCAAGCATGGTCCAGCCAAGTTCAACTTGGGGGGTTAAGGACCTTAGGGTTCAAACTGAAAGAAGAAGAATCCACCAGCAACGAACTGCCAGGAGCCAGTCTCACGTAAGAAGGTTTGCAGCAGTTTGATTTTTCTTTTTTGAAACTAACGTCTGTAACAGTTTTCACAGCCACTTAGCACATGATAGCTAAGAAAGCAAAAGATAGGACCTGCATGCTCACGGAACAACCTTTTTTTTTCATTCAGTACTGTTGCCTGGAAGGCTGGAAGGGAAGCGAAACAGCGAACAAGATGATGGGTTTCATTTCAAAATTCCAGCAAAGCTCAGTCTAGGGGAGCTCCCTGTAAAACGCGAACTAGAACCTAAATGTAGCTATTCATAGATGATATTCCCATTGCCATTCAACAATGAAAATTTTGAATCAACGTGTGAAAGACAAGTCAGAAAGTACAAACCACTTCTTTTCTAATTTCGCACTGCATGTCCCACTTTGTTTAAGGATTCGTATGCAATACTTTGATTGTCATATGTTAGCAGAGTGATGAGTGATTTTTGAGTGATCACAAGGAATTGGAGCTGAACAGTGAGCAGTATAAATACCTCTTTTGAAGGAACATGTACACAAGGAATACTGGCTCCTTCGCAGAGTATCGGAACATGTGTTATCACATCTATGGGAGAAATGTTGCCGGCAATCACGCATAATCTACAGAGACCAAAGCCAAACACAAGGTGTTCAATAAACCCGTGAGAAATCAACTAACAAAAACCATTGATACATGAACTCGAAAATCAGCAAGATCCCCTTCCCCCAACAGAGAGTTTTATCCAAAAGATTAATGTAAACCCACCTACATTTACCCATCGATGAAAATTTACCTAAGTACTCAATGTAATGTACTTGTACATTCAAGCTACGAATCGCTTAATTAACAATAGCACAGTAGACGAAAGCGATAGCGATAGAAAGTACGAACTATTTGTTCCCGCGGCGGATGCTCTTGACGATCTCTTTTGACCTCGCCAAGAACTGCAAGAACTTGAAAGTACGAGCATTTGGCCTCGGAGGCCGCAAGGGAACGCCAAATCACAAGATCATAAGAAAATCGCCAAGAACGCCCGAAGCCGAAGCCAATGAAATCGGGAAGAGCCCTTGAGACCTCGGCGGACGAGCTTGAGGGTTCACTTGCAGGGATTCTTGCTGAAGAGCGGCCTCGCGATGGACGCCAGCCAATGTTATTAAGTCGTAAAGTCGAGTCGAGTCGCCAAGGGGACGACTTGGGCGACTAGTCGTCAGGTCTATTGCAGAACTGCAGTCATGGTTGCTAACTTGCTACCAAAGTATTCTACTGAAGAACTTTGTAGTCATGCTTGCTACCAAAGTACTAATGAACTAATGACTTATTTAACAGGTACTCTATTGGTCCCATGCTGTGAAATAAGACGCAAAAGTTACCCTCTTCAAAGTTCAAAGTTCAAACTGATGAGAAGTTTGCATTGATGTGATGGACTGCAAAGTGCAACTGCAAACCGATAGATGAAATCAACAATCTTGGGGTAGACATCAATTCATTGTAGGGGTTGCGCAACGTTTTCCTTTGAGCTACCATATTGTAATTTGTAACTCAATTTTGCAACCTGCAGTGCAGACAATGTTTTTTTGGGTTTAAAGTGTTGAACACACTGTACAGACAAGTGATGGTCAATAATGCTCATGCAAGTATTTGTTGGAATCCACATCCTTTGTATCCTAAGTGCTAAGTATATAAACACAAAACTTAACATTGCCAGTGCCAGCCTGTTGCTGCTGTTGCGCATGTCATGTTGCACATGACAGACTCATGAGACTACACTACTACAGACTACACTTTCTTCTTCAATTTACCATCTTTAATCTTATTTAGCCTTTCAACTGTGAAAGCTTCAATCTCCACCTTCATTAGAGAAAACAATATATAACTAATGTGATATGAGAAGAACAGTAAGTGCAAAATTAGCTTAAAGTGTACCTACTTTTGTTTTTGGAAGCAACTCAATGGCTAACTGAAGCACAGAGTACAGAGTTACTAAAATCATCGCAAGCTTCAGCTCTATGATATAAACAACTTCAAACAAAGCTTCTCTGAGCTGATCCCAGCATCAGTACACTTGGAAAGATGGAATTCAAAGTATCCAAAAGAGTACTTGTTCTTTCCTCTCTAACAGCCTATCAAAAGTTAAAAAGAAATAAAATTAGTGGGCATGTAAATATGTAATATAGAATGAACTACTAATTGGCACATCAAAGAATATATCTTAAGAACCTTTTCATTTTGCAGAGATTGTGGCTCAGTTTTCAGCTTTTCCAACCTTCAAGGTGAAAAATCCAATCTGAAGGAGCACATATTTTCAAATACCTGTGGAAAATAAAGAAATTGCTACCTTATGTACACAAACTATAATAAGAAAGAAACTATGTCACATTAACACTTCGCAGTTGACAACAATAGGAAGAACTTAATAAGAAACAAGTTTAAGCATAAGTGCATAACTTAATAAGAAACAAGTTCTGAACGAACGATAAATTGATACAAAAGTTCTAAGTCCAAAAGTAGCTAAAGTAACAAAGGCATTAATGATTCAAATCAGCCATCCAAGTCATCATCCAATTCAAATTCATCCTCTTGACGACTTGCTCCACCCGCATGGATAGATGGTGGAGTCTCACTCTCATCATTGTCCATTTCTTCATCATCATCAATAGCGAAATCATCATCTTTTGTAGCATCATCTTTACTCTCGTGGCCCACCTCATCAATACTAGGAGCAAGCTTTGAACGCCGAGCATAAGTGATGTGAGGGCCTATTGGCCGATCACTATACTCTCTAGCAACAACATCACCACGAGCTCTCCTAGGATAATTACGACCTCTTTGACCGCACGAAGCACCAATGGCTTCATCAACATGAGCCCAAGTTAGATGATCACCGTCTTGATAAACTGGTTCAGCATTGAATAGTATGTCATTCTAGTAGAAGAAGTCAGCTACATGATCATCAACTATTTGTTTTTATTCCTTCCTATTCTTGGTGATGTGCTCAAGTGTGGGTTGAGAAGTGCTTGTGCTGTGCCTCTCAAAAACAACCTCTTCCGGTGAATTCCGAAGCATAGAAGCAACTGATTTGGTATACTTTTGTGCGGTCCAGCCACTACAAAAGAAGCTGTAGATTGATTCCTTTTTGCAGATGTCCTGGAACTTGGATGGACCCCTTCTTCTCCAACATCAACATCAGCACCTTCACCTTCTCCCTCGTGAGCTTCATCCTCCTCTACCCCCTCCGTGGGTTTGAACTTCCTTGAATGGCTCTTCAAGTAGTTATGCATCTCTTTTCTAATTGCTGCGGTTACATTATCACATCTCCATAACCCCAGCAAGGTGCCTCTTCAATCTTCCCACTCCAGCATGGACTCTCTTGTCACATAGCTTACATTGGAGGACATCTTTTCTATTCAAATCAAGCCAAAACCAATATTTCCATGCTGGGTCATTGAACTTAGCCCTCCGCTTAGGATCATTGGCTGGATCATACACCTCAGAAGCTACAACGACTTGTTGGTCTGGTTGTGGTTGGTCTGTGTCTGCCATGGTACCTCACCTCAATGACCTGCACAAGTGCGCATAGAGATTAGCAAAATGGACTAAGTATCAAACAAAGGAGAGCTACTGCTAGTCTATGTACAAAAGACATGCATCTACAAGTCTACATGGACAAAGGAGAGCTACTACTAGGTAACATGCAGTCTGCAGTCTACACAAATACCACAACATCACAGCAATAGCATTACTAATTACTATATGGCATACTTTTTGCATTGGACAACCCAGTTCAACAACACTTTGAATTTTAACCTCAAAACTAAAACTTCAAAACGTCATGCCCATGCCAATTTGTTTATTGATTAAAAGGCTTACAAAACATGCCATATATGCAATGTTGCTCTCTATTTACATTGTCATGTAGGGGAGGAGGCAGAGAGCATAAATTTGATGAATCACCTCTACTTTTGTTTCTCAATCAGAGGAAGGAAAGGAAAGTACATATATATCAGGTTGGTGACTAATGAAGTAATGAGTAATGAACTAATGACTAATGAGTGAGTAGCTTGGTTACCTGTCTAAAATGGAGCTATGAGCAGCACCTGAACCTGCCCGCCAAATCCCAACACCCACCCTGAGAAAGAAAAGCAAAATCCATCGTTCAAGAAGCGGACAATGGACCAAGTAGATAATCAACACCTCTCCCGAAAAACCCCAACCAAAATCTCCCCCAAAAGAAAAGAATCAAGCAAGGAAGGAGGCAAGGAGCACCTGGTTGGTTCAGGTCTTCAGGAAGTGGATAAGGACGAGGATGAGGCGGCAGCAGAAGAAGGTACTGGCATGGCGGGAGGGAGTCGGAGTAGCACGTGCGTGTGAAGCTTCAATCGGGTAGGGTATAGTTGGGGTCGGAAAGAGGGGAGACAAGACGACAACTGAGGAGGAGGCTACGGCGGCCACTAGAGAACACAGCATGATGACAAGCACTGGAGAGGGAGGCGGCCCATTGCTACTGCTTCGATCGCTTCTAGCAGCTCGCACGGGAGGACTCACACCATCACACAAGAGGAGGAATCTAGGGTTACTGACTACAGTCTTCAGTGTCTTACTGTCTTTACTCGCTATCTTAGTGGGCTATGGACCGGCCAAGTTGTCCTCAGTATTTTACTGCTGGCCTGCTGGGCCTCCACTCTCCAGTCGACCGGCTAGACCAGCCTGGCTAGTCATGATTTGTCACCAACTAGTCGTCCGTCATACCGACTAGTCGCTCCAGTCGAATCGGTCTCGCTAGTCATCCACCATGTACTGACTGGACGACTAGTCATAGATTAATTGCAGATTAGTCAACGACTTAACTACAATGGCGCCAGCGCCACCGGCGTCTTCTTCTCTGCCTCCATGTCACTCCTCACCATTGCCCGGGCTCCGACCTCTCCTCCTCACCATCACTGCCGCCTCCGAGCCAGGCTAAAATGATGGCTAGGGTTTTGGGGCTCGGATTTGCACGAGTTTCGAAGTCCTCTTCCTATTTGCTTCTAAAATCTGATTTTCTATGGTAAATATCTTTTCTATAATACATATCTTTCAAATGAAATATCTTTTCAAGATAGAGTCTATTAATCAATTATAGTACACACTGCAACAACTTAATTTATATCGACTAAAATCGTACACGAGTGTTTATCTACAAGATTCTCTACAAGCTATTACTATTCATAAGTCAAAGAAAAAACTTACATGAACGGACCCTGAGGCCGAGCTTTACGCCACTGTGCGCCATTGGTCTGTGGGGTCAATGCTCCATATGTGAGGTCACTTGTCAAAGAGAGGTAGGCCTGTGCATTTGGTATATTTGGTAAAATCGGTTCGATACGTACGGTATATATAGCAAATATGGTATTAGTAGTTCAGTAAAGTATGATATTTTTAAAATATAGTTTGGTATCGGTGAATCCTAATTTATTTCGGTGCAGTATCAGTAAAATACCATATTTACCAAAGTTAGTGGGAATTGCGAACGATATAGCAAGGCAATAATATACCCGTGATAGAATTAAAAGTACTCCAGTAGAATTAGAACTCAGCCAAATAGTCTCGCATCACAGTCACAGACAACAAACTATCACAGACAGAACACTCACATCACAGTCATAGATGACAAACTATCACAGACATAACACATTAAACTACACATTCACAACATAGGACACAGCCAGTCAGCCACTAAGCCACACTTGTGTCATGTGTGGACTCATCAATTCATCATGGACTATTGGACATTTAGACTAATGGTTTTAGAGTCACAGAGAGACACAGACAATGCCACAGCCCATAGCGGTGCCAACTGCCAAGTTGGCTATAAAGCCTATAATCTGGAAACATATTCAGTGTTCATCCCTTGCTCAGCTAGTTCAATCTGCTGAAAATGATTAAGGATCCAATATCATTGTTTGCATCCATCGGGTCTCAGAGTACTAGAGTAGGCAGCTAAATGGAATACATCATAACCACTTAACCAGGGGTCCTAGTAAGACACCATAACAAGTTTGCATGTTTATGTTGCACTGTAGTATCAGAACTAATAGCTAGAATATTAGGGGACAAATTACACATAGGATGAACCTCCGTTATGTGACATCTAATTGGCCCATGTGTCCCTCATGTTTGTCCAGGTCCCATTGTCTAAGAAACCAAGTAGATCAATAAGCAAAAATGTAGAATTGATCACACACTTAGCCGCTTAGGTGTAGATGAGATAGACAATATCTACAACAAAAGACACTCCTTTATTCTTCAAGCATCAAGCTCGATCCGAGAAGAACACACTTGAGGTTGGAATAGCATCATCTAATTTCCCTTCCATTTCAGTACCTACATGACACAAAAAAAATATAAAGTGGTCATAGCAGTTTGCATCACTCATAAATAAAAATATTATGCCTAGATTATAGCACCTTCTTCAAATTCACTCAATTCCTTTAGACTGGCTCCAATGTTGATGCGCTTTGAATGATGCAACCAATCTTGTGCACATATTTAGCATTCGAGTGTTAATGGAATCAGGGAGCTTCTAAAATCTTCAAGAACACGACCAGTTGTAATAAAAGCTGATTTAGATGTAACAGTTAATAAGGGAATGCTAATATATCACAAACCATCTGTGAAAGGATAGGAAAACAAGGTGAGTTGCATTTCCACTAGGAAAGAATGTCAAAATATTTAACATCATCTTCTGCATCTTCAACAAGATACTTCTCTAATTTAGATTTACCACCACCTCCAATAGAAACTTTCATTCTCTTATTGTATAAAGACCTCGTAATATTTATAGATGCACTCGTTGATTGCTCAATAGCATTTGTTGATTTCTCAGTGCCTTGACTTCGAACTTGAGAGTACTCATTCTTGTATTCTTCAAAAAGATCTAAGAATGCCTTTTGGAGCTTACATTACAATTCGAAATGAATCATATTCGAAATGCAAGATCTTAAGAGCCACAAAAGTTCAAACTTATTGCATGGTTGCATACATGGAATTAATAAGGTAAAAGAGGTATAGATAAATAAAATTTTAAGTTTTGTACCTTCTTCCATATCTTAGCACCTTTAATCTGGCCATACATCATGTTGATTTGCCATTGGAAAAAAAGATTGTTTAGTCCTTGCATAAACATTA
This sequence comes from Dendrocalamus latiflorus, assembly GCA_017311315.1. Classification (NCBI taxonomy): domain Eukaryota; kingdom Viridiplantae; phylum Streptophyta; class Magnoliopsida; order Poales; family Poaceae; genus Dendrocalamus; species Dendrocalamus latiflorus. Next base: position 11,525,918 of record CM029659.1, on the reverse strand, counting down.
AAACAAAAATTAAAGTAACATTAGTGAGTGATCAGGAACACAAGCCATATCTTGATAAAATAGCAACAATAAAAATTAAGTTGTTCATCTTCTCAGGATTCCCCAATACCTATCAAACTTCGCCTTCATCTTAACAGCCATGTCTTTGAAGGTATTATGATCACCATCTTCACATTTAGTCCATTAGCACAATAAATAATTTACACCAATAATATCTTCAAAGAAAGACTGGAAGTAATATATTAGGTGTCAGAAACCTTTTTTGTAAGGCCAAAGAAATGTTCTAGAAACTCCTTGAAGTCCCTTGCATACACCCAATCATTATGTTTTAGGACCCCATCCACACCCAACTCTACCTTGTATGAGGTGTCCTGAAGTTCAACCCTTTCGAATGCCTTCTTAAAACCCACGGCGATCTATAATATAAGATATGTTAAGTTCTATCTAGTGCACACATCAAGAGACATCAAACCTTTTTCTTCTACCTTGCTGATTTGCACATATTTGTTTGAAGCTATTCATTCTTGCAGTAGGGCTTCTCACATATTTGATAGCAGTACGGATACAGAAAATAGATGGAGCCACTGTCTTCAACCCATATTGAATCACAAGATTAATAATATGAGCTACGCATCTCATATGAAGTTGACAGCCTTTCGCAAAAGTACCTTCTCGATTTTTCAAAGCACTCTACGTATAGCTTATAGCACCATCATTTGAAATAGCATTATCTACAATAATAGTGCACACATGCTCAATGCCCCAATCAAGCAAGCATTTATCTAGTGCTTTCCCAATGTCTTCCCCTTTGTGGTTGTCTACCAAGTAGAAGTTAAAGTATTTTTTTGTTAAGTTGCCAATTGATATCAATGTAATGGGTAGTTAGAACCATGTAATTATGAAGGGTCGAAGAAGTCCATGTGTCGATTGTAAGACTAATAGTTTGATGAGAATCCTTAAAATACTTTGTGAGCTTTGCTTTATTAGCTTCATAAAGGCGGAGAACATCTCTATACATTGTTGTTCTAGATGGTAGACTGAACCGAGGACAAGCTTTGGACATAAAGTCAATAAAACCTTCATGTTCTAAAAAATGAAAGACGGCTCATCTACGATCATCATGTTAGTAAACACTACCCTAACCTCTTTAGCATTATAATGCCAAGGAATTACGCAACTACTTCGACCATCTCCACTAGGTTGGAAGCTTAATTGAGTTGGATTGCTGCTCCTATCAGAATGCTTCTTACAAGATTTTGCATGAGAGACTAGAGAGGAGATACCATTCTTTTGTGAATCGCAGGCAAGGATTTGAGAGAAAAATTGCATCTAGCCTTATTTCGATCATCTGGTAGTCGTCTATAATGGTTCCATATCTCTGATCTAGTATTCATTTGTTTTTTCCATCTTGACTTTGAATGGGTCCAATAGCTTCATCGCTGCCCACACCCAAACTAGCAACAGACACACTTCCTACACCCTCAGACTTGGACATCTAAAATACCAAAAAGACTGAGACTCAGACATTCACAAATCACAAAAAACTAGGCTAGCAATTGTAGTTCATGATTTTAATGCAATGAGACTTGAAACTACATTTCAACATTTTAATGGCTTTGTTGGCTAACGTAATCTCCACTTTTTGCAACTTGCAAGGTGTTTCGTAAGGATGTGTTGGCAAACCACATGGCAATGTGTCCCCTCAAGATGAATTTTTTGACCAAGGTGAACAAATACATAGTAAAAGGAATTCTTGATGCTTGCAGAATTGCAATTACCTTGGATAGTTGGATCTGAGTATCTGACGACTGAGTAGGTGCTGGGCTACTGGTGGTGCGGCGATCTCTTACTTGGCTCCTTGGCCTCGGAGGCTCTCCTAGCTAGGGGCAGCGCAATGCAACACTTAGCATCGACGGAGGACAACCCCAGGCATACCCCTGCACTTGCAGAACAAATTGACCTACACCCAAAGAAGAGAGAACAAACAAGAGCTCGCCAAAAAAGGTATCACCGAAAGGGAGAGAGAGATTTCTCACCGAAGATGGCCAAGAGGTCTCATCATGGCAAATGCGAGGAGAGGAGAGCAGAGGAGAGGCAAAGCGGAAGAGCTAAAGAGGGTCGATGAATCGGAAGAGGGTGAAGAGGAAGACAACATTGTGCATTGGGAATGGATGAACGAGGGTCAACAAATCGGAATAGCCAAAGAGGGCGAAGATTGAAGAGGAAGACGACACTGTGTTGCACGTTTCGAGGGATCTCACTCAACACTTAATCAGTCATCATAGCTAGGGTTTCACTGGGGGGGATCTTACCCATTGTGTCAACCTGTTGGGGACAGGTGAGATTTAGCCTTTGCTGGGCCTATGGGCTGAATAGGGGATGGCTGATGGGTTGCACCACTGCGGGCTACCGCTGCACTACAGCGCTAGTGCCATTTGGTTTTTTTTTCAATTTTTCTAGTTTTTAGCCGGTTTTAACCGAAAAAATCATACCTCAAAAAGCCAGAAATATGCATCCCAAATTGAATACCGAAAACTGGTTGAACTGTTTTGACCAGTTTAGTTCGGTACTTTCGGTGTAGTTTTTTCGGTTTGGCTCCAGAATGCATATCCCTAGAGAGAGGGGTTTCAGGCCTTGTGCTTCCCGTATGATGTGAACAGAATCAACAGGTTCAACGGCTATGCAATTATCCAAGTCGAATGCGTACTTAGTGATGTAGTAAATAAAAATTGATAACCAATACTCAACCGGTCATCTAACCTAGTAATGATTATATGGTATAATCGATCTATTATGCAGTATAATTGGTCAAATTATACAAATAACCAGCTAACAGATAGGGGCATCCGTTACTTGTATACAACTGAGTATATGGCCTAGTAGACCCATTTTTAAAACACTGGGACTACACCGGTGCCAACGAGTCGTTTACTCTAGAGCGTTTAATTTTGCCCTTTTTCCTTTGTTGAACGTGTCATCCAGCTTTCCTGCATAGGGTATTTTTATATTTTATATGATTTTATTTTTATCATCATGAAAATTGACAACAAGCCCTATATTGAAAGGACAATAAGCTTGCCTAATGGCGGAGCCATGCATGAATTACATAAGGTTAATTTGGGTGAAGTAAAGTTGAAGAGTTTGTAAACTGGAGAAAGAAGTAGGATTGGTTGGAGAGAAACTAGAATGCATTTTTTTTGGGCTTATGGGTGTGTTGGATATGTCTGATATGGGGTGATCAATTTTCACAGCATAAGATCAATGATACATTTGGATCCGTGCAATCTAACAAATTGATGGTGCTAACCACTGTTTCAATATAATAACCCACGATAAAAGAATTTACTCAACCACACGATTTGATGCTTATCTACTCAGCCACCTAAAAGTAGATGTGTTCTTTCCATAAAAGAGCGATGAAATCATAAGAAGAATAATGGTAATATTCAGATTGAGACTTTCTATTATATTAGAGGTATTGTAGCATAAGCCATAGAATCAAGATTCAAGAGTGAAAACTTTACTCTGAATAACATGTTCTGTTTACAAAGAGAGGATATAGGGCCATTATATAGCCGACTCAACCAAAAGAAAACAACCGACGCAATCTAATCAGAAACAAACCGAAACAAATCAAGCTAAAAAAATATTCCTAATTATACTTCGGACTCCGCAAAAATACGGTTAACACGTATGGAGTTGTCCGATCCCTGTGTGGGGCATGCATGCATGCATGGCAGGCCGGCCCCACACGCAGAAGGCAGTAGCAGTGGAACGCTCCTCCATGTACAATTCTTTCTTGGTCGCAAGTATTATTTTCCTTTGACCGACAGCAAATATTCTTGGCTGATGCTCTCTCCATTAAAGGTGATGGTGAGTCGATCTTCTGTGTATAAGACATTATGGGATCTACTAACAATTACGTTGTTGCTTAGCTAGATTTTTCGTGTGACCTTCTTCGTGGGAAGGGTCAGGGGGCAAGAGGAAGAGCTTGTAGGGTTTGAAGGACACATGTCGTAATCTGGTGGAGGGGCCTCTGATAGGATTAGGGATGGTAATTGTGCCCGTTTACCCGTGGGTAAATACCCTAATGGAGCCGGGCATGGGATGCATTTTCTACCCACGGGTATGAAAATGGGGGGAATTATCTGCCCGTCGGGTAAACGGGTACGGGTATGGGTAAGCTCTACCCGTACCCGTCTTACCCGTTTACCCGCCAACTAGCAAACCCTAACCCTAACTCCAATCTCCCCAGCCGACTTACTCCCCAGCCGCCGCCACCCGTTCAACTCCCAACCCGCAGTCACTCTCACTCGGTCCACTTCCCACCCCCGCAGTCCCGCACGGCCGCACTCGTCTCCTACTCTCCTCCAACCTGCCGCCGCCCCCACCCGCCAAGCCGCCACCCCCACTCGCCGCCGTCCTCCGATCTGCCGCCGGCCCCACCTGCCGAGCCGCCGCCCCCACCCGCTGAGCCGCCGTCGTCCGATCTGCCGCCGCCCCCACTCGCCGCCGTCCTCCGATCTGCCGCCGCCCCCACTCGCCGCCGTCCTCCGATCTGCCGCCGGCCCCACCTGCCGAGCCGCCCCCCCCCCCCCCCCTCGCGCCGCTGTTCTCCGATCTGCCCCCGTCCTAGGTCTCCTGCTGCGGTACGGCGAGCGGAGGTGCGACAAGCGGGCGGCGCCTCCCGTGGGGCCACGGGGGTCGCGTCTCACGGCAGTGGCTGCTTCGACGAGCCAAACAATTGGCTGGGGATAGACTAGGAGGAGTCCTCTATCAACTGCGACAGCGGCGGCTTCGTCGGGTTCGGCGAGCGGCGTTCGGCTCCATCGACTCCGGCGGGTGGGCGTGGAGGAGGAGCCGCGACGTGTTGCGCTCCCTGATGCCCGGCCTCCTCTCCAGAGCGCCAGAGCTTGGCAGCTTCTAGGGAGGCTCCAGGCCAAGCATGTTTTCTGCAGGTATTGAGAGTGGCCAAATTTTTTGTGAATTGCGTATTCATCTTCCACAAATGGATTAGTATTTTCAACTTGCTTATTCACCTTCCACCAATGGATTACTCTTGAACCCTCATTGTCTAGTCAGGTTGAGATGTTTCCAACATTTGAATATGCATTCTAGTAAGGATTCTAGGAGCAATCGAGATTTTTTAGGAACACAGGGCTAACATTCCTGGCTTCAATTAGTAGTAATTGAAGATTGAGATTCATCTTCCACTAATGGATTAGAATTTTCAACTTGCTTATTCATCTTGCACCAATGGATTACTCTTGAACCCTCATTAAATTTTCTAGTCAAGTTGAGATAATTCCAACATTTGGATAAGCATTCCCCGTTCGCGGGTAAACGGGTATGCCCGCGGGCGACGGGTACCCACGGACGACGGGTATAAGCGGGGTTTTTTACCCGTAGGCGGGTACGGGTATGCCCGTGGGCGAAAATTGGGGTCGCGGGTACGGATATGGACGAGCACTACCTGTACCCGCCGCGCCCGATTGCCATCCCTAGATAGGATAGCACATAATTCGATTGATTTTGGTGGAGAAACTATTGGAGTGTCGCGTAGAAAATTCCAGGTAATTAATCGTGTGGATTCGTTGAGCCGCCGTCATGGTGAGCCGTGCATCATTACACGCGCTAGTGGTTAAAGAACAGGAGGCGGCTCGCTCAAGTTTGCTTCATATAGCATTTGGATGTGTTCTTCTGAACTGTTAACTTTTATCTTATGATTTAAATATTTAAATTCTGCCTATTCGTAAGAAATAATACATACAAAAAATTAGTCATATATGGTTTTGACCGATACAATTAAACTTAGTATACTTTTTACTACAATTTTCCTATTAACCCGTCTAAAAAAATGTACCGTTTAAAAGTTATTGTAGACAATATAAACATAAACCATATGTATAAATCATTCCGACCCCAGCCAAGTGCATCCCTTCCGCCCATAATAGTCTTTCTTGAGAGGTCTCCTGTGTCAGTGCAACAAATGGGCGCTCGAAACAGTAAGATAAAACTATTCTTCAGCACCGAATTTTCATGAGGTACGTACGAAGAAACTACGAACACAGCATAAGCAACACACTATGAACATACGATCGGCATGATAGAACGACCGAAGCTTCATTTTTTTTTTCCTTCTCAAGAAACAGTTAAGTTTGCAGGTACAGCAGACGACGACACACCATTCAGTAGCAAGCAAACAAAGAAAGCAAGCACGGATGAATCCAAGCAAATACTGGTAGCCGCTTTTACGATCATGCTCTGCGCAACGTAAAATGCATCTCCAGAGGAAGATGCTGATGGAATCATTTGTGGGCATCGAAGTTTAATAGCAAACCATTCAGCAAACATCAAGAGAAAGAAATCACACAACAGCTACCGCATTTCTCAGATGCATACAAGCGCGCTAACAGAAACTCATAACAGGAATTTTGTTAGTGACGAATGGCCGAAGATGTCGATACTCGATACAGAAGTACAGAACCAACGCTGACATAGCATGCTGCTACTAGCTGCTTCTGTTTCACTCATGCAGAGCTGTCTGTTGGCTTTGATTCTTCGTCATTCATCTTAGTTGGGGTCATACCTTCAATGCCCATCTCAGCCTTGAGGTCATTGATGCTCTGCTCCAATTCATCGATTCTTGCACCCATTTCATCTAGTAAGCACTAGTTAAGTATTACACACAAAAGTAGGGAGACATGTAGGTAATATCATGTTGCTCAAATTAGTAAGTAATTGGGGGAAGTGAACGTTTCAAAGGTAGATAAATGGTGTGGATGGTGATGACAAAGATGGCTTTATTCACAGTTTGGTCACCAAATAAACCTTAGTAGCTCCCAGTCCCAGTTATTCGTTGAATTGTCTCAGACATCAACTCTAGGATGTTAGCAGACGACAAGACTGCTTTTCAGGGTTTTGAATAAGTTAGCAAACCCCAAAACAAGAAGACCGCATGTTTCAGGGTTTTAAAGATTTGCACTTGAATTATCCTCCTAATTTAAGTCACCAAACCAGTCTTTTTTAAGATTTCCAGTTACCACTGAAATCAGGAATTTGGACTTGCACACTTGCACTATCATTTGCCCTGTTACTAATGTACAAATCAGCGATCTGGTAGAACATGGGTATGTACTTGTTAGTATTTTAACATTATCAAAACTGAAATGGTAATGATGTTAAGACTCTGTGATAAAAAAAATTGAATGTATTAAAAGAATCAAAGTGCAATAAAGAACTGATTTAGAAGGATATTCTTTGAAATGATGTTCTCCGACATAGCTTGGAACCTGGTTTGCTGCAAGGCGTTGGAGTTCAGTCAAACAAAAGTGGACAATGTCCACATAATGCGACGCAAACAAAAGTAAAAACTCACCATCTGCATTAGAAGATTTTGAACCTGCAAACAATGGGCAGAAACTAAAGGTCAACAAGGAAGTAGAGCAAAAAATACAGTTCAAATCTACAATCTATATATAACCCAAAGATTTAATAAACTCAAAGCAAGAACCAAAACTCACGAAAGCGGTCATATCAGCAGTGCTTTGCGCCGAGCCATCCGAATCCTGTTCAGACTGCAATTGACATGGAAGGGACGGAGTGAACAAACTTGGAAAACCTAACCAGGAAATTCTAAGACCTAGAAACCAACTACAAGCATACCATACGCATCACAATTCACAAATAATAATAATACTAAAACAACAAGCGATTGGTCTCTACACATTATAGTTGTAGTAGATGTTCCCATGTAGCGGAGCATTTCACCCGTCAAAAGCAACCAATTTCCCAAACGGAAACTAGCCCGTACGCCCTAGAAGCGGCCAGGAAGCGGAAACTCCTTCCAAAGGCCGGCAAAATTTGCACTGCCTAGAGGAATCATGCCGCGCCAAACAGGCAAGGCACACAAGAGCCGGCGGAAAATGGCAGCAATCGTTTCTTGGAGCTGTTCGCAAGAACACGGCCGGCGGCAGGATTCGCCGCAAAATCCACAAGCTCCGCTAGCAGGTGACAAGAGCGGGTCGTGGGTACTGGGTGGCAGAGGAGGAGGGGAGGGTAGCTGACCTTCATGGGGATGCCGCCGGAGTTGGGAGTCGCCATCGCCGCCGGCGAGAGGGAGGACAGAACAGATCCGCTCGTCGTCAGTCGGGGGTTGGGATGTTGGGGATTCTCTCTCTCAGGTTCGAAAGTAGGGGTCGTGGCACGAGCGAGCGGAGCTCGTTGGATCGATCGGTGGAGTGGCTTCGGCCCGCCTGTCGTGTATCGTGCGTTGGGCTGGGATAAGCAAGAAAGGTCCTGTAGAAAATTCTCCCAGGAGGCCGTTTATAAGTTCGCACTAATCCCTCCGGTCACAAAAGATTTGTAAAGCACAACTCCGACCACTCTTTGCTATTATAATAGATTTATAAAACCTAGTAAATCTATAATATTATGGTAGTTCATTTTGATACAAATGTATACTTATTATTTGTATGTGTCCAATCTAAATATTGGAAAAGATATCGATGACCAAAGTATTCCAAAAAAAATACGAGTTTATTGAATGATTCCTATTTATACCTTTCAAAGGTGTCATACAAATGTGTGTTCTTATTAAAAAAATGTCTTTTTAAGAGAAATAATATATACAGTCTCACAAACTTTCACCCTATCAACTAAAATGTGTCTAACAAAGCATCTCTTTGGTATTTTAGATCCAAGGGTTGATATTTTAATCGTTGATACGATGGCTACCGTTTCAAATGTGATGTGGTATAATAAGGAAGTTGCATTAGGAGTCAATTTTAGAGTAAAGAAGGATACGCCTGCTATGAGCCCTTCAGCAATTTTGGTGCTCATAAAACATTCCATCTCAAAACAAAAAGATCACGATGATCCTTTTGTCATCTTAGTGAGTGAGAGGGATCAGGGAGGAAATGAGAGCTCAGCGGCTTAAATAGCTGGGCAGAGGTGAGTTGCACTGTGCATGCATTCATGGCGCGTGTGGTGGCCGAGGGTGGTGGCATGGCTGCGGCGTGGCGCGAGGTAGCACGTGGCATCGATGTGGCGCAACGCGAGGTAGCACGTGGCATGGTGGAACCAGCACGGAATGGGTGTGGGCACAAGTGTGCGGTGCGACAGAGTAGAGTAGGACGCACGTGAGCAGTGGGCACGGGTTAGGCGCATGGCCAAGAGAGAGGAAGAAGAGGGGAAGGAGAGAGGGACGGGTGCGTGCACGCGACGGCAAGCACGGGTGCGCACGATGTGATGGACGTGGCGGGCACAAAGAGAGCGGCTTGTTTGGGTCGTGTGTGCGACCGAAAGGTGGGGGAGAGAGAGTAAAGAGAGAAAGGGAGGGAGTTGGGCCGAGTCGGTTGGGCCAAAGGCCAACAGGTCAGAGAGGGGGAGAAGAAGAAAGGAAATTTAGGTTGGCCCGAACTTTAAATTTTGAATTTGGATTTTGGGTTTAAGTTTGGATTTCATATTTGAATTTGAATTCAAATTTTATTTTGATTTTGAATTTCAAGTTTCGAATTACATTTTGAGTTTCAATTCGAGTTTTTAATTTGCTAAAAAATCAAAAAGAGTCCACATAGTTTCATTCAAAAATTTCAAGTTCCCCAAAAAAATGGGATGTTACAGTTGTAGTTCTAAAAAAAGACAGTTAACATTTGCGAATGCTATATGCCGCACGAACTGCAAATAGCAACGTGCCGCCCATCCTGCGGCCCATAGGCCCACAACTCAATTCGTGCCGGGTGTTTTGACCACAAGACATGTGCAACCCAGGTAACCATGCCGTAGATGTGCATGCAATCCACGAATGAAGCGCTATGTTTCTTCGGTCCTATTCGTATTGCCTTCTGTTTCTAGTTTTTGCTTAGAAAAGCCAATACAAACACCTGACTTCTCGAAGTGGCTTCTCCACTTCTCTCGCTACCATGTCACCTCTAAAATAAGGCAGGGATCACAGGTGCATCATGCACTCCACTTCTCCCGCTCCAGTCATGCGCATGTATCTCTCTCACTTTTTCCACCACTCACCCCTCCTTCTAAAAGTCACTTTTTTCAATCACTACTATTCATTTTCAGCCAAAAACCGTAAGTCACAGCTAAAAGTCATCAGTAAAAGCCAATACGAATGCCCCTCCTTCTTTCTTTCTTTCTTTTTCTTTTTCATTTTTGTCTCCATTGCATTAGTGCATTGCTATGCCTATATGCTATTATAGAACGATTTTTTTCGTTTTTTTACTTTTTTTTATTTAGATGTAGCTTTTTTGTCAACTATTGTAGTAGGTCATTTTCCCTCATTCTAGTTTTTGCCCACTATTACTCTGTTATTTTGTTTAGCTAATTGCCTTTATTTGTCTCCCACTTGGTCATCTTCGATGAACTGTTAGAACATCGCTGATAACCCATTAAAACATTGAAATCAAATGCATGTAACATAGGACTTTGATACGTGGAATATCATTGATGAACTATTGAAACATCGCTGATAATTCATTGAAACATTGGAACCAAATGCATGGAGTACAGAAATTTAATGCGTGGAACATCGTCAATGAACTGTTAGAATACCGAAACCAAATGCATGGAATATTTTATTTTACCTACTGGAACATTCAACACCCATCCTGATTTGTTCCCCCTACTCAATTCAAAAGATGTGCACTGGAACATCACAACTATTGAAACATTGTTAAGTAATACGTAGAATATTTTGTTTTATCTCCTACAATATATTTCTAATGATGTCATTTACTAACTCTAAATACATACAACTGGCGTTAGTTTTGAACATCTTGTCATAAGGAACACAATGATTCAAATGGATCATGAATTGGAGTTTGGTTTAAAAGATATAATTATTTGAATTTTAGGATTAAAAAATAAGAGATGTTTCGAAATATGCACACTGAGGTGGACTCCTACTGCTGTTCTTCATGCGCTAATACTATCGCGGGCTCATTTCCGTAGCTAGGCTGGCCTTGCACAGGTGCCCATTGTCCTCTACTCTCTCCCTCATTCCCTCCCCATCTCTCTGTCCTCTCCCCTGACCAGGGTTAAGCATTTCGGTAAAATTTTACTGAAATTTTGGTCCTCTTGGAGGGTACCGAAAGGAAGAGCATTCGGTCAAACTTTGTCAAATTTATACTCATTTGAAATTTATTTAAATTTTGTCCAAATTTTGGTTAAATTTTATCAAAATTCAAATGATATTTGAATATTTCATTTGACTTTTTAGCCAAAATGAACAAAATTTTTTCATCTCGTTCATTTCATTGCCCTCCGAATTTTTTTTTGCAAATCGAAATGTTTAACCCTGCTCGTGACGGGCGCGAGTGGCGGGTGGAGCACGGAGCAACCCCGCCCATCCCTCCACCAGCGTCGGATGTGGCCACCCCCTACGCCCAACCTCGTGCGGCACCGGATGCTGTCACCCTCGACCTCCCCTACGCTGGATCTACCTCCCCTGACCCCGCCAAGCCACTGCACCGCCATGGGATCTAGCCATCCTCAATCGCAGATAGACACTGCTGGATCCGTTCTCCTTCCCCAACTCGGACGACATGCTACCTTCTCCTTTTTTTCTCTTCTTATTTTTTCCTTATCCCAAATTTTTTTGTGGTGTCCCCCACTACTACAGAAAGGCTAATAGTAGACGGCAAATCACAGACGGTTTTGTGAAACCGTCTGTAATGTAAACTATTACAGACGGTTTTAATTTGAAGGCCGTCTGTGGTATTTGTGGCGGGAAAAAGGAGTATCACAGACGGTTCTTACTGCTGAACCGTCTGTGATACTGGAATATCACAGACAGTTTTTATTAAAAACCGTCTGTGATAATCTGGGATTATCACAGACGGTTTTTAATACCGTCTGTGTTGTGTCGACTATCACAGCCGGTTGTTGTTAAGAACCGTCTGGGAATGTTCACAGACGGTTTTTCACAAGAACCGGCTGTGATGTCCCTTTGTCTGTCATAATCTAGATCAGAGGTTAATATATAAGTACACATTGCTTCTAATAAGTTAACTACAGAACTACTGAGAGAAGAGGTCACAAATTAAAGGCAAATTTATTAATTTCAATTAGAGGCAAATTTATTACAAAAGTCGCACAGGTAAAGAGTTTCCCAGATTGTATTCTTTTGGGCTTCGTAAGCTTCTTCTTCAACTTGGGGACTTGGAGGATCAACCGCTAAATTCTCGAACGCCGTTAAGATTGCCCTTGTCCTCAGCACTTCCTCGTGCAGCCTGGGCAAATGATCAGCAGCATCCATAATGTCGTACAGGATAGCATGAAAAGATTCCTCAGAATCTGCCGTTTCTGCTTGATCGGCAAGGCTATCCATCAGTCTCTGCAATGCGTGTAGAGCTTCTTCCGCATTGCGAACATTGTGGAGAAGAACCAGGGTGAGGGCTGTTTCCCTTTCTTGAGCGGCAGCGAGACGCCTCCGTCGACGGCGGAGGATCAGGTCAAGCTGACGGATGCAAGAAAGTCGGGGAAGGAGAGCAGGGCGGGTGCGGAGAAGCTGCTCCAGATGCAAATTGCTGGCCGCCTGTGTAAGGTTCCGGCCGAACAATTCGTGATGAACAGATGAGAGGAAGGAGATGATCACAAGAACAGTAGTAGAAGCCATGTTGTATTGTATATTGTATTGTACGTACGTAGAAGAGACCTGGATTAGGAGCGCATATTTAACCTTTAGCACGAACGGTTCATATACCCAAACATTAATGATATAGACGCTTCGTATAATGATCGAGAGACGTTAATTAGACGATCGAAACACGAAGCGTTCTGGCATCGAACACGCGCGAAGCGTTCTGGTATGAAGCTTATCACAGACGGTTTTTTATAAAAAACCGTCTGTGATAATTTATTATCACAGACGGTTTTTAGTTAAAAACCGTCTGTGATAATGACTACGGCATTTATTGCGCTGCTCAGACCGCATCGTCTTCATTTCGATCCAGATCTAGCCACTGCTGCGCACTTTTTCACTCGGGAGGAAGCTAGAGCGATTTCAGGCCAGTTAATTTGGTGGGAAGAGGCAGAGATTGAGTTTTGAATTAAGATTCAGACTTTCCTGGTTGCTGTAGATATGGTTAGTAATGAAATTTATTTATTTTTAATTGCATTACAATTTAGGTGTAAGTAATCCATGAGTGGTTATTGAAGATGGTTAATTAATTTGCAAAATTGTTGGTTATATAATAGCTATTGTGTTTGTAATATGAATTGAGCTAGGAAATTAAGTCTCAATATAATAAATGTGGCCGGTATATATGTAGTTATAATTAGTTATTCTAGATTTTAATACTAAGTTGTTATATATGTACGTAACGTAGGACCGAAGTTGGATATATGCCGCGAGCCGTGTGAGTGAAGAGTACATTAATGGTGTTTCTGCTTTTATAAGAGCCGCCGAGGAGGATATGTTGAATAAGGGGGTGGAATATATGTGTTGTCCATGCACTGACTGCGAGAATTTGAAGATGTTTAAGAACCGAGGGCAAATTGAAGCGCACTTGATTCGGAGGGGTTTCAAAAAGGATTATACGTGTTGGACCAGTCATGGCGAAGTGAATGATCATATGCCGCCGGATGACATCGCCGGTGAAGTGAATGATATGCCCCCGGATGACATCGCAGGTGAAGTGAATGACATGCCGCCGGCTGATGTCGATTGTGGCTCGGATTCGAATAGGTTGCACGATGATAATCTGGATCAGATGCTTCGCGATGTAGAAGAGAACTATGATGAGAGAGATTATGTTAAATTCCGTGGCTTGATGGAGGACTCAGAGAAACCTTTGTACACGGGCTGCAAGTACACGAGGTTGTCGGGCGTGCTTGAACTGTTGAAATTGAAGGCAAGCAACGGTTGGTCCGACAAGAGTTTCACGGCGCTGCTAGGTCTCTTAGCGGACATGCTTCCGGAGGGAAATGAGTTGCCTAAAACCACGTATAAAGCCAAGAAGGTTCTTTGTCCATTGGGAATGGAAGTAGAAAGAATACATGCATACCCGAACGACTGTATCCTCTACCGTAAAGAGTATGCAAACATGCATGTATGTCCGGTGTGCAATACATCCCGATACAAACGTAACAATCAATCAGATGATGGCGAGGGAACAGAGGCGAAGAAAGGACCTCCTGCTAAGGTGGCATGGTATTTTCCTATAATTCCCCGTTTGAAAAGGTTTTATGCAAATCCAAAGGAGGCAAAACTGCTGCGTTGGCACTCGGAGGAGCGCAAGAAGGATGGAATGCTAAGACACCTTGCTGATTCCGCGCAGTGGAGAAACATCGATAGGAGTTTTGCAGAGTTTGGTGCAGAACCAAGGAATATAAGGTTGGACTGAGTACAGATGAAATGAATCCATTCAGTAGCATGAGCAGCCGACATAGCACATGGCCCGTGACTCTCTGCATCTATAACCTTCCTCCTTGGTTGTGTATGAAGCGAAAGTACATTTTGCTGTCGATACTTATCCAATGGCCAAAACAACCTGGGAATGATATCGATGTGTTCCTAGCACCGTTGGTGGAAGATCTAAAAGTACTGTGGAACGAAGGGGTACAGGTATGGGATGCATACAAACGAGAGAACTTCACTCTGCGCTCCTTATTGTTCTGCACCATAAATGATTATCCTGCCCTTGGTAACCTATCGGGCCATAGTATAAAAGGTGCCAAAGCTTGTACTCACTGTTTAGATGGTACCGAGAGTGTGTGGCTGAGACACTCACGCAAAACCGTCTACATGCGTCACCGCCGGTTCCTTCGGAGGGCTCACCCATACCGCAAGATGAAGAAACAATTTGACGGAGAGAAGGAAGACGGTTCAACTCCAAAGCATTTAAGGGGACGCGAGGTTTATGATATGGTTAAGGATTTAGATGTTGTCCTCGGAAAGGGACGTAAATTGAGGGCTCATGAGAAGAACACCTGGAAGAAGAGATCAATATTTTGGGACTTACCTTATTGGGAGTACCTAGATGTGCGGCACTGCATCGACGTCATGCACGTAGAAAAGAATGTGTGCGACAGCTTGATTGGTCTCTTGCTGAACATCCGTGATAAAACAAAGGACGACGTCAACGCACGGCTTGACTTGGCTGATATGCACATCAGGCCTGAGTTAGCACCGACATGCACTGATAATGCACGAACGTACCTTCCCCCTGCGTGTTACACTCTGTCCAAGGCTGAGAAAATAGAACTGTGCCAGTGCTTGCATGGTGTCAAAGTTCCGTCTGGTTACTCCGGCAACGTGAAGAAACTTGTTTCGATGCAAGATTTGAAGTTAAATGGCATGAAGTCTCATGATTGTCATGTGCTGATGACACAGATGCTCCCTATTGCAATTAGAAATATTTTGCCGATCAAAGTCCGAGAGACAATGATGAGGCTATGTTATTTCTTTAACACAATTGCTCAGAAGGTCATCGATCCCGAAGGACTAGATGCTCTGCAGGATGAGGTGGTGATGACTCTATGTCACCTTGAAATGTATTTCCCTCCTTCGTTTTTCGATATCATGGTCCATCTCATTGTTCACGTTGTGTGGGAGATAAAAATGTGCGGGCCCGTATTCCTACGTAGCATGTACCCATTTGAGAGGTTCATGGGAATTCTCAAGTCCTACGTACGGAATCGTTCTCGGCCGGAGGGCAGCATCGTCGAAGGTTATGCAAGCGAAGAGGTCATTGAGTTTTGTGTCGATTATATGGCTCAGATTCAGCCGATAGGTGTCCCTCAATCTCGTCATGAGGGGAGGCTGAAGGGTCTCGGAACTATCGGAAGGAAAGCAATCACTCCAGATATGGACATGTATACTCAAGCCCATTTCACGGTGTTGCAACACATGACTGAAGTGGCGCCTTATGTGGACCAGCACAAGGGTGTGCTTCGGCAACAGAATCCGGAGCGGCCGGATGTTTGGATCATGAGGCAACACAACCGTCGGTTCAACCAATGGTTGAAGGAGCAAATCGCTAGGAGCTCGCCGAGTGAGACGCTGACATGGTTGGCAAAAGGGCCGACATTTACAGTTGTGACATGGCAAGGATATGACATAAATGGGTACACATTCTATACGCAGTCTCAGGATGTCAAGAGCACTAACCAGAACAGCGGTGTCCGCATAGATGCATTCAGTACCGATGGGTCGAGAAACTCGTACTATGGCTTCATAGAAGAGATTTGGGAGTTCGACTATGTGGTTTTCAAGATCCCCTTATTTCGCTGTCGTTGGGTGCATCTCCCACAGGTGAAGGTTGACAAGTACGGTGTCACGACCGTGGACCTCCAACGTGTCGGGTACAAAGATGAACCATTCGTACTCGCCAATCAAGTTGTTCAAGTTTTCTATGTAACCGACCCGGCAAATAAGAAACGCCATGTAGTTCTTCATGGAAAAAGGAGAATTGTCGGAGTGGAGAATATAGTGGACGAGGAGGAATACAATCAATTTGACGAGTTACCTCCTTTTGGAAATGGCATAAGGGTCGACGATGAACAACGTGACGAAACTAGTTACGTACGCATTGATCATGATGACGGGCTAATTTTTAAAGGAAATAAGCAAGTACAATAAGAATGTATATGTGAAAATGTGTGACAATTTTGAGATGTATATGTGAAAATGTGTGATGTAGTCAATTTTGAGATGTATATGTGGAAATGTGTGATGTAGTCAATTTTGAGATGTATATGTGAAAATGTGTGATGTAGTCAATTTTGAGATGTATACGTGGAAATGTGTGATGTAGTCAATTTTGAGATGTATATGTGAAAATGTGTGATGTAGTCAATTTTGAGATGTATATGTGAAAATGTGTGAGGTAGTCAATTTTGAGATGTATATGTGAAAATGTGTGATGTAGTCAATTTTGAGATGTATATGTGAAAATGTGTGATGTATTTGAGAATGACAAAATGTATCAAGAAATACACTGTGTGAATGCAGCTGGTTGGTGTTGTATATAAATGCAGCTGTTTGGTAGTTGATATGAATGCAGCTGTGTAGTTATTGGTGGTCTTAATTGCAACAGCCGGCAAAGGCTTATCACAGACGGTTCTAAATTTTGAACCGTCTGTGACAACATATCACAGACGGTTCTAAGTTTAGAACCGTCTGTGATAGTAAACTATCACAGACGGTTTTTAACTCAAAAACGTCTGTGATATGTTATCACAGACGGTTCTAAGTTTAGAACCGTCTGTGATAATCTTCCTACATATACCCTCTCGCTAGGGTTTTCCGTGTGCGCTGCAGTTATTCGATTAGATCTAAATCCCGAGCCCGTCGTCGCCGCCGCCTCCCCGAGCCCTCGCCGGCTGCCTCCCCCAGCCCTCGCCGGCAGCCTCCCCAGACGAAGACGTCGCCGCAGCCTCCTCCTCCTCCGTCGCCGCCTCCCCGAGCCCGTCACCTCCTCCTCCTCCTCCGTCGCCGCCGCCTCCTCCTCCTCCGTCGCCTCCCCGAGCCCGTCGCCTCCTCCTCCTCCTCCGTCGTCGTCGCCGCCTCCTCCTCCTCCGTCGCCGCCACCTCCTCCTCCTGCGTCCCTAAGGTCACCAAAACCGTAAGGTCATCAAATCCCTCCCCGAGCTTCATGCTTACTGTTAGTGTTTAGGGTTGATGCTTGATGCTTGATACTGTTATGGTTAGTTGCTTAGTACATATTTAGGGTTGATGCTTCATGTTTACTGTTAGTGTTTAGGGTTGATGCTTGATGCTTCATACTGTTATGGTTAGTTGCTTAGTACATATTTAGGGTTGATGCTTCATGCTTACTGTTAGTGTTTAGGGTTGATGCTTGGTACATATTACATTGGTACATTGTTTACTGCAGTAGCTTAATTAGTTTGCTATTTGGTACATATTACATTGTTACATTGTTTACTACAGTAGCTTAATTAGTTTGCTATTTGGTACATACTACATTGGCACATTGTTTACTGCAGTTGCTTAGTTTACATTGGTACATATTGCTTGTTGTGTTAGTATATAGTATATAGTACATAGTATATAGTTTGAAATCATTTGGGTCCCCCTTCCCTCTACTCCTCTCCTCCCTTCTCCCCCTTCCCTCTACTCCTCTCCTGATCTCTTTCTAGTGTATCTGGATAAAGAAATCTTGCGATTATTGCAAAAGATACATTGACCATTTGGGTGGAAAGAAATACATTGTGTCGTCAGGCTCATGACTGCCAATTTGAAGCATAGCGTAGCATCCGAGGCACATCCAAGGCCTGCAGCTGTGTCTTGAGGAATCCCAAGAGCTGGTCTTCAGATGTGGCATTCCTCAAACTATAAATTATGAATCTTATTCTCATAAGCCATCTGAATACCAGCTCTTGGCATTCCTCAAGACACAGCAGCAGGCCTCGGATGTGCCTCGGATGCTATGCTATGCTTCGAATTGGCAGTCATGCGCCTGACGAAACAGTTGATCTTTCCACCCAAATGCTCCATGTATCTAGACAAAAAACAGCAAATGAAGCAAGTGACATACTATATTGTTCCCGTTCAATGAACCGGATACACTAGTTTGTGTCATTTGCTTCATAGACCTTTATTTAGGGACTTTGCTATTTGGTTTATAGTTTTAGCAACTAAAGTAGGTGCTAGGATAGGCACTTTGTTTAGAGACCTTGTAGTAATAGTATTACAAAATTCAAGGAAATTTTAGTACAGAAGTTCAAAAAAAATAAATTCCCAGATTCTTCGGTGAGCAGCCGATATAGCCGACTTCTTCGGTGAGCGACTATCCATCTGCTTCTTCCCACTCCTTCTCTTCATCTCTGATCTCTGGATCACGTACGCCAGTAGCGATGATTCATCTAACTGAATCATCGCTACTGGCGTACGTGATCCGGAGACCAGAGATGAAGAGAAGGAATGGGAAGAAGCAGATGGATAGTCGCTCACCGAAGATGTGAGCTGTGGACCGAAATTTTGGCATCGTTCGAGTTCCCAGAAGAACACCTGGACGCTGTACAACAACAAACCTACAAAGCGGCGTGCAAAGCATGGAAGAACTTCAAGAGCACGCTTGTCAAGAAATACGTGGAGACGGACGAAACGCCTGTTCATAAATACCCATTCCTGGAACCACAATGGGAAGAGTTCAAGGCGATGAAAACGACCGAAGATTTCAAAAGTACAAGTGTGGCGCACAAGGCCCTCCAGGCAAAAAATACACACCCTCACAGACTTGGCACAGCTGGGTATGCGGGTAAAATCGCGCAGTGGATGAAGGAGGATGAGCTGGCAGCTGCACAGGACATCGCCCCGCCGTTTTCCAATATCCCGGACGACCGCGCTCGAAATTGGATTAGAGCAAGGTCATCTACAACGACATCAGGGGACATCACCTTTCGAAACCCTTCAGACCAGCAAGTGACCGAGCGCCTGGTAAGATATCGATCGAACTACGTAGCTTGTAATTACTCCACAACTTCGTACGAATTGAAATGACATGTCGTGCTCTTGCAAGAAGAGCTGAGTTTTCAATCTACCCTGGGATCATTCCAGGGAACAAGGGAGAATGATATGCTCTCCGTGGCCCTGGGAAACAAGGAGCACCCGGGCCGTACGAGAGGCCTTGGGCTTTACGTTCCTTGGAAACATGGTTTCCAAGATGACTCCGACATGTATCGGCGCAGGAAGAGAAACAAAGCCGAGCGTGACGCACAGCTACGAGAAGAGCTCAAGGCATCTATTAAAGAGGAGCTACTGGGTTCGATGGCTGATATAATCAGAGATGAGGTGCGGAAACAGACAGAAAGTCAGTAGGCCGCCACCGCCGCTCCTGTGCTAGCTAGCCCGCACAACCATCCAAGTAGCTGCGCGTCCAATCCGACGCAAACCCAGTCCAAATTTCCTGTGGACGACATCCTGGTAATAATTATTACCTCTCGAATGCTTGCTCCATTGGTAGGCCTATTCGAGTAGCTAATTTTGTATCGTTATGTAGGAGCCTACGACATGCAGGCTCCAAGTGAGATATGGCTCCATTCCCTTGTACGCTGCTTGGGGCCAGGCATATTCGTCTGGTATCGGGGCCATGGTGCACGGTCAAGCTTTAGCGCCAGGCTTCGCAAAAGTTAATGTGGATGGTGTGTATGCCAATTTTGAGGTGGTCCCGCTACCGAAGCCCCCCAACGACGAGATCGTGAATCTAGGACAGGCCATTGGAACATTCATCCAGTGGTCCAAAACCGACATCTCCCTGGAGGCTTCTTCACCGGTGGCAGGACCAGAAGTGCAGTGCGAACCACAGCAACTTGCACTGGTGCCATCTCCACACGGGCAGTGCGAACCACAGCTACCTGCACCGGTGCTATCTCCACGGGTGCTATTCTCGCCAGAGCAACTTGCACCGTCTATACCATTACAGTCGACTAGCATAAAGTCGACCCACAATGGAGGCAGTGGCCAGGGCAAATCAAAGACGAAGGATGATGACGATTTCCCGTCCATGCCATTGGCCCGCAAATTCGTGCTAGCTCAGCCGATGGTAGTCCAGGAAGAGCTCCAAAAACTAGGACTTGGTTGCCAAAGATTCCACCTTTGGTATATGGAAGAGTCCAATAAGCCAGCGGCAGAACGGCGCTCAGGTATAACTGTCAAATTCAAGCCGGAACATTTCTTGCACGAAGTTCAGGAATGTGTCTTCGCGGTGACCTTTGACGATATATTTGACCTTTTCACGCTCAACGCTCTCGACGCCTCACTCGTTCGATGCTGGACGCTGTAAGTCTGCACAATCACAGTCTCTGTTCACGTAATACCGATATATGTCACAATTTGTTGCTTTCCTATGTTATATATAGATTCATGCTGATCGAAGCTAGATCATCGAAATCACAAATTGGTTTCCTGGAACCACGCTTGGTCGCCATTGATACCATCATCGAGAATGCATCCTTCGTCGAGGACTATATTACAAAAGCACTGCTGGCTCACCAAGATAAGGAATTTGTTCTTATGCCATACAATGAGCAGTTCCATTGGATTTTAATTGTAATTATACCAAAATGGAACAAGGCTATATACCTTGATTCTCTAAGTAAGAACAAATCCAAGTACACAGCTATCGCCCGAATACTCGATAGGTACGTACATTGTACATTGTACTCTTTCTTTCCTTCCGAATAACTAATCTAACTTTTTCGAATAACGAAGGTCGTTCGCCACATACGTTCAACAAACACGTGACTCGACGACAGGGGCCAAGGCCTTGAAACATGATCGCAAGTTTCGGGTATTCGCTAGCTACACATTAATTAATCATATACAACACATAGTAGTAATGCCACTTGATTTAACACATTAACACATTATATTTTTTGCAGTGCCACCAGGAGGAGTCGGGCAACACATGTGGATACTACGTGTGCCACCATATGAGACTACTCCTCGATTCCACCAAGATCACTAATTCTAAGGTTTGTCAATCTTCCCACATTTATTTCATACATGTCAGTTTTATATATGCGCGCGTTGATATTCCTATCGACAGGGTGCGTCCATCTCTACATCTGCATTGACACAGCCGGATTTTGCAAAAATTCGAGGAGAGCTCATTTGGTTTTTGTGGTCAAAAGTCGTAAGATCAGATGGAGAGTTCCACTGCCCAGAATGATTTTTTATTGTAATTCTAAGTGCAAATACAGTGTAGATCTTTTACAATTGTGTATTTGTTAATGGATATTTTATTTCAACTCAATGAATTGATTTGCGAAATGGATGCTTTATGTTTGTGAAATGCAGTGCGTTGTCAATTGGATGTTTTATGTCTGTGAAATGAATTGAGATGTGAAATGTATCTGAAATGAAATGAGATGTGTGAATTGTATATGTTTATGTCTGTGATTATCTGCTTGTTTCAGAGGGCATGGCTAGCATTTCCTAAGGCTAACTATAAACAGAAATTGATTCTGCTGGGGGGAGGAGTATCACAGACGGTTTTTCATTAAAAACCGTCTGTGATTATGCGATATCACAGATGGTTTTTCATTAAAAACCGTCTGTGATTATCCGATATCACAGACGGTTTTTTCTAAAAACTGTCTGTGATATCGGATAATCACAGACGGTTTTTAGTACAAAACCGTCTGTGATATCAGATAATCACAGACGGTTTTTAATGAAAAACCGTCTGTGATATCGCATAATCACAGACGGTTCAAAAACCGTCTGTGATAACTTGGATTATCACTGACCCATAATTTCAGACGGTTCAGAAAACCGTCTGTGATGACGTTTCTGAACCGTCTGTAATGTGGTTTTCTGTAGTAGTGCCCGTTTTCTTGTGATTTTTTTATATTCCGATGAAAATGAAGATGAATTTTGTACTCTCTGGTTGGAGATGAAGATGTACGTTGAAATGTTCAAAATGTTCAGTTTTACAAGAAAAATGCTGGAAAGTCGTTTGCAATTTTACAAAAACCCAAAACTATTCATAATTTGATGAAAATATGAACCAAATGATTGTTTATTTTTTATAAAGAATGAAAAGAAAAATGTACAAACAAAATAATCTTGTACATACAAAAATAGTTTTGTATGAACAGTTTTGTAAAAAATATTTTGCACGAACAATTTTGTAAAACAAATTAATGTTGCACAAACAAAATAATTTTGTACGAACAAAAAATGTTCAAATATTTTTATTTCACCCCTCCGACATATTTCAAATCCCAACACACATGCCATCCTCCCTCCAAAATGTACTCTCGTCTCAAATACATATGACTTGTATTTCCTACTGTCTCAAATACGGGAATTATTTTGTGAACCATATATACACATGTATGCCCTTCTCTCCCCCAAGTGGCCACGAGCCCACGATAGTGCATGTAGCTACAAGCACTTTGTGGACATGCATTTCCAAAAAAAAAAAACTGCAAATATGTGGTGATTCAGGTCCATCTCACGGGGGTTTCCTTCATTACACCTCTTTTTGAAAAGTCTGTGGATATTAAAGCAAAGCATTAGTATTAGATGATGAAAAATATATACCAAAACATAAAAAATAAATTAAATGTAAGATTAGATATAGATATTGTCTTAAATCATTACTATTATAAAAAAATGAGTTGGTGGTCGTACGTCCGTTCTTCTCTAACATCTATTTCTTTAACTTCTCATCACTCCACTTTTCAACCGATCAGAGCAACTCTCTTCTATAGCATGATTCTTCATACATTCAATGAATTTCGTTGCAACGTACGGACACCTAATTAGTATTAGGTAAAAGTAAATCTTCGATTCAATTTATTTAATCTCTTAGGTCACAAATATTTGTGATAATATAATATTGACTATTTTAGTTTAAGATTCGTAAAACATACCTATCTTCTTCGTAACAGAAGGTCAAAGACTAATGGATTGGGCGCTTGGCCGAGAGCGCGGAGCGCAGTGATGATCGATGCCGCTCGCAAGTGCTTCAGATCATTACCGTTGCTTGATTTCTGATTATGCCAGCGGCGGAGAGCGCTGGTGGGATTGCTTCTCTTTACGTGACACTTTGATGCCAAGGTGTCCCGGAAACCGCACGCGGGCACGCCACCTGTCTCTCGTTTGCACACACGTCTCTCTTTTCCACGGTTGTGTGCGCTCCATTCTCATCATGCCATGCGTGTTCTCCGCCTTTGTGCATCCCCATGTCAAGCATGTATGTTCGGTTCTTTTTAATTGTTTATTTGGTTTTTAATTCTAATTTTTATCTATTAATACTATTTATCAGATCTATTACTATAACCTAAAACAGCATACCATATATTCTATATAGAAAATGGATTGCATGCACCGATTGAGGTAGTACTCATTTGAGCTTATAAGCCAGGCTTCTATCTTTTTACATTGTAACGACTAAAAATACACTATAGCTGCTATTAGTTTTTTAAATGTAATTAAATTTTAAAAAATAAAAAGTTATATCATCACATATAATACAAAAAAAATAAGATAAAAAACTAAAAAAATCATAAAAAAAATTTAAGAAGTAAGAAGGCAAAGTCAAAAAGTCGTCGCAGCTGAGCCTGATGATGCTGCCCAAGTGCTTAACAAAATGGAGCAGTACTGACAGCATCATCCACTTGACAAGCTTCACGTGATCGATCGATCGCTGAACAGGACCAAAACGCAGTGCGAAATAAAGTGCAGGGCTGCCTTTTTCCTCGAACCGTACTGACACAATTACACACCCTCACATGCACCACGGACTATCGCATCCAAGGGCCAGGATCTGTGTCCTTACTAGTCACATTAGAATATCCACCACGCGACAAGGGGCAAAGGCGGACGCAGTTTACTTTTACCGAGGTTAGCTGCAGCAGCAGGTAGCACTAGCTCGTCACTCGCTCACTCCTGCGTTGCAAGCACCATTGCTGCCGCTTCTGGACGTTGCAGCAGATCTGTGATTCGCCGCCGATCCAGTCCACCTGCAGGCTAGCTGCGGTTTAGTTAGTTAGCCAATGAAGAAGCTTCAGCTCGTCAATCCTGCCGCGGTGTCCCTCCCGGCGCTCGTCGTCGTTGTCTTCATCGTCACCTCGCGCCACCGCTCCTTCCTCGACACCTACAGGTCCAGCTTTGTCTCGCTCTCTTCGAGTTCTTGGCGTCCTCTGGTCAGGAACTCCTCCCTCACCGTTGCCCGGGTGCCGAGGGGATGCTGTTGGAAATAATCTTGTTTTAGAAGTCGTATCGGGTTCGGGTTTGTAATCGAAGTTGAGTTGAAGTAGGAATTAGAAGTCGGAGTCAGAATAGGTTTTGTATTCCTAATCGGAATCCGAGTAGGAGTCGTAGAGTTGGGTATAAAAGAAGGGGTAGACATGTAACCAAAGATGTACCAAGCCATTGAGAAAATACCAAAAAGAGGGAAACACACAAAGCATTGTTTTGTCGTGTGATTGTGCAAGGCGTGGTCGGAAGGACTCACGATCACCGCAAGCGTGATCGGGAGGAGTTACGACCACGGCGAAGTTCCTGCGGGCGTGATCGAGAGGCACTACAATCACGGCAAAGGTAACAGTAATTCTTCGACTACGCAGGAAAGGCTGCGACCACGGTAAAGGTGGTCGTAAGGAGGTGAAGGTGGTCGTAAGGAAGCGAAGGTGGTCGTAACGAGTTACGACTACACCGAGAAGGCCAGTACGTGATCGGAAGCAACTCCGATCACGTTGAAGGAAGTGAACGTGGTCGTACGGGTGTTCGACCACGGTGAACAGTGATCGCCAGCATCACTGCGTGATCGTAGAAAGCTTCGATCACGGTATCTTGAGCGGCTGAAGGAAGGCAGCGGCAGCAATATCGCGAAGCAGTCGTAAATTGCTACAGTAA
This sequence comes from Dendrocalamus latiflorus, assembly GCA_017311315.1. Classification (NCBI taxonomy): domain Eukaryota; kingdom Viridiplantae; phylum Streptophyta; class Magnoliopsida; order Poales; family Poaceae; genus Dendrocalamus; species Dendrocalamus latiflorus. The sequence continues at coordinate 11,500,573 of CM029659.1, read as the reverse complement.
ATTTACGACCACGTTGAAAAGGCGATCGGAGGAGATTGAGGCGTTCAGAATTGGTCGTAAGTATTCTGAACCGATCGTATTTGATTCTCACCGGTCGTAAACGACTCTAACCGGTCGTAAAAGGTCCTGGGAGGTCGTAAAGACTTTCCAACAGTTGGTATCAGAGCAAGGTGGCAATGGAGGACAAGTCAGCTGAGAAGAAAGTTGCAGGTGCGGAAGGCTCCGGTGAAAAGAAACTGCAGCCTCCACCACGAGCACCAATGAGAGGAGGTACGGTACCAATCCAATTCCCCATGCTGACCGACACGAACTACGGCCTGTGGGCCGTGAAGATGAAGATCGTCATGCGCGCTCTGGGAGTATGGACGGCTATTGAAGGAGATGCACCGGTCGAAGAGACTCTGGACCAGGGCGCTCTGGCTGTCATATCTCAGGCTATCCCCGACGAGGTCTTAATGACTGTTGCAGAGAAGGAAACTGCAAAAGAAGCGTGGGAAGCTATCAAGGAGATGCGCATTGGAGAAGAACGTGTCAAGAAGGCAAGAGCACAAGTGTTGAAGAGGCAATTCGATCGCTTAGTCATGGGAGAGACTGAAGGCGTCGGTGAGTTCTCGCAAAAACTCACGAGTTTGGCCGGCGAAATTCGAGCTCTGGGAGTTGATTTGCCAGATTCAACAGTCATTGAAAGGTTGTTCAGTGCAGTCCCTGACAGTTTTCTCCAAATCATAAGCACAATCGAGCAATTTGGAGACATGACGAAGATGTCGCTGACTGAGGCAGTCGGTCGCTTACGAATCTTCGAAGAAAGTCAGAAGAGACGGCATCAGGACAAGGAAGGAGGTAATCAGCTGCTGCTATCTCATGCTCAGTGGGAAGCACTGAACGAGAATAAGAGCCATGAAAGTCACAACGACGATGTGAAGAGAGGTGGAGGACGCAACGGCGGGAGCAGTCGTGAGCGTAACTCTGAAACTGGAAAATCGAGTATACAATGCCACAAGTGCAAGAAATTCGGTCACTACGCTGCTGAATGTCGAAGCCACATACAATGCCACAACTGCAAAAAGTATGGGCACTTCGCAGCGATTTGCAGAAACAAGAAGAGAGAGGAGGAAGTCAATCTGGTTCAGAAGGAACCGACTCTACTGCTGTCGCACTGTACTGTAGCTGAACCGACAATGGTGATGCTACATGAAGGAAGAGTATTTCCTAGTTTGATGGAGAAGGGAGAGAAGACTCAAGACCAATCAACAGATTGGTATCTCGACAACGGAGCAAGCAACCACATGACGGGCACACACTCGTTGTTTCATGAATTAGACGAGAGAGTGCTCGGTAAAGTAAAGTTTGGAGACGGCTCAACAGTTCAAATCAAAGGAAAAGGAACAATCCTGTTAAAGTGCAAGGATGGAAGTCAAAGACCGTTGTCAGATGTATATTATATACCAAGTCTTTGCAGCAACGTGATAAGCTTGGGCCAACTGACTGAAGAAGGGTGCCGAGTTGAATTAAAAGGAGTTTATCTGAGGGTTTTTGACAGCAGAGAGCAGTTGTTGATGAGAGCACAAAAATCAGCAAATCGGTTGTACAAAATACCGCTGAAAATTTGGAGACCAGATGGCATGAAGAATGATCTAAATGAACCAGAGCCTGAAAGACTTCATCTCCTGGTGGTCGAAAAACAGCATGAAGTCGTAAACAACAAGTCGGAAGAGTTGGAAGTCGTAACGGGAAGGTTGGCAGAAGGTTTTGGCTGTAGTCGAGAAGAAATTCGACCACGGCAAAAGACGATCGAGCACGGTCGGCAAGTGTTACGACCACGGCAAATGAAGACTGGATGTGTTCGAGAAATCGTTCGACCACAGCAAACAGGTCCCAGGATCAGCCCGGATGGTCGAAGCAGCCAAAAGCCTGAAGTTTGGATCCCGAGTTGGCGGGAGAAAGCACGACGTGAAGAACGGTGGTTGAAAGCAAGTCCACGCAATAGTGAAACAAGCAGCTGGTGGAGAAAAACATCCAAGGAAGAAACAGGAGAAAATCAACGTGATCGAGAAGGAGAAGATCAACATGATGGAAGCTACTAAAACAAGATTAGGGAGAGAATGTTGGAAATAATCTTGTTTTAGAAGTCGTATCGGGTTCGGGTTTGTAATCGAAGTTGAGTTGAAGTAGGAATTAGAAGTCGGAGTCAGAATAGGTTTTGTATTCCTAATCGGAATCCGAGTAGGAGTCGTAGAGTTGGGTATAAAAGAAGGGGTAGACATGTAACCAAAGATGTACCAAGCCATTGAGAAAATACCAAAAAGAGGGAAACACACAAAGCATTGTTTTGTCGTGTGATTGTGCAAGGCGTGGTCGGAAGGACTCACGATCACCGCAAGCGTGATCGGGAGGAGTTACGACCACGGCGAAGTTCCTGCGGGCGTGATCGAGAGGCACTACAATCACGGCAAAGGTAACAGTAATTCTTCGACTACGCAGGAAAGGCTGCGACCACGGTAAAGGTGGTCGTAAGGAGGTGAAGGTGGTCGTAAGGAAGCGAAGGTGGTCGTAACGAGTTACGACTACACCGAGAAGGCCAGTACGTGATCGGAAGCAACTCCGATCACGTTGAAGGAAGTGAACGTGGTCGTACGGGTGTTCGACCACGGTGAACAGTGATCGCCAGCATCACTGCGTGATCGTAGAAAGCTTCGATCACGGTATCTTGAGCGGCTGAAGGAAGGCAGCGGCAGCAATATCGCGAAGCAGTCGTAAATTGCTACAGTAAATTTACGACCACGTTGAAAAGGCGATCGGAGGAGATTGAGGCGTTCAGAATTGGTCGTAAGTACTCTGAACCGATCGTATTTGATTCTCACCGGTCGTAAACGACTCTAACCGGTCGTAAAAGGTCCTGGGAGGTCGTAAAGACTTTCCAACAGATGCGACATCTTCCAGGGCGAGTGGGTGCCGGACGACGACTCCGGTGGGGAGCCCTACTACACGAACCGGAGCTGCGTGGTGATCCAGGAGCACCAGAACTGCATGAAGTACGGCCGGCCGGACCTCGGATTCCTGCGGTGGCGATGGCGGCCGGACGGGTGCGAGCTGCCGCGGTTCGACGCGGCGGCGTTCTTGGACGTCGTCAGGGACCGGTCGCTGGCATTCGTCGGGGACTCGCTGGCAAGGAACCACATGCAGTCCTTGATGTGCCTCTTGTCCAAGGTATTGCAGCCAATATTAATCGGCATTGATTCTTGCAAGAAACACGGCTTGATCTACAAGATGTATGCTTCAATTTCGACGATTAGAAATAGATTTTGATTGTGATTGCTTGACTGTGATTAATTCGTTTGAAGGTGGTGTACCCCAAAGACATCTCCAAGACGACACACCAGGATTTCAGAACTGTATACTACGAGTCCTACAACTTCACCATCTCCATCTTCTGGTCGCCGTATCTTGTCAAGGCGAACCAGTCGGACCCCGCCGGCGGGCTGTGGGACCTCTACCTCGACGAGCCGGACGACGCCTGGCTGGCAGGCATGGCGGGCTTCGACTACGTCATCGTCTCGGCGGCGAACTGGTTCACCCGGCCGTCTATGTTCTACGAGGCCGGCCGCCTCGTCGGCTGCCACTACTGCCTCGTCCCCGGCGTCACCGACCTCACGCTGCGGCACTCGCTGCGCGTGGCGTTCCGCACCGCGCTGCGGGCGCTCACCGGCATCGCAGGCTTCAACGGGACGGTGATCGTGCGGACGCTGTCGCCGACGTCGCACTTCGAGGGCGGGGAGTGGGACAAGGGCGGCGACTGCAGGCGGACGCGGCCGTACGCGGCCAACGAGACGCGCATGGCGGGGCTGGACCTCGACTTCCACACGGCGCAGGTGGAGGAGTTCGCCGAGGCGGAGGCGGCGGCCAGGAGAAGAGGGAGCACCGCGAGGCTGATGCTGATGGACGCGACGGCGGCGATGCTGCTCCGGCCGGACGGTCACCCGAGCCGGTACGGGCACTGGGCGCACGAGAACGTGACGCTCTACAACGACTGCGTGCACTGGTGCCTGCCCGGGCCGATCGACGTGTGGAACGAGATGCTGCTGCAAATGCTGCTGCAGGCTTGATCGATGCGAGCCGAATTGAACTCTTGTACTTCTTGCGGTTCTTGCGTTCTTCCTGCCAAATCTAAAATGGAAATAGATGAAACTAAAAGAATTGAGCTCACAACTCTCGTGGTTCGTCGTCTCATTGGTACATCACATGCCAGAGATTGGTACTACTTGGAAGAGGATTTCCTCCTCCCAGGAGGATGTCCTCCCCCAGTATCTGCCGTTGAAAGGTGCCAAGTACATCTCGCGATTCGCGCACGTATATAAGGAGAAAGGAAATACAGTGTAAAATACGTATTGTGTGTCCACTCAAATACAGAACATCATGTCAGGACCGTCTAGACAAATGGCGTGTGGGACCGCATGTATCGAGGCCCACCTGTAGGTCAGAGTGAAGGAGGTACATTTTGGCTTGCAATAACGTATGTGTGGGACCCGCAATATTCTGTCTATCGTGTGTAGGGATGGCAACGGGCCCTCATTCCCCGTTCCCCGTCGGGGAATTCCCCTATTAGGGGACGGGGATGGGGGGATTTTGCTCCCCGCGGGGAGGGATTTGGGGGGGGGGGGAACTCCCCCCATCGGGTGAAGCGGGGGCGGGGGCGTTCCCCTATTCCCTGTCCCCGTTCCCGTTCGGCGCGGAAGCCCCAGGCGGCGGCGGCGGCGCAGAGGTCCAGCGGCGCGGAAGCCCCAGGCAACGGCGGCGCAGAGGTCCAGGCGGCGCGGAAGCCCCAGGCGGCGGCGGCGCGGAGGCTACAGGCGGCGGCGGCACAGAGGTCCAAGCGGCGCGGAAGCCCCAGGCGACGGCGGCACAGAGGTCCAGGCGGCGTGGAAGCCCCAGGCAACGGCGGCGCGGAAGCCCCAGGCGGCGGCGGCGCGGAGGCTCCAGGCCGTCCAGGCGGCGACGCGGAGGCCCATCGGGGACCCGGATCCCCGACGGGGGCCGGGGACGGGGAGATTGTGTCCCCGCAACCGGGGACGGGGAGCGGGGAAAAATTTCCTGGCGGGGGGCGGGGACGGGGAGCCACTCCCCGCCGGGGAATGGCCCCGTTGCCATTCCTAATCGTGTGCAGCACATTTGTTGCCACTTGCGGCATTTTTGCAAGGGAGTGATTATTACAAAAGCGTTTGTTTTTTCTTTCATCTTCAATTATTCTTTTATACTATAATTTTAGATGACTAAAAGTGTAACTTTAGGAGAGAAAATATTAGTACACTATAATTTTAGGTAACTGAGAGTGTAACTTCAGTGACTGAAAGATAAAAAAATTTCAGTCGACTGTGCAATAGCAAAGCTGTTTTGGAATTTTTCATTCGGATTTTCGAATTAAAACAAAAAAGAGAAAGAGGAGACCACTTGTCATTTAGAGAGGGAGAGGATAAGGAGCCTCTCTGGCTCCTTTTGTTTGCTAGATCAAGAGGATCGATCCAATCTCCACCTCCCCAACTCCAGCGGCCTCGGCTGGACGTTGGCTGCATGGTCCTCCTCTCTCCTCTTCTTATACTGGTTTGGGCTCTCCTTTCGAAAGAACACCGAGATCTGATCGAGTTCCCCACTCTCTTCTTCCTCTTCCACCTCCACCGAGTAAAACTCTTAAGTTTTTGAGCTTCGGCGATGGCGACGTGATTCGACATTCCATCTCTAGCAACCCAAAGCCTTACCCTCGGCTTAGCCGTTGGTGAGCTGTGCTTCGATGAGGACGGAGCGTGGGAGCCGGATCGAGGCAGCAGTGACTCCCGGCAGGCTTGGGCCGGGTCAAGGCTACACTGCACTGGCGGTGCACGGCATCTAGGCAGTGGTGAGAGTGAGCCACAACAATGCCGGTCTAGGTGCCAGTTCTGCAGTGGTGGCTTTGTGGCTCAGCCGTGACAGAGGAGGTTTCGGCCATGTTTTGTGTGGTGTTATTGCTTGTTTAGTATTTGGCCACTACTAGGTTCTTGGTCTTGTGTGGCGTTCTCCGATCCTCGACCTCATGACCGTGGTGCTTACCAGTTTGTGTGGGAGGCTTTGTATCACTGAGAACCACATTACGTTGCAATAGGCGGTGATTGGTTTTTTGTGACAGCGTTGACTTCGGCGTGCCTAGCTGTACTGCCTTTTGGATGACTTCGAGTGCTGTTACCTTGTGAGTTGCCTTCAGTTCTTATTGTTATTATGTGGTTGTGAGATGTTATAGTGTACTTTAGTATTTAATAATATTATTACTAGTTCTAGGAGACAATTGCATAATAATCTATAGGATTAATGATTGCTCGATGATGATTTATGGTCTATTTGAGATTGCGAAGATAATTTAGGAATATTCTACTATGGCAACTTGATTACTTGTTCTCCTAATCTTGCTGTCCCTTTAATTTTGTCATTTTGCCTTCAGTCAGTATTTTAATCATATCATTTTGAGCCATATTTAGTGCTGTTGTAGGATCGAATACCGCAATCAGAGGGGGTGAATGATTGTCGCTACTTTTTGGAATCGTCTGATGGTCAATGAAGATTCGATCGCTTGTTACACAATTGCTCGAACAACTGTTCAGCTTCAACTACTCGTTGATTGCTTTGTTCGACCGCTTCAATCATTTCTGTCGGGACCCTAGATTTCCGAATCTAGACCCTCTGTGTATTACAGCACTAGTCCCAGATCAAAGCTAGTGCACACAGTCAAATAGAAATGATTACATAACCAACAACGTTTAATACAATAGTAAAGAGTACAGACTGGAAGGTCTCTTTATTACAAATGAGGTTTCAAGACCTCACACACTCACAAAACACAGCGGAAGCAGAAGATAAATCTAGCGAAGACTCATCAATACGCCACAGGCAATTGACTAGGGAAGCGCAACCTAGTACTCTGGGAATCCTTCGTCGAATCCACACGCAAAGTAGTCGTAGTCTCCTTCTTGAGCTTCATATTCCTCTGAGTTGATTTTAGTGCAGCATGTGAGTACATAAAGTACTCCGCAAGTCTTGGGAAAGAAATGCAGCAGATGCAAGGCTTAACAAAGGAAGGCTATATGGTTCTTTTGCACAAAGCAATGTTTTATTTCAAATACTACTAAATACTTTCGAAGGCATTAGTTTATCAAAGAAATGGTTTTAACTTAAACTAATAAACATTTTATAGTGAAGATTCTATCCACCAACACTAACTAACCAGCTCTAACCGATAAAGTTCAAACAACGGGTTCCATCCACCCACACTGGCTCCAACCACCAGGATACCCTTCCGAGAGTTCCCTCCACTCTCTAAATACCAAAACTTTGATTTTAAAACCAAAACAAAAAATCTACCATGTGAATGCATTCCTTGCCCGCCCTTGACCGTGGGCATGGCTATTCGAATAGTTTAACACTCTGCAGAGGATGTACAACTTTACCCACAAGAGATAAATTATCCTAATAGTCACCATGCTTCCTTTGGCATGAGACCCAGATGAAATATCACAAAGTCTTTACCTCACTCTAGTCTAGCTAGACACCACCCGCTGAGGTTTCACCGCTGAAGGGTTAAATCCACCTAGTCAGAAGCCCCCTCTTGCGCCATATGAGTACAGTAAATCTCTGTCCCTCACTGTGAATAACCAGTAAATTCCTGGCACACACTTTCCACTAGTGGCACCTAAACTAGACTATCGTAAGTTAATCAGCTAGGTCGTACCCATATAGACTTGGGGTTGTACGGTAATGCTCAGTCTGGACAATCACAAGAGTCAGTCCTTAATCACTAGGGCAGAACATACACTTTACAAAAATCTCGTGCTAATCGCAGCAATCCAATCTAACCATCCGCCCTGGTCTAAAACAATTTTCACATTTTAATTTATTTTAAAAGAACAGTGGCAACACCAATCGCCACTAATCTCCGAAGACAAAGACTAGTTTAATGAAATATAATTTCCCCATTTCCAAGGTTACAAAGGAATTTAATAGCATGACTAAGCATTATACTACCGTTCTAATATCAACAAGGTATTATATTATTCTCATTATTGAGACAAAGGTGATCCTAAGGTTACAAAGGTACATGGCATTCAACTTCAATCGAGAGCATAACAATGATTGGATTAACTAATAACTGAATACAGAAACTAGTGTTCTATGTAAATAGCAATGCAAGTATATTTAAATTAAGCAAAAGCATTTCTCAAACATAGGTTCAAAATGTTCAAAGGAGACTTGCCTTCTTGTGCACTGTTTGGTCCCTCTTGCTGCGGCTCGGCAAACTCTTCAGCGACGTCGGATTCTACGCGTGAAACGACAAAACAAATAAATAAATAAATACAAATAAAATCACAAAAATATAAAATATGTACTGGAAGGAATTTTATGATTTTATACGAATTTAGAAATTTGAATCACTGGATTCAGAGTTCGAACGACGGAGAACGAGCGATTGGAAGATTGAATGGATTGGAAATTCCAGAAAATGCAAAACCGAGGGAATATTCTCTGGAATCTTATTTTTGGCTGATTTTTGGATATATTTGAGTGTATGACGTGTGGGACCCGGCTGTCATTGAGTAGAGATTGTTTTAATAATATATGACAAGTGGGTTCTGCTTGTCATTGGCTAGAGGCAGAAAATGGCTAAGTGCTAACAGTAAAAACAATATGTATGTATTGCCCAAGATTTGAACCCAACACCTCCCACATAAATGCTCTAGCTTGCCTCTACTAACCAAGTGAGCATCTGTTCTTTCATGACAAAGAACCATCACAAAGGAATGAAAAGCAAAGAAGGAACTATTCTTTGATGAAGAAACACCCGAAGCAAACATGGAGGTGGCGGCCATGGAGGATGGAGGCCCTAGTGTGGGAAGAGAGGGGCGGCGCGGGAAGGGAGTGCGGCTGGGGTTCAGCTCTTACCGGCGGTGACTCGAGAGATGGCCGGGGGAAGGCGGCGGCGGCGAGAAAAAGCGGCGGCGTAGTAAGAGAGAGAGAGCTCGGCGGCGACGGCATTTGGCGGTCAGGATGGTGGCTCCGGCACTCAGGAACTTCGGCCTAGGAGTGGAGGAGGGGCGGTGGGGGAGAGGGAATGCCGAAGGGGAGAAAACCGCGCATGGGAGAAGGATTTATAGGTGGAGAAAGAAGAGGAGATGCCAGCGGTTTTAGAGAGGATTAAAGAGAGGAAGTGGTCGACCGTGGGTGGGGAGTGAAGAGGGGAATTGATTGCGCACTCGCTCGGGGTTTAAAGGGTAAGAAACGGCCGGATTTATGAGCTTTATTTCGGCTAATGGAGGAGGAGAGGGCGCTAGAGGAGGAAGAAGGAGAGGTGGAAGAAACATATGACGGGTGGGACCCATGCGTCGGTGAGAGAGGGGAATGAAGGGGTACAGGCCGTCGGATGGGTGACAAGTGGCAAGTGAAAGAATCAAGGCTGTTGGATTTAAGTGAAGGGGTAAGTGACTATGGATGGCTAAGATTAAATCAAAGAGAGAGATGGATTCAATCCGAGAGCGACACGTGGCAGCCTGGGATTAAATTGATTTTTATTTTCGGACTACTTTTCAGAAAATACTAGAAACATTATAAATACTTAGAAAATAATAATTAATGTCTAAAAATTCCAGAAAATTCATAAAATATTCCTGGAGCTATTTTAGACTTAGGAAAAATATTTTAATTTCAAATTTACCTTTAATAATTTTATAAAATACTTTTTAACTTTTAAAATTAATTTTTAATTCCAAAAAATTCTCAAGAATTAATTACAAATTCATGGAAGTTTGGGAAAAATAAAATAAACTCTTTCTGGCTTTAATAAAATGTTTAAAATACATTTTCTTGATTTAGACTTTGAAATAAAATCTAGATAAATCCAAATAAAATTCAAATACTTTAAAATAATTAATTTGAAATTAAGTTTTATAGAAAATGAATTTTTGGGATGTTACAATTTCACTCTTTTCGACCGATTTGTACGTGGTCGTTTGCTTCAATCCAACTGCAATAACCAGCAATCTTCAACAAATCATGAACCAGATTGATTCAATATGATCTTTATTACTGGATTTATGTGGATTTACAAAGTGCCCTCACAAGCACTCCTAAAAGCCTTCTCAACGAAAGCCCTCTCAAGCCAACACAAAAAGCCTTCACCGAAGCCACTAATCCTCAAAAGCCAAACATTAGCCCTTAATCTCTCCCTGGTTTTATAGGCTAACATCCTAAACTGTGTCCGACTCAAACATGAACACAAATATCTACATCTTCCAAAAACCAAGAGACCCGAAACCCTTTCTGAACACAGGTTTTATTCAAATCTCTACACCTTCCAAGTTACGGACTTTATCTGTAACTCTTTCAATCTCAGTTATGGACTCCTTCCACAACTCACCATGTAACGAAGTCTCCAGGACAACACCTCATGTATCTTCATCTCGCACCATCACCTCACGTATTGAAGCCTCCAGAACAGAACCTCCTGTAACCTCTTCAAGCATCACCACTTTTGATCTCCACGTTCTCCAGTATGAGCTCGACCACCTCGCATGACATCTTTGACTGCCTGGATCTTAGATTTCCCCATCCTAACCCTGATCCTCCCCATCATTTACCATGATCACCTTCACACCAACCTACACATGTAAAGACCAAAGAACATTTTTTCAGCACAAGTTCTTTATAACTTGACTGACATTAGTCTACACACCCATATCACGCCCTTAACCATCAAACAAGATCAACTAGATCAACCATGATCACAAAACCCATCGCTTTCCAAAAATCATCCTCAGATCACACATCACAACTACTAGCTCATTAAGTACTCTAAAATGCAAGTACTCGAAAATTACTATCACTTCGCTCAGAACACTCAGAAATCACAAGTATCGTAGCACTCCTTGTCTACAATTACCGAGTATCAACCATACACTATAGCAATTACTACTGAGTATCGACCTGGTACTATAGTAATGACTACCGACTAGTTACTATCACTCCTGGCTGGTCCACTAAAGCTCACGACCCATCAGACACAAGTATTCGAGGTACTTAAAGATCACAAGAATTGAAGTACTCGAAGCCTACGAGTACCGATCTTGAAGCTAGCCTACAGCAACTGATCGCAAAGTCTGAGACTACAAATCACGAAGCCTACGACTACTAATCACCGATTAGGTAAGGTCGTTCTATCGTGGTCGACCGCCGCCCTGAAAACTCTAGCAATACGAGCACATCAACCAAAACATTTACAAATGCAAATTTGAATGTAACCCAAATGTCAATTTTTCATCATCATTAAGCACGCGACCACCACATGGTTTAGCAGCTATCATGTTATTGTTATTATCCTTGAAGTGAAATTGATTAATGTGGTAAGTAATATAGCTCAAACTAGCAGAATATCTAAAAGTTATTATTGTGATCATTGGATAAATATAGGCTCCCTTCTTTTTCACTTATGACTTGTGGCTTACGCTATAGTAATTAGCTTTCAAACGGTGCGTTTTTTCAAGGCGGGGTCAATAGAAAGATTGTAGTAAAAAGTATATTGAGTTCAGCTGTACCAGTCAAAATCACATGCGACTATTATCCTTTGTGTACTGCCTCTCATGAACAGCCAGAATTCAAAAATTTAAGCCATAAGTCACAGCCCGACGAACCAACCCATAGACCACCGTGTGGAGAAGGTCTTGTGTTAAACAAGTGCAACCGACATCTGAGAGCAATAATTAGAAGACCACAATTTGAGTACTATGCTAATTGTTTATTTACATTCGGTAGTCTCAATGAGCATGATTTCATGTCCAAATGACATGGTAGAGATTTGTGATCTTGCAATTTTTTATTTTTACACCTGTCCTTTAATATATGCTAGAAACATGCTTTATTTTTCATTTATAATTCTAGAATTTTATTTAAATATTTGTGCATAGTCTATAACAATATAGAAAACCTAATTATGTTGAGATGGCTTCATCATCTGATTTTATTATACCAGAAGTCTTTGATGGCGCTAATTTTAAGTGTTACCAAGCCAAGATAAATCTTTGGTTGGCTGACCTCAAATTATTTTGGGTTATTTTTTATCCTCTAATGCTTCCTTTGGAGGGTGAGGATAAAACTCGTTGGGGGATGCGAACCATTATGCTTTGGCTAGGTTATTGCCCATTCTGTCAAACCAGTTTTTCGATGTGTATGTGAAGTTTATAGAGGCTAAAAAGTTATGGGATGAGCTGAATGAAAAATATTCAGAAGGAGGCAATGGGAATATGTCCTTTGTCACTACAAATTACTTGAATTACAAAATTGTAGAGAGGCGGTCAGTGATGGAGCAGCTCCACAAGCTACAACTCCATGTATGTGATCTAAATTAGTATGATTGTTTCCTGCCTGAGAGTTTTCATGTAAACATCATCTTGGCCAAATTACCACCCTAGTGGCGGGACTTTGTGATCGCTCGAAGACACATTAAGAAACCCATGATAATTATGAATTATCAAGTGTGATTAATGTGGAGGAGCATGCTAGGGCTAGCAGTGGTGATGGAATGGCCCATGCCCAAGCCCACCAAGTTGAAGTCAAGAACTCTAAAAGCAATGGAAAGAAATTTAATAAGTATCCCCAGAATAAGCCCAAGACCTAGCCAGTGAAGAAGGAGACATTTAATTGCTACGTGTGCGGCAAGGTTGGCTATAAAGCTAACAAGTGTCATGACCGCAGGGGCAAGGGACATTCTCCAGATTAGCATAAGTGCAAGGCTGAAGCCAATGTGGTTCTAGCTAGTCTCATTTCAGATGGGTATGTACCTCAGGTCTTTATGGTAAATTCATCAATTGATTGGTGAATTGATACAGCTACAACTAGACATATTTATACTAATCGTTCGTGCTTCTCTTTATTTCAGGGTGAAGGTGGTGGCTCCATCCTAATGGGCAATGATGTCGCTGCTATAGTACATGAAATTGGATATAATTGGAGAAAACACTAAGAGTTAAAATTATTATTTTTTGTTTACATTGAAATGTCCCGTGAATCAACAGTGGATTGTGACGTGCATCACATTTATACATAAATTCCTGTCACTTACTCGTAATTTTTTGTACTTCGTGACCATTATCCATCATTTACGTGAGTTTTATATTTTTAATTGCTCCAAATTGGACCATTTAATAGTTTTCGATATTTTTTCATAGGTCGACATGACATGGCACATATAAGTCAAAATTGGACTATTGATATATATCTCCATGCAGTTACATAGATCGACACAGAGGATTAACTGTGAAGAAAATGGAGCTTTCAGGGTCTAAATAAGATGGAAATAGATGGGAAAGGGCCTATTTGTAATTTCTAGGAAGTTCAATGGCTAAATTGCAAAATCTCCAAGAAACCCTAGCTAGTTATATGCCGTCGCTGCCACACTATTGATGAGAGCTCGACACTTCTTATTGTTCTCCTCCCCCCACTTCTCCAACTCTGGCGCCAGTGAGGTTGTGCCAGCTCAGTGGAGAATGTTGCCTCCTCTTGCGGCATCTCTTCTCTGCTCTTCTTCCACCAACATCTTCCACCAAGTGCCACTGCCTCTCTTCTCCTCCCTTCTCCTCTGCGCCACCAGCACACCACCCTCCACGGCACTAACTCCCACCTCTAGCCGCTCCAGATCGATGGGTTACTGGGAGTACGCCATCGCCAGATCGACGCTGCTATCCACCACCTATGTCTTCCTCTGTTTCTTACCTCACTCCATCAATGACCTTGGTTTCACCTATTGCTACTCCTCCACTTCCTCCACAACACCAATATCGACAACAACCCCAACACCGGTGAGCTCCCGTCGAGCCAACTCTGGTCAATCCGCCGCTGCAAGGAGACGCTGCCTGGACATCGACGCTAGCGACCTACCTCATCTTGTTCAACCCTCGCGACCACCTCTTCAGCGTCGGTGAGCTCGACTTCATCAACCCCTCTGCTTCCCCTGCTATTGCTTAATTCCTCGGTTTATTCCAATTCCTTCCTCCTTTTTCTTCTAATTCTCATTTACTATTGCTGATTTTTACTATAAATGAGGATGTTTGCATTGTGTGATTGTATACTCTGAATGTCAATCTGTGCCTTATGAATGTATGTGTGAATGTTAAATCTTTGTTCTATGATCATGCTCTGTTAGTAGCTCATTAGTAGTATAGTCTATGAGTATATTTGTTTTAGTAGTAAGTTGTTTATTACCAATAGATGTGTTAGCAGATAGTAAGTACCCTCTATTAATCAATCAGTAAGTTTAATTTTGGTTCAGTGATATGTGTTGATGTGTGTTATGTGATAGTTGTTAGTAGTAGTCCTCTGTTTGTGATGTTTGTGTTGTGCTGTCTAGTTAGCCATTGACCGTTTTCTCCCTCTTTCGTCTTGACTCCCTTCGTGCATTGCTTCTTGACTCTCCTAGTGCTTTCTCCCTAGTCTTGTCTACCGATCGGTAGCTAGTTATGTCATTGGTCAGTAGTTGTGCTCGTTCGTACATGTTCGTTCATGTTGTCACTCGTGTGTTGTTTGTTCGGTCATGAGACATCAAGTCACATAGTTGTTCGTCTTGCCATTTTCGTTCATGTGTATGGCTAGTTTGTTTGTCAGCTTGTCCGTGCAAATATGGGTTTGTTTGGTCGGTTTTGATAGTTAGGTCGTACGGCTGATTCGGTTGTTGCTTTAGGATTAGTTTTCCGTTTTCTCCCCCATTTCGATAGAACATGATCATATTGTTGTTCTGGTAGCCCTAGTATTGTCTCTATGGATAACACGATACTCACCACTATCTTAGTGGCAATATGTGCACTTGCGGGTGTTATTTTTAGCACGATTAGATTGTTGTTATTATGTTGAAACTACATGCTTTTATGAAGATGAAACCCAAAATAATGTCCCTTGAATCTAACCCAAAAATAATGTAATGTTGCACAAAACAAAAGCCATATCAACAATAATAATTTATTGTGTTTGGGACATTTGGAGAGGCACCAGAAAATTGTATACACCATTAGAAAATTGAGCTAGACCCACATGTCGTGGGAGGGTGCACCTTTTATATTCATACCAGAGGGCACTGGTGGACTCAGATTTCCGAGATGGGTGCTTAGAGTTAATAAAATATTGCTCAAAGGAAAAAGGAAAGGTCCTAAGTGTGCGACCATTATGGACTTATGCCACTGTGGCATTACCTCGTGCCTCCCGTCTGGCTGACTCCCCCACCCTCCACATGCGTGCCGCCACCGTGTTGAGAGAGAGAGAGAGATGAGACAGTTAGGGTTAGGACTTGGGTGACCAGTTGGGGCCTTGGGGAATTTGGGCTGTGGTGGGTCTAGTAAGCATAGAGGGAGTTCTAGTGAGCTGAGAGAGGGATGTGTGGGTTGGATTAGGCTGATTTATATTTTTTGGTACAAATATATAGCATTTTAGCTCAATTAAGAGTATATATACAATATACCTTATATATACTATATTTCTTACAAAAAAATAATAGATATTCGATGGAACACTTATGAACTTAAGAGGACCCACCCTGCCATAGGGTGACACGTATTCAAACTTCAACAAAAAGAGAGGAACTCTGTGAGGAAGGGGGAGAGAGGCTAGAAGAGAGTGTGACCAGGGGAGTAAAGAGAGAGAACTCAAGTGTGCGGTCCCACAATTAAATGGACATAACAAGTGCATGCTGGAAAAGCAAGGAAGTTGGGGGAATACATGGGACTGTAGGTGTACGCACGCATCTCGAAACGTTATGGACGGTAGATGGCGGGGTAGGATGTCCTGGGAGGAAAATTGTGTTTCCCGTACTACTTGGCTACACGCATACGCATGGGCATGCATTGGTGCATTGCACAGGGGAAGGGCTAATCTTTATATTTGTATGGGACCAATGGATACCGAGATCCAGGGGCGGAGCCAGCTATCTGGCAAGGTTTGGCGGATACAATACCTAAGATCTGTAAAAAATACTAAATATATGTAGTATACTAGTATATATATATATATGACATATATACGTCAATACATGGGTCTGATGGCTGGGCTGGTGGGCTCCGCTTGATGGTGATGGGCCGTAATTAGCAAACCGAACGGATGGAAGCTAATGACCTGATCGATCGACTGCCCCGCCACACCTGAAAATTATTCCTACCTTCGCCACCGCAAGATCGCTACATACGTCAGTACTGTACTTAGTGTACAACCCGCTGTTGCGCTTAATGCCGTGCCACTATTGCAATTTGCAAAGTGTGACAATGTCTTCGTAAAAAAATTGAAAGAAAGCATGTCTATCTCAAGATCGGGCAATGAGCGGGCGTGTATCAGCTTTGGCCTAAAGGACGATTAACCTATGTAAGTGAGCAGCCAATCGTCTAGGCTTCATACGGATACCTAGCTGGATAGCTAACGATTAGGCAGACGATAACATTTCGTTCCAGTCACGAGTGGAGGCTTTGTCATTGTAGAGGTGGGAGTCAGCCAGACTTTTTTGAGCCAGCCTGAGACCTGGTTGGTCTGGCACGGCTTAAACACGACACAAGTATGTCACGTGGCGGGCCGTGCTAACACGGCACGACTGGTGGGTCGTGTTAGGCCTAGAACCCGGCCTATCGGGTGGCATGGCATGACCTGGCAAAGCGTGTTGTGCTCGGGCTGGTCTAGCACGGTAGGAACGGCAAGCACGACAGCATCACCTCCTTTGGCTCAAACCATCAAGCAAGTAGTAAGAGCTGCACGGATTCACCGACCAGACGAAGAAGTCGCCGACACGTAGTGTACGAGGTCGAACGCCTTGTTGTTGCTGGGGAAGGGGAGGCGCTTGGAGCCCATGACGGCAGAGATGGCTAGGATGCTCCGCTCGAGTGCCATCTGCACCGGCCCGGCACGGCTAGCATGGAAGGCACGGCGGACATGGTGGCGGCCTCCACCGCCTCATCCGGCTGCTAAGCCTCCTCCGCCTCCTCCGGCTGCAGAACGGAGAGGAACTCGCGCGCTCGACGGCCTCGCGGCTGGAAGGGGTCAAGTTGGCGCACGTCGGGGCCGCCGGGGAGGATGCCGCTACTCCTGAGAAGGATGGGTCGCCTCGCCCTGGCTAGGCAAGGAACCACTGCGGGGGTGGTAGGCGGCGTCGTCCTGGCTGGCCATCGCTCTTCGCGACAAGGGAGGAAGATGCAGGCAAAGGAGCAACTGGCGTGAAAATTAGCACGGGCGAAAGCGAAGCGGCAGATCAAAAAGCAAAGCAAGAAAGGGTGCCTCCACCCCAACACTAGCACCTTATAAAGGCCGCTCGCCTGCCTTGTGGCTCAGCGCACAGACGGGTCAAATTCCCAGCGATTCGGCTATCCAAGATTTGGAACGAAGAACCGCCGGAACCTAGAGGGCCGTGTCAGGTAGGTGGCCAAGCAGCGCACAACGCCCCTACATCTTCAACACGCGTCCAACTTCCCGGGGGACGAGGCGAACGGCCGCGGTCACGCAACCGCTCACATCCCACGACGCACCAATCGTGAGTCGCCACGTGCCCCACCTGCAGCCGGGCAGACTGCACGACGCGGCAGCCTGACTTCTGCCAGGTCAGGCGTCGGCGTGATTCAAGCCGCCATTAAAAGCGCACTACCAGACTGCAAGGTCACAACAGCCACGGAGCGCGCGCGTCTACTTCGACTTGGGCGCCAGCTTCGCTTCCACCCGTTCGAACGGTAGGGGACGGAGCGCGCGCGTCTACTTCGACTTGGGCGCCAGCTTCGCTGGCACCCGTTCCAAGGGTAGGGGACGGAGCGCGCGCGTCTACTTCGACTTGGGCGCCAGCTTCGCTTCCACCCGTTCGAAGGGTAGGGGACGGAGCGCGCGCGTCTACTTCGACTTGGGCGCCAGCTTCGCTTCCACCCGTTCGAAGGGTAGGGGACGGAGCGCGCGCGTCTACTTCGACTTGGGCGCCAGCTTCGGTGTCACCCGTTCGAAGGGTAGGGGATGGAGCGCGCGCGTCTACTTCGACTTGGGCGCCAGCTTCGCTTCCACCCGTTCGAAGGGTAGGGGACGGAGCGTGCGCGTCTACTTCGACTTGGGCACCAGCTTCGCTGCCACCCGTTCGAAGGGTAGTGGACGGAGCGCGCGCGTCTACTTCGACTTGGGCGCCAGCTTCGCTTCCACCCGTTCGAAGGGTAGGGGACGGAGCGCGCGCGTCTACTTCGACTTGGGCACCAGCTTCGCTGCCACCCGTTCGAAGGGTAGGGGACGGAGCGCGCGCGTCTACTTCGACTTGGGCACCAGCTTCGCTTCCACCCGTTCGAAGGGTAGGGGACGGAGCGTGCGCGTCTACTTCGACTTGGGCGCCAGCTTCGCTGCCACCCGTTCGAAGGGTAGTGGACGGAGCGCGCGCGTCTACTTCGACTTGGGCGCCAGCTTCGCTGCCACCCGTTCGAAGGGTAGTGGACGGAGCGCGCGCGTCTACTTCGACTTGGGCGCCAGCTTCGCCGCCACCCATTCGAAGGGTAGGGGACGGAGCGCGCGCGTCTACTTCGACTAGGCGCCAGCTTCGCCGCCACCCGTTCGAAGGGTAGGGGACGGAGCGCGCGCGTCTACTTCGACTTGGGCGCCAGCTTCGCTTCCACCCGTTCGAAGGGTAGGGGACGGAGCGCGCGCGTCTACTTCGACTTGGGCGCCAGCTTCGCTTCCACCCGTTCGAAGGGTAGGGGACGGAGCGCGCGCGTCTACTTCGACTTGGGCGCCAGCTTCGCTGCCACCCGTTCGAAGGGTAGGGGACGGAGCGCGCGCGTCTACTTCGACTTGGGCGCCAGCTTCGCTGCCACCCGTTCGAAGGGTAGGGGACGGAGCGCGCGCGTCTACTTCGACTTGGGCGCCAGCTTCGCTGCCCACCAGTTCGAAGGGTAGGGGACGGAGCGCGCGTGCCTGCTTCGAATCAGGCGTCCGCCTCCGCTAACACCATCCCAGACTTCGGGCTCCCCAACCACAAGCTTGGAGGCATTCACAGGCCGCAGGGGACGGAGGGGGCCAAAGGACTCGGCGACATGGCTTCGGCCCTGTGAAGCCCTTCACCATGAGAGGCTCCTGTCGTAGGGGTGGCCCCCACCTAAACCCAGCAGGCCTGGTAGGAGATTATAAGGCCCAGAATAGGCCATGTGTAATGACATAACTGCCCCCAGAGGGGATAACCAGATGTAAGGGTATATCTGTAAAAGCACTCCTCATGTGTATATATATATGGTAAGCCATGGGGAGGACCCAGGCCATCACACTCATCTTCATCACTCTCCACTACCATCTCTCTCTGTTTGGTCTGTAGCCACAACAGTTATGTTCAGGATAGTGGTGTTCTTTTGCATACTCTTATGCAACAAACTCATGAAATTGAGCAGAATGATATGTCTATTGATGAGTACTACTCTGCTTTTGATCGTCTGATGGGCTCATTGATTTCCATGATACCTGAGTGTACAGCTGTTCCCTGCCCAGCACATACGTTTATTGAAAAGTTTTTTACTTACAAATTTGTCATGGGAGTCCGGGCTGAGTATGATTCTATTCATACACGATTGCTTCACAATTCTTCTGCTCTCACCATGGCACAGGCATTGTCTGATTTACTTGCAGAAGAAACACGTCTTAAGTCTATGTCTTCTTCTGCATCTGTTCATAGTGTGTTGGCAGCTTCTCAGAGGATCAGTGCACCAAAAAGTTCCTCTTCACCGCTCTGTAAGCATTGTGGCAAGTCTGGTCATCTTCCAGAGAATTGTTTTTCTCATTATCCAGAGAAGTTGGCTGACTATCGTGCACGTCGTGCTGCTCGTGGTCGTGGTACTGGTTCCACTCCTAGAGGTTCAGTGTCCGTTGCTGCTGCTTCGCCTGTTAATGCTTCTTCGTCATCTTGGGTGCTTGATTCAGGAGCTTCTTTTCATGTGACATCTGATCAGTCCCAGTTGGTTGCTTGCAAGCCGGTTACCGATGGTGCTTCTATTCAGACAGCTGATGGTACATCTTGTCATATCACTCACCAGGGTTCCCTTTGCAATCCTCATTTTTCTGTACCTGATGTTTCTTTTGTACCTCAGTTGTCCATGAATCTTCTTTCGGTTGGTCAAGTTACCGACCAACATTGTTTTGTTGGATTTGATGACTCATCTTGTTTTATTCAGGACCGTCGAAGCGGGAAAGTGATTGGGACTGGCCATAGCCGTAAAGGTGCTCCTGGCCTCTACATCCTCGACACCTTGCGTCTTTCTTCTTCCATTGAGTCTCCAGCTCGTGTGTCATCCGCTGCTTTGTCTTCCGCCTCTTCCTTTGCCCAGTGGCATCATCGTCTTGGTCATCTTTGTGGGTCCCGGTTGTCCACATTAATAAATAAAGGTTGTTTAGGTCATACACCTATTGAGTCTAGTTTTCATTGTAAGGGTTGCAAACTTGGAAAACAAATACAACTACCATATTCATCCAGTGTTTCTCATTCAGCTAGACCTTTTGATCTTATTCATTCAGATGTATGGGGTCCTGCACCTTTTGCTACAAAGGGTGGTCATAAACATTATGTCATTTTTATTGATGATCATTCTCGATATACATGGATTTACTTCATGAAACATCGCTCTCAGTTGTGTTCCATTTACCAGTCTTTTGTTCGCATGGTTCACACACAGTTTTCTACTCCTATTAGAGTTTTTCGCTCTGACTCTGGTGGTGAGTATTTGTCTGATGTTTTTCGCCAGTTTTGTCTTCTGAGGGCACTCTTGCTCAGCTCTCATGTCCTGGTGCTCATGCTCAAAATGGTGTTGCTGAACGCAAACATCGCCATCTTATAGAGACTGCTCGCACACTTTTGATTTCATCTTTTGTTCCTTCTCATTTTTGGGGTGAAGCTGTTTCTACTGCTGTTTATCTCATCAATAGACAACCCTCATCCAAACTGTCTGGCCAATGTCCTGGTGAAGTTCTTTTTGGTACCTCTCCTCGCTATGGTCATATCCGAGTTTTTGGATGTATTGCTATGTTTTGGTTGCACCTCGTGAGCGAACTAAGTTGACTGCACAATCTATTGAGTGTGTTTTTTTGGGGTATAGTCCTGAGCATAAAGGATATCGGTGTTATGATCCTTCTTCTCGTCGCATACGTATTTCTCGTGATGTGACCTTTGTTGAGCACCGTCCTTTCTTTTATAATCCCTCTACTCAGTCCACATATTCTCCCACAGAACCCACATCGTTCCTGTTTCTTCCTCCTATTTCACCCATTAATGATGTCACTACACCCATTCCTGCTCCTTCTATTTCCATCACGCCACCTTCACAGGAGACTACACCTCCTCCTGCACCACCTCCATTTCATTCTAAACCACCTATCACACGTGTTTTCCATCGTCGTCCCACAAACCCCACAGCTCCTCTATCTAGCTCTACCACCACGGCCAGTCCTGATACAACCGCTGTTGATGCTTCTAATGATGAGTCTCATACTGTTCCTGATGAGTTACAGGTTGGTCCTCGGTATAATCTACGAGATCGTACTGCTATTGGTCCGGCTGACAAGTATGGTTTTCCACGTGTGAATGCTGTTGTTGATGAGCCATCTACTTACCAGGAAGCTTCTAATATTCCGGAATGGCAGCTTGCTATGTCTGAGGAGCTTGCTGCCCTTGATCGTACAGGTACATGGGATCTTGTTCCATTACCGTCACATGCAGTGCCTATTACATCTAAATGGGTTTTCAAAATTAAGACCAAGTCTGATGGTTCTGTCGAGAGATATAAAGCTCGTCTTGTTGCTAGAGGATTTCAGCAAACTCATGGTCGAGATTATGATGAGACCTTTGCACCAGTTGCTCATATGACTACTGTTCGTACTCTTATTGCAGTGGTTGCTACTTCTTCCTGGACCATCTCTCAAATGGATGTTAAAAATGCTTTTCTTCATGGTGATTTGCATGAAGAAGTTTATATGCAACCACCCCCAGGTGTTGATGCTCCTCCTGGTCATGTTTGTCGTCTTCGTCGTGCTCTATATGGTCTGAAACAGGCTCCTCGTGCTTGGTTTGAGCGCTTTGTATCTGTGATACGGGCTGCTGGGTTTTCACCTAGTGATCATGACCCTGCTCTGTTTATTCATCTCTCTACACGTGGACGTACTTTGCTTCTTCTGTATGTTGATGATATGTTGATTACGGGAGATGATATGGAACACATTTCTCATCTGAAGAAGCAACTTGGTGAGCAATTTCAGATGTCTGATTTGGGTCCTCTCAGTTATTTCTTAGGAATTGAGGTGTTGCATTCTGCAAAGGGCTACTATCTCTCTCAGTCCAAATACATGCAAGACCTTATTGCTCGTTCTGGCATTACAGATAGTCGAACGGCTGCGACGCCTATGGATCTTCATTTACAACTTCGCCCTACCGATGGTACACCTCTTGAGGATCCCTCTCGATATCGGCATATTGTCGGCAGCCTTGTTTATCTCACTGTTACTAGACCTGATATTGCTCATGCGGTTCATATTCTGAGTCAGTTTGTGAGTGCTCCTACTTCCATTCATTTTGGACATTTGCTTCGTGTACTACGGTACTTAAGGGGGACATCTTCTCAGTGCTTGTTCTATGCTCGTGAGAGTCCATTTCAGCTTCATGCTTACTCGGACTCCACCTGGGCGAGTGATGCAACAGATCGTCGTTCTATCACAGGTTATTGCATTCTTCTTGGTTCTTCTCCGCTTGCATGGAAGTCTAAGAAGCAGGCGGCTGTATCTCGTTCTAGTACAGAGGCAGAACTTCGAGCACTTGCCACTACCACTTCAGAGATTGTATGGCTTCGATGGTTGTTAGCAGATTTTGGTATTTCCTGTGATGCTCCTACACCTCTTCTATGTGACAATACTGGAGCCATACAGATTGCTAATGATCCTGTGAAGCATGAACTTACAAAGCATATTGGTGTTGATGTCTTCTTTACTCGGTCTCATTGTCATCAGAAAACAATTGCTCTTCAGTATGTGCCCTCAGAACTACAAGTGGCAGATTTTTTCACTAAAGCACAAACTCGAGAGCAGCATCGGCTTCATTTGCTCAAACTCAATGCTTCAGAACCTCCGCTTCCACCTTGAGTTTGAAGGGGGGTGTTAAGTATATCAAGGCCCATATACTATAGGCCCATAGTGGCCCATATAGTCATCTATATATTGGCATCTCAACTATTGGAGTTATCATCTTCTGAAATCATAAAGTAAGTCACAGTTATTTCATATAGTTTGGCTAAATCAGTTAAGCATTGTAGTATACAGTATATATAATATTGAGCTTCCACTAATTTGCCTGGTGCAACTATATTCAATAAGTTGGAACGACAACTTGTAGTGCTCACAACAAACAGGGTTAATTATAAAGGGCCATGCGTGTCTCCTGTAGACAGCAGAACAAGCTTACTAGCCACCTCTGGTTTTGAGAGCCTTACCATGCATGTCTCTTGCAATTGGTGCCAACATCAGATTTTGGAGATCGGTGATAGGATTAATTAACAGCAAAACAGGGCTCTTATATAGCACTTAAGTTGATGTCTGCAAGCAATAATACTTCTACATGTACTCTAGACAACATTTTAAGTGGTAAATAAATTTTATGTGTTAGCGGAAGGCTGCTTAGTAGCACATGAGCTGCTTTCTGGCCTGTAAATAAGCTGCTTTCCTGCACGTGCTGAAGCCGTCCATTTAAGTTGCAGATTATCTATGGGTATAACAATGTTAATGATGTTTCAGGATCCTTTGCAATGCTGAATCTTGCTAATTACTGTATATACTATATTTGCATCCATTGCTTACTGTAAGCATGCCTATAATTGAATAATATTTTTGTTTTCTCCAGACAGTTGATTTTTTTTTGTTTTCTCCAGTCAGTTTATTTCATGCAACATGATGTATTTGAGTGCTCAGTGGCCATCTCGTAGTTTGACTTGTCTATTGTGGGCTAGTGGCCATCTCGTTATTCATAGTTAACTTGAAAAAGAGTCATTGACAGGGAAAGGAAAATTGGGTCGGTTCTTTTTGGCTATGGCTTATGGGGTTATTTTTTTGGGCTTTTGAAATCGGCTTTTAGCTTCTGCTATAGTACCTAACTTTCAAACGGAGTATTTTCTTAAGACGGGGTCTACAAGTTAAACGATCTACACGTTAAAAGCCCAACATCTGTACCAGTCAAAATCACAAGTGAGTATTTGTCTCTCTGTAATCTGTACCGTAAACAACCAAAATTCCATTGGACTTCGCCCTACCTAGATTTTTTTCCTGGGTCCGCCACTGCCCGCAGCGCGGGTGCATGCAGGCGTCGAGCCCTACGTGCGGGCTTTCTCCAGCACATCTGGGCACCACCGACCCCATCCGTGCCTCTGCGCCTGTGAGGTCTGCGCCAACGGCTCCGCGCCGGACCCCATCATGGAGCCTGTCGAAGCTTCCGCACCAAGCTGCGCCATTGCTTTGCCGAAGACAAGCACATCCATTCCCTGGGTACGCATGCACACAGTGGTCGCAAGCTCCCAAGATGAGGTCTTTGCGCCGCCCACGCGTGATTCGAGCCCCGCAACGACGTCGCCGGCCTTCGGCTCGGCTACGAGACGACTTCGGCGGGCTCCGCTTGGCCTCGAGGCGACTTCGACGGCCTTCAAATTTGGTTCCAGCAACAGCCATGTTACGTTGCATACAAGAGAAGATCAGGCATATATGTGCAAAGCGTATACACCCGTCGCACGTATGCACCCAGGTTGCATTGCAAGCATGGCCTGCGCACATGCATGGCTCGTACGCCACGTCCCCGCACGGGATGGAGAAGATCCCAGGGTCTCTGCACCTGTGGGGTCTCCACGTCGCCACCGCCCTGCTTGGTACGTACTGCATATGATTGTGTGGGGATTTACTAAATTCTCGCCGCATTTCCTGCATGCAAGCTAGGCTTTAAGGAAGCGGTTATGCAGCATGTTGTTTATTGCCTTTGTAATTCCATTCTGAGAGCATTCGGTTTGGCCGTATTTGCTTCTCCAGTTTTGGCCTGTTTTAGGCTGCCGTAGGCTTTTCCAGTACTGCATTTTGGAGCGTTTTGTTACCGCAAGTCTTCGGCCATTATTTTGATGCCTCTGTTTGGTCCTCGTTTTTTTATTTAAAATCGCACGACGGCCTTACGCCTCGGCGTAGTCTACGGACTTTAAATAAGACGTAGCGTCGAGGTCCGCCTCCGCACGCGCGAGTCTACAGACTAAAAATTAAGACGTAGCGTCGAGGTCCGCCTCCGCACGCACCAGTCTACGGACTTTAAATAAGACGTAGCGTCGAGGTCCGCCTTCGCGCGCGACAGTCTACGGACTATAAATAAGACGTAGCGTCGAGGCCCGCCTCTGCACGCGCCAGTCTATGGAATCTAAATAGCGTCGCGGTCCGCCTCCGCACGCACTCTACGGAGTATAAATAGACGTGGTTGAACTTCCCACGCACTCTGCGGGGTATAAAAATTGCGACCGGCCGAGACACAAAGGAGTGCCCCGCTTTAAGCGGCGCACCACTTGGACATCGCGCACTCGTGCGCGTTGCACCAGGGAGTGCACCGTGACTTTTTGAAGGTAGGGGAACGGCAGTCTCGCCTCCCTGTCTCCGCGCGCGTAGTGCCCTCGGCCTACGTCGCAAGCGCCCGCCGTTCGCGGGCACTCTTTTTGAAGGTAGGGGAACAGCGGTCTCGCCCCCTTGCCTCCGCGCGCGTAGTGCCCTCGGCCCACGCCGCAAGCGCCGCTCTTCGCGGGCACTCTTTTTGAAGGTAGGGGAACGGCGGTCTCGCCTCCTTGCCTCCGCGCGCGTAGTGCCCTCGGCCTACGCCGCAAGCGCCCGCCCTTCGCGGGCACTCTTTTTGAAGGTAGGCGAACGGCGGTCTCGCCTCCCTGCCTCCGCGCGCGTAGTGCCCTCGGCCTACGCCGCAAGCGCCCGCCCTTCGCGGGCACTCTTTTTGAAGGTAGGGGAACGACGGTCTTGCCTCCCTGCCTCCGCGTGCGTAGTGCCCTCGGCCTACGCCGCAAGCGCCCGCTCTTCGCGGACACTCTTTTTGAAGGTAGGGGAACGGCGGTCTCGCCTCCGTTCCTCCGCGCGCGTAGTGCCCTCGGCCTACGCCGCAAGCGCCCGCGCTTCGCGGGCACTCTTTGTGAAGGTAGGGGAACGGCGGTCTCGCCTCCGTGCCTCCGCGCGCGTAGTGCCCTCGGCCTACGCCGCAAGCGCCCGCCCTTCGCGGGCACTCTTTCTGAAGGTAGGGGAACGGCGGTCTCGCCTCCCTGCCTCCGTGCGCGTAGTGCCCTCGGCCTATGCCGCAAGCGCCCGCTCTTCGCGGGCACACTTTTTGAAGTTAGGGGAACGGCGGTCTCGCCTCCCTGCCTCCGCGCGCGTAGTGCCCTCGGCCTACGCCGCAAGCGCCCGCCCTTCGCGGGCACTCTTTTTGAAGGTAGGGGAACGGCGGTCTCGCCTCCATGCCTCCGCGCACGTAGTGCCCTCGGCCTACGCCGCAAGCGCCCGCCCTTCGCGGGCACTCTTTTTGAAGGTAGGGGAACGGCGGTCTCGCCTGCTTGCCTCCGCGCGCGTAGTGCCCTCGGCCTACGCCGCAAGCGCCCGCTCTTCGCGGGCACTCTTTCTGAAGGTAGGGGAACGGCGGTCTCGCCCCCTTGCCTCAGTGCGCGTAGTGCCCTCGGCCTACGCCGCAAGCGTCCGCGCTTCGCGGACACTCTTTTTGAAGGTAGGGGAACGGCGGTCTCGCCTCCGTGCCTCCGCGCGCGTAGTGCCCTCGGCCTACGCCGCAAGCGCCCGCCCTTCGCGGGCACTCTTTTTGAAGGTAGGGGAACGGCGGTCTCGCCTCCTTGCCTCCGCGCGCGTAGTGCCCTCGGCCTATGCCGGAAGCGCCCGCTCTTCGCGGGCACTCTTTTTGAAGGTAGGGGAACGACGGTCTCGCCTCCCTGCCTCCGCGCGCGTAGTGCCCTCGGCCTACGCTGCAAGCGCCCGCTCTTCGTGGGCACTATTTTTGAAGGTAGGGGAACGGTGTCTCTGTTGACACGTCTTCGGCGCGCGACTCTGCCGTCCGCCTCGTAGGCATCGCCTCGGCGGGACAGCACGTCTTCGGCGCTCGACGACACGTCGTCGGCGCGCGACTCCGCCGTCCGCCTCATAGGCATCGCCTCGGCGGGAGGGCACGTCTTCGGCGCTCGACGACACGTCGTCGGCGCGTGACTCCGCCGTCCGCCTCGTAGGCATCGCCTAGGCGGGACGGCACGCCTTCGGCGCTCGACGACACGTCATCGGCGCGCGACTCCGCCGTCCGCCTCGTAGGCATTGCCTTGGCGGGACGGCACGCCTTCGGCGCTCGACGACACGTCATCAGCGCGCGACTCCGTCGTCCGCCTCGTAGGCATCGCCTCGGCGGGACGGCACGTCTTCGGCGCTCGACGACGTCTCCGGCGCTTCACTGATTTCTTCATAGGCATTGCCTCTAGGGTCTGCGAGCTGCTAGTTGCATCGGCTCGCCAGTCGGTGCCCTCGCGCTTGCTGTCGGGGAACGGGGGGCTGGGGTGGTTGGTCGCGTCAGCTCGCCCATCGGGACCTCAGCACTTGCTGTCGAGGGAGTACTGTTGTAGGGGTGGTCCAACCCCCCGCAACTGGGCCGTGCAACTAGTCCAACATGTAATAGGCCCAATAGTGTAGAGGAGTATACCAGTGTAAATATACCAGTGTACCCCCATCCTTTGTAAATACTAAGGGGTAGAATGGGGATTTCCCATTCTACCCCACTCACATATATATAAGCCCCCAAGAGGGGCAAAGGGGGACATCTCCCTCATCCTTACTCAACTCCCCCACACAAACCTGGCTCCTCTCCTCCTCTCCTTCTACTAGTCCCCTTCATTCCTGTTTAGCCCGTAGCTACAACAAATTCCAATCGTGACCGTGCAAGTACGACCACGTCAAGATCAGTTGTATGAAATGTGAATTGATAGCATGGGTAAAGTCTAAAGACTCTTTTTTTTGAAGGCCGGGTAAAGACTCTTGTTCCTCATAGACCGAAACAGAGTATTTTTTTTCTTTTTGAATAAGTTCATTTTTAACCTTCAATTATGGCCATATTTCAAATTTCAACCTAGAACTCCAAAATCGTTCTCTTTTCATCCTAGAACTCTTCAAATCGATGCAAAAGAACCACTTAGCCTAAACCACGATGGTTTTGCATGGCTGATGTGGCACTAACGTAGAGGTGATGGTTTTTCATGGCTGATGTGGTACTAACGTGGAGGTGGCTTTGTCTTATGCAACAACCTAATAAACAAGTGTGTGCTAATGTTGCACCCATGTCAATAATACATGTTTTGAATCAGCTATGTTAGACCATGTGGTGGTCGAGTATTTAGTAATGATGAATAATTAACATTTGGGTTTCATTAAAATTTGTGTTTGTTGAAGTTCTGGTTGATGCGCTTTCATATTTGAGTTTTCAGGGCGGTTGTCTTCGACCACATCTGTATTTCAACCACAGCGGTCGCTCAATGTATAGCAACCACGGCTTCGACCATGATCAGGGCATATAAGGCACTAAACAACGTGAGGATGAGAAAGTGAGGTGACGCTCCAGGTTCAATCAGGAGCTTCGAGTGTAGCGAGTTAGGTCACATTAAGATGGACTGTCCCAAGCTCAAAGGGAAAAAGGAAGATAAGACTTATCATCATCGACCTTTCAAGAGTAACACCAAGGGTGGATCCTTTTGTCACAAGGTTCTAGCAGCCATAGAGCGCCTTGATCTGAGTGATGAGGGTTTTGAGAGTTGTGATGACGACGACCATGACGAGGATGATGTCAAAGGCAAGAAGAAGAACACTTATGACTTTACGTGCATGTGTTTCATGGCAAGCAACAGCAGTGAAGATGACTACAACGATCTAGATGAGGTAAGACCATCATATGATTATCTTGAGAATGGTTTAATTAAACTTGCTATTGAATTGAAAAAGACAAAAAGGAAACTAAAAGAAAATAATTATCTTATTGAAAGCTTATTGTTGTGGATACAGACCAAACAGAGAGAGGGATGGTAGTGGAGAGTGATGAAGATGAATGTAATGGTCTGGGGTCCTCCCCATGGCTTGTACTCATATATATATACACATGAGGAGTGCTTTTACAGTTATACCCTTACATCGGGTTATCCCCTCTGGGGGCAGTTATCTCATTACATATGGCCTATTCTGGGCCTTATAATCTCCTACCAGGCCTGCTGGGTTCAGGTGGGGGCCATCCCTACGACAGGAGCCTCTCATGGTAAAGGGCTTCACAAGGCCGAAGCCATGTTGCCGAGTCCTTTGGCCCCCTCCGTCCCCGCGGCCTGTGAACTTTTCCAAACTTCCGGGGCTGCGCTGTAGCCGAAGCAGACGCGCGCGCTGCTGCGACGCTCGGACTTCCAGCCGTCCAAGTGGTGCAGCGTGCTTGGCGCGGTGCGGGCGTTGAGGCGTCGTGACCATTAATATGGCGGCGGACTTCCGGCAGTTGGACTTCTGCCGATTGGCCTTCCGCCGGTTGGCTCCCCTGCTGATTGGGGTATATATATGGCGCTGGTGCGGCGTTGCTCCTGCGTATATTGTGATAGAAGCTGTTCCCCTAAAATGGGCCCCTGCCGTGCATCAACATTCCTGGGTGACGCTGAGCGGCTTGGGGAATGTTGATGCACAGAAGGAGGTCCATTTTTCCTGGGAGCTTGATCAGCGCCGGCTATCGGCAGCCAGCCGCGCTTCCTGCCCCCGCACCGCGCTTCCGTAGGCGATAGCGAGGTCTGCCCTGTTTTTCTTAACAGGCCTACCTACAGTCGGTGTTCCTGATGGAGCCCGTCGGCATTACCTTTTATGTTGATGCACTGTAGGTGGCCTGTTAAGGAAAACGAGGCAGATTTTGCAGGACAAGACTCCCGCCTTTGCTGCGCCCCGCCGAAGTGGACGCGCGCGCTCCGTCCCCTACCCATCGCACGGGTGGCAGTGAAGCTGGCGTCTAGTCGAAGTAGACGCGCGCGCGCCGTCCCCTACCCATCGAACGGGTGGCAGCGAAGCTGGCGCCTAGTCGAAGTAGACGCGCGCGCTCCGTCCCCTACCCATCGGACGGGTGGCAGCGAAGCTGGCGCCTAGTCGAAGTAGACGCGCGCGCTCCGTCCCCTACCCATCGCACGGGTGGTAGCGAAGCTGGCGCCTAGTCGAAGTAGACTGCGGTCGCGCCTTGTACACGGACCTTCGCGACTCTTCGCTTTCAGTTACAGGGAATCGTGCGGGGCGGGCCTTTACACCGCTGCGGTTGCATCCGGCACGCGGATCGTTGCGACGCTTCGGTAGCGGCGGTATGGGCGAGGTGGCTTGAAATAGCCCCCCGTAACAGCGTCCCCGCACCTTTACGCCCTCTTTCCTGTCTGCTCCGCCTTCTACACCTTCGCGCTATCTTCACCGCTTCAGTCTCTCCGTGGGAAGCGATGGCCTCCAGTAGCGAGCGCGGCCAGGCGGTTGGTGGCCCTGACATTTGCCGGCGGTCCTCGCTGTTGAAGGTGAAATACACGCTCCAAGAGCGTGACCCAGCGACGGCGGACCAGGAGCGGCTGGTGGCGGAGGAGGAAGGCACGTTCTCCGGCGAGCTAGGCCCCTCGCTCGTGACCGAGAAGACGATCCAAGGGCTCCTGCGCGCGGGGAAGTTGTCCGGGCGCCAGGAGGTACGATTGCCCACCGCCGACGAGACGGAACCTCATCCCGATAGGTCGGAGGCGGTCGTGTTCGTTGCCTTTTTCGACGCGGGGCTCCGGATCCCAGCGGCGGCTATGGTGGGCGACGTGCTGCGGACCTTCGGGCTGGAGCAACTGACTCCGAATGCCGTGGCCCGGCTTGCGGTGTACAGCTGGGCCTTGCGCTCGGGGGCGTGTTGGCCCAGCGCGTCGTTGTTCGCCTATCTTCACGAGGCACGATGCTAGCCCAAGGGTCGGAAGGACGGGACGCTGTCGAGCTTCGGTAGAGTCACTTTTATTCTTCGCCCGTCGTGCCAGAAGCTCTTCCCTACGAACTCAACTCGCGGGAAGTGGGAGTCTTACTGGATGAAGCGGTGGTTCTACCACCGTGTGGAGAGCGGGAGCGGCCTTGAGTGCACAGGCCGACCGATCGCGTTCAAGTCCTTGCCCGGCCGAACGCTCGATGCTGAGGACAGGCGGAGGGTCAAGCGGCTTGTAGGCATGGCCGCCCGCTTCAACATGCGCGACCTCGCCGAAGAGTACGTGATGTACGGCGTGGCAGCGCTTGCCTACGACTGGCGTCTTGCCGCTGAGAGGCGTCGAGATGACAATGTTTCGCCATGGGTCTGCTCGCTGCCGGCGCCGCCCGGTCTTCGTAAGCCTCGATCGCGTCCCTCCTTTGTTCACGCGAAATGCGTTATATGCTGATGCTATTCTCCTTTGCTTCAGGGATTTCCTTGGAGGAGGCGGAGCAAGCCGCGCGTGTATTCCTGGGGCCGTAACCGCCAGGGAGCACGAGCAGCGTGCGTCTGCTATCGCCGAGGCGGGGCTGGGGCGAATAAACCGCGTGTGCGAGGCCCTGGGCCTTGCCGTGCCGAACCGTGTCGCTCCAGACAACGGTGCAGCGAAGAAGAAGAAGAAGGCACCGTCTCGGAAGAGGGGCCGCAGCGGGGCGCCTGCCGCGCTTAGCGCGGCAGCTGCTACTGCTGCTGCTAGTGTTTCGGAGGGCGCGGTGGACGCGGAGTCGGACTCGGCGAGGTATGCCGATTC
Source organism: Dendrocalamus latiflorus (assembly GCA_017311315.1). Lineage (NCBI taxonomy): Eukaryota > Viridiplantae > Streptophyta > Magnoliopsida > Poales > Poaceae > Dendrocalamus > Dendrocalamus latiflorus. The sequence goes on along the minus strand of CM029659.1, from coordinate 11,468,729 downwards.
GGGCTTGGGTGGGGCAGACGCCGAAGGCGAGGTATCTTCGGCGAGCGCCCCGGACGGTGGGTTTGCCACAAGCAGCCGGAGGGGGGAAGCCTCGCCGCCCACCGAAGTGGTCGAGGCGGAACCCGTGCGGACCGGCGATGCTGAGGTGGACCCTTTGGCCGTGGCTGCTGTGGTGCCGGAGGCGCCCTCCACGGGGGCGCACGGAGCCATGCTGCCTTTAACGACAGCGGCAGGAACCGAGGTGCCCCCTTCGACAATCGTCACCGCGGAACCTTCGCCCCCGGGCGGTGCGACCGCGGGGGCTTCCCTAGCCGCGACTGCGGGGGCGGTTTCCCTGCTGGCCGCCCCGGCTAAACGGCCGTGTGTGCGGCCGGAGCTCCACCGGACGCCGCGGGGATTCGTCGTGGCCGCGGGCATCAAAAGCTTGTGGGACTCCAGCGCAAGCGCCGGGGGCCCTGCGGCATATGCGCCTTCTGCCCCTCTGGCCACGCCTCCCGCCGCGCAGGGACAGCCGTCACCCTCCCCGAACGCGGAGGCTTCGGCCCTCGGCGGGACCATTCCTTCTGCTACCGAAGGTAGGGTGGCGTAGCTTACTCTGGTGTACGCTTTTATGCCTTGCGGTGCTCACCTGTATTCCTGTTTACAGCGTTGCTCATTCCAGAGGGGGAGCGCTTGGTAGAACACGGGACCTCCGCGTGCGTAAGCCCTGCGGACTTCGTGCCGCCCCCGGAGACGCTGAGGGCGTGGCGCGGAATTGTGAGTGACGCGGCCACCAGTGTCGACCCGCAAGTGCTGCAGGCCTACGGGGCGGGGCACCTCCAGGACGCCTTCGAGGTGTCTGGGGTGAGGGTAAGTACTTCATACGACGATGCCTGGGCTGGCTGAGCTTGCTAAGCCTTTCCCTTCTGCAGACACTTGTGCTGGGGTAGGCCTTGCAAACGGCCTATGCTCGCGGCCGAACGGCGCTCGAGGATAGGCTACGGGCCGTCGAGGAGGAGCTACGCGAAGCCTCTGGATCCCGCTCTGCCCAGGACGCCCGCATCTGCCAGCTGGAAGCGGAATGCGCCGAAGCGACGGCACACACCGAGGTACTTGTCGCGTCAGCGCGGGAGTCGGCCGCGGCAGCTGCTGAACAGGAGTTTGCGGCAAAGCGGGCTGGGTTCCTGGAACAGGTCGCCTCGCTAGAGAAGGAAAAAGGCGAGCTTGCCTTGACTCTAGCGGAGCGTAACCAGACGCTTGGCGACGCCTCGGTGGTTGCGTGGGATGCCATGCAAGCGCTGGAGAGCCATCTTCAAGGGCTGGTGACTGAGGTGCTGGAGCGCGCCTTCGGCCCGGAGGAGTTGTCCCGGACGCTCCGCTGGATCGGGGATGCCGCCAACGTCGCGCGCGACGTGGCGACGTCCTTTGGCACCCACTGCGCGTACACGTCGGCATGCTTGGTGTGCGCGCTCCTGCAGCACCGCGGTTGCACGCACGTCGCCGGGCTGGATGACCCCCAGCTGGAGATGCCCGGCGGGGCCGGAGTAATGTCCGGTGCCGTCCGCTCCACTCGCCGTGCCCTCGGGCCCTTCTTCGACCGGATCTGGGCTTACGCCGGGCCGGATGCTGCACGGATCGAGCTCTGGAAGTCGCTCTACGGGACGGGGAGCCTCGACCAATTTCTTGACGGGATCCCTCGACGCGACGAGGGCGGCGCTGGGCCCTCCGAGGGCGCCGGGAACCCGCAGGTCTGACGCCGTGGTGCCTAGGTGTAGGCGTGTGTTGTACTGCTCCCTATTTTTGCGAATGTACACACTTGCTGTATGCATTCTGACTTTCGCCTATATCCCGGGCAGCTTTCTTGCTGGGGCCGGCTTCGTGCGGCCGACCTTTCAACCCGGCGATGCCTTCGACGCTGGCGAAGGGCCGAAGAGTCGCTGGACTTTTGGGCGGGCCGGCCTTCCTCGAGCGAGGCCCCGGTTTTGGCGCGTGTTAAGGACGAACCCGCGGGATAGCGGCTTAGAGCGGCAAGGATGCTGCCGGACCTTTGTACTTGTGATTTCTCCGGTATGCAGATTTCCTGGCATTTTAGGATATGCGCTGTGTTGATGCCACTGTTGGTGAAGTAGCTGCGCAAGGGTTCCTTAGAACGGCGCTTGCGGGGGCAGTCCTTGGCACCTCAACTTTTTACAGCCCGTAGGCTGGCGTGGGTGGAGGCGGACCTCGACGCTTAGCCTTTGTAGTCCGTAGACTGGCGTGTGCGGAGGCGGACCTCGACGCTACGCCTTATTCAAAGTCCGTGGACTAGAGCGTGCGGAGGCGGACCTCGACGCTACGACTTCCTTTATAGTCCGGAGACTCGCGCGTGCGGAGGCGGACCTCGACGCTACGTCTTCCTTTATAGTCCGGAGACTCGCGTGCGGAGGCGGACCTCGATGCTACGTCTTACTAGTGCGTGCGGAGGCGGACCTCAACACTACGTCTTGCTTTATAGTCCGGAGACTCTCGCGTGCGGAGGCGGACCTCGACGCTACGTCTTATTTAGAGTCCGTGGACTAGTGCGTGCGGAGGCGGACCTCGACGCTACGTCTTCCTTTATAGTCCGGAGACTCTCGCGTGCGGAGGCGGACCTCGACGCTACGTCTTATTTAGAGTCCGTGGACTAGTGCGTGCGGAGGCGGACCTCGACGCTACGTCTTCCTTTATAGTCCGGAGACTCTCGCGTGCGGAGGCGGACCTCGACGCTACGTCTTATTTAGAGTCCGTGGACTAGTGCGTGCGGAGGCGGACCTCGACGCTACGTCTTCCTTTATAGTCCGGAGACTCTCGCGTGCGGAGGTGGACCTCGACGCTACGTCTTATTTAGAGTCCGTGGACTAGTGCGTGCGGAGGCGGACCTCGACGCTACGTCTTCCTTTATAGTCCGGAGACTCTCGCGTGCGGAGGCGGACCTCGACGCTACGTCTTATTTAGAGTCCGTGGACTAGTGCGTGCGGAGGCGGACCTCGACGCTACGTCATCCTTTATAGTCCGGAGACTCTCGCGTGCGGAGGCGGACCTCGACGCTACGTCTTATTTAAAGTCCGTAGACTGGTGCGTGCGGAGGCGGACCTCGACGCTACGTCTTATTTAAAGTCCGTGGACTGGTCCGTGCGGAGACGGACCTCGACGCTACGTCTTATTTAAAGTCCGTAGACTGGTGCGCGCGAGGGCGTCCCCCTGTTGCGTGTTTTGTTTATACTCAGGCCCGTCACCTTTGGCTACGGCGAGTGCACACGCGAACAAGCGACTTCGATTTATACTCAGTCCCGTACCCCTGGCTACGGCGAGTGCACACGCGAATGTGCGTCTTTGTTTATACTCAGGCCCGTCACCTTTGGCTACGGCGAGTGCACACGCGAACGTGCGACTTCGATTTATACTCAGTCCTGTACCCCTGGTTACGGCGAGTGCACACGCGAACGTGCATCTTTGTTTATACTCAGGCCCGTCACCTTTGGCTACGGCGAGTGCACACGCGAACGTGCGACTTCGATTTATACTCAGTCCCGTACCCCTGGCTACGGCGAGTGCACACGCGAACGTGCGTCTTTGTTTATACTCAGGCCCGTCACCTTTGGCTACGGCGAGTGCACACGCGAACGTGCGACTTCGATTTATACTCAGTCCCGTACCCCTGGCTACGGCGAGTGCACACGCGAACATGCGTCTTTGTTTATACTCAGGCCCGTCACCTTTGGCTACGGCGAGTGCACACGCAAACGTGCGTCTTTGTTTATACTCAGGCCCGTCACATTTGGCTACGGCGAGTGCACACGCGAACGTGCGACTTCGATTTATACTGCGGGAACGCGCGCGTTGGCTAAGCCTGCGCGTGCGTTCACCGCGTACTTGCGCGTGATAAAGAAAGATTAGTGACAAACGGCGATCTTCATTACATCCCCGTTTGCGCGGGTGAGCAACTACGAGGGATGGATATACTAACCGTTTGCCCTTGGTGCGGCCGAAGCCTCTAGTCGCTAGACATCTGCAGGGCCCGCCAAGGCGCCTCTGAATGGCCCCGCGGACCTCCGCGTTGTGACGCCAGCTCTAGGAGCGCCGTTGGGCTTCGCGATGCGGGCGCCTGGTACCTGGCTCGATGCGCCGAGCCATATCCTGGTCGCCTCGGACGGTGATGGTGGTCCGGGGACCCGGGATCTTCATGCATAGATAGTCGTGATGTGGTACCACGCCGAAGGAGTTGAGGATTGGGCACCCCAATATGGCATTGTAGGGGTACGGAAGGTCGACCACGTCAAAGGTGGCATCTTCGGCCCGCACATTGTCATCTTGGCCGAAGGAGACTTGAAGACCTATTTGGCCCAGCGCCCGCAGGGGCTGTCCCCCGAAGCCCTGTAGTGGGATTCCCGAGGGCCCTAGGCGGCTTCGAGGGATCCCCATCTGGTCGAAGGCCGCTGCAAACAATACGTTCGCGGAGCTACCACCGTCCACCAAGGCGCGCCCCACGTTGCATCCCGCGATAGTGACCCGGACGACCAGGGGGTCCTGATGAGGGAAGTCCACACCCTGGCTGGGTATGCCGCCACGTGATGTAGTCTTCGCACATAGGCCTTCTGCTGTCGTGCCGAGGCGAATTTCAGTGCAGAGCCTCCAGATATGACGTTAATGATCCTGCGGTGGGTTGCCTCCGGAGCCTGCAGCGACAGGAGGCCCTCCCGAGGCTGCTGTACGTGAGCCTGGATCCGTAAGGTGCCTTCCTGGGGTTGCATCCCTTGCGCCTGAACCTGCACGGGGGCCTCCTTATGCGAGGCGTCCCTACGGTCGGGCGTGTCCCTGGACGACTCCTACTTACGTTTTCCCTTCGAAGAGCTGCTCTTCGGCGGATCTTTGGCTTTTGCCGAGGCTCCGGCCTGGTTGGTGTCGGAGTCGTCCCCTTGCCTTCGCCGCGCGTCTTCTTCCGCCCTGGCATATTCCTCCATTTTGTCGAAGAGTTTCGCCACCGTCTTGATTGGCTTTCGCGCATTGTACTCAGCCATCGGGCCCGGACGAAGGCCCTGTATGGCTGCATTAACGATGGTGGTTTCGTTAATGTCTTTTACTTGGCATCGAATCTTGGCGAAGCGTTTGAAGTAGTCCCGGAGCTTCTCCGAGGGTTTTTTGCTTCACAGCAAAGAGTTGGTCCGCGTCGACTCGGTCGACGTAGTTTCCTTGGAAGTTGTTGTGAAGGCGGACGCGGAGCTGCTCCCACGCGTAGATGGAGCCCGGCTCTATGGTAAAGAACCAAGAGAGCGCCACTCCTTGCAGCATGAGGGGGAGTCCCTTCGCCTTTGTGGTGTCGTCTCCGCCCGCAGCTTCGATCGCGGTTTCGTACACGCGCACGAACTCACGGGGGTCCGTGTCGCCTTTGTACGAGTCGACGGCGCTTGGGAACTTGAAGTCTTCGGGCCATGCCGCCTGCTGCAGCCCCGCCGAAAGCGGGGACTCCGGATCTACGCGCCGCAGTGGCACGCGGCTAGACGTGGGGGCTTCGCGACTGTCCGCCCTCTCCGGCGTGGGCTCGGTCGCGATTGCCGGCGTGGCCTGCTGGCTCCGAGCCTCTTGCATATCTCGGACGGCTCCGCGAAGGTCCCCTAGCTCCCGCTGAAACACGTTGAGGGCCGCCAGTAGGGCGCTTTCCACCGCCTGTGCGGGCGGGGTCGCCGGTGCTCCCAACAGGCGGATCGGCGCGGGGACGACCGCGTCGCGAGGTTCCGAGCTGCCGGTCGCCCCGTCGTGGCTACCTCGAACCGCCCGGTCCGCGCCGCCGGCGAGGGTTGCAGTGGGGGCGGCGAGGTCGGCTGTCGTTGCGTCGGCGGGGTCGGTTGTCGCCGCACCCGCATCGACGTCTTCGACCGCGGGGTCCGTCCCCATAGCGCCGGTGACGGGGCGGGTCGTCGCGGTGCCGGTGACGGGTTTGGTCGTCGCGGTGCCGGTGACGGGGTTGGTCGTCGCGGTGCCGGTGACGGGGTTGGTCGTCGTGGTGCCGGTGCGAGGTTGGTCGCCACCGCGCGAACGTCGACGTCTTCGGCCACCGCGCCTGCGTCGCCACCCGCGCCCGCTGCTGCCGATGCCGAAGCCCTGGTACTCATACGACGCTCCGGCCCGGCCGCCTTCTTTCCCTTCGCCGCCGCTGAAGAAGCTTTTTTTGGTGCCATCCTTCTTCGGTCTTTAGGCTTGCTCCTGTCCTCCCCACGGACGGCGCCAACTGTTGTGGCTACAGACCAAACAGAGAGAGAGATGGTAGTGGAGAGTGATGAAGATGAATGTAATGGTCTGGGGTCCTCCCCATGGCTTGTACTCATATATATATACACATGAGGAGTGCTTTTACAGTTATACCCTTACATCGGGTTATCCCCTCTGGGGGCAGTTATCTCATTACATATGGCCTATTCTGGGCCTTATAATCTCCTACCAGGCCTGCTGGGTTCAGGTGGGGGCCATCCCTACGACACTTATCTTTTGAAATTGATAGACTTAGAGCTACTATTCCTGATAATGAACCTTGTGAATTTTGTCAAGTTTTACATTCTAGGTTGGAAACCACTAGTTCAATTAATGCATTAAATCTAGTATAACTTAGTGATGTAACTGATAAATTTGATGAATTAAAATTGGCACATGACTCTTGTGATGGAAAATTAAAACTGGCTAATGATGAAATTGAAAAGTGTAGGACCGGACAGGCAATAGAAGGGGGGGGGGTGGTGAATGGTGCCTAAAGATTTTCCCTCCAAATATTCACATATTCCTTTTTCTCCAATAACTACAAAGCTATAAAGATTGGGATATGAGGTCTACTGGAAAACAGAGGAACACAGACCACTATTCGACCAGATCAGAGACTGTGTGGTCGAATTACGACCACTCGGTGGAAACGCAACGTGGTCGAATACGACCACTCACAGAAATATCACATGGTTGAAACAGACAACGTAGTCAAGACAGACACCACTTACAGAAATATCACATGGTCGAAACAAACAAAACAGTCGGGACAGACAATGTGGTCAAAACCGACACCGTGGTCAAAACCGACTACATGGTCGAAACAGACAACGTGGTTGAAACCGACAACGTGGTCGAAACCAACATCGTCGTCGAAACAGACTACGTGGTCGAAATCGACAACGTGGTCGAAACCGACTACGTGGTCGAAACCAACGTGGTCGAAGCCAACGTGGTCGAAACCAACGTGGTGAAAACTAGCGTGGTCGAAACCAACGTGGTCGAACCAGCGTGGTCAAAACCAACGTGGTCGAACCAGCGTGGTCGAAGCCAACGTGGTCGAAGTAACGTGGTCGAAGCCAACATGGTTGAAACCAACGTGGTTGAACCAGCATGGTCGAAGCCAACGTGATCAAAACCAATGTGGTCGAGACCAATGTGGTCGAACCAATGTGGTCGAAGCCAACGTGATCAAAACCAACGTGGTCGAGCCAATGTGTCGAGCCAATGTGGTCATAACCAATGTGGTCGAAATGCCAGCATTGTCGAAGACCGACATGATCTCAAACTACGTGGTCGAAGACCATTGTGTGGTCGACACCACTGTAGTCGATGTCCCAAGTAGGCAGAAAAGTCGAGAGACCACACGACTTAAGATCATTGAGTGATAGAAAGCAAGTGTGGTCGTAATCGTCTAGAAGAACCAGAGGAGGCGCACGACACCCATAACTGAAAACAAGAATGATGCACGATCTTTGCTCGTGGGAAGAGAGTAGCGAAAATGACTTTGAGCATTATCCCACATGTTACAGCAAGCAGTAGCATCGAGAAATCAAATCAAGATCGACAATGTGATCAAAGCTTACACCGTGGTGGTAAGCATGACAACGTGGTCGATGGCTTGCACAATGGTCGTAAATTCGACTACTAGACAGAAGAACAATTCGGTTGGAAATCGACTATCAAACAGAAGTCACTATAGTCGACAACCACCAAAATCAAGACCAACGAGATCAAAAGATGAGTGCGGTCAGAACCAACGTGGTCATAAGCTAATGGCATGGTCGAATGATCATCGTGGTCAAAGACCGACTAGCACTCAACCTCAAAAACCAAACTCAAACTCTCTAGATCAAGAGTCAATTACTCAACGCAACTATGGGGTGATCTCCACATGGAAAGCTTAAGTCTAATTTTTTCAAGCTTGCTCTAAGTGTGATTTGCTCCAAGCTAGATTTATTTCATCTCAGGAATTTATTCAACAAATGCTTTACCATGCAACTCTTTCTTGCTCTAACTGCTCTAAGTTAAATATTGAAATTAATACTCTAACTAAGCAGCTGAAGGAGTTTGATGAAAAGGAGAAATCGGCTCAGTCTAGTGCTTCTAAGGGTCTTTCTAGTGACTCTGTTAAGTGCACATCATATTCCACACTTTAGAGAGATTTTTTTGGCAAGAAAAGTCTAAATATGATCTTAGATCAATCAAAAACAAGTGTGAAAAATTGTGGTCTAGGATTCAATTTTGTTGAGCATACCAAGAATAATCCTCCTAAGGTAGTTAAGCTTCTGGAACCTGAAAAATTTGAAGTTGAGTCTGAACTGAAACAAATTGTCTTCAAATCTGCTGGTATAGCGAAGATGCCCTTTACCAAAGTGGGTGCTATGAAGTCAAATGATACGACCACTCATTAAGTCAAGTATCAATGCACTCATTGTGGTAGAGATAATCATTTGGTTTAATCCTATTTTCGAAAAGCAAAGAAAAAGAAGGACATGATGAAGAAGTGCTTTCGATCTGCTTCCCATAGTCGAACAAGCAAAGCTGGACTAGATGTTCGACCAGTTATCTCTTACAGTCAAATCAGAGTGGTTGAAACTACTTTTCAGTGCATGCTTTTGCTCCTTCTAATGAATCATCTACAGATTGTCACTTTGCTCCCTTTAATCGATCATCTGTAGGTTCAAAAGTTTTTACAACATGACTAGTCAGACAATCTTTCTTGCTTGGTCAGAACAGTGTGGTCAGATCAACATTAGGATCAATGTTTCAACGATCAGTGTTTCGACCAATTTCTTTTACTAGTAGTGTGCCCGTGCTAACGCTACGGTAAAATACAAAACAAGATAAAATTTGTAAAAAATATAAAATGAACAATCAGATTCATTAAGATTAACGTCTCATATATTGTTTGTACATTAACTTCCTTAAAACAGACAATCCAATATAAAAATTCGGTGGGTAAGTGCATGGATGCCTAGGGCATGCATTCAAAATTATGACATACGCCCATGTCAGCCAAGAGCATAACACAGAAATAGCAATTCAAGGGGGGAGAGTGAAGTCAATAAAGCGAGTGATACTTTTTTTATCTTTCGTTCGTTGGGGAACATATCGATACGGTCTTGTACTTGGTCAAAATAGTATAAATTCAGCTAATCATACTACTCAGAGATATCTAATCAAGCCACTTTTATTCACCATATCAGCTCAAAATTTTATATGGTAAAGTTTCAGAAGGAAGTCTCTGAAATCACCGTCCTGCTGCTGATCGTTGGGCAGTATGGTCAACGTACCTGGGTGAAGCAGGCGGAACAGGTTATGTTGGACGAACTGGTTCCTAATCTAATGATCTCATTAGTCTCCTTAAAACACAAAAATAAATCACTCATAAATAACTAAATAAGAGTATTTAAGTACAAAAGTTTTTTAAAAATAGAAGAAGATTAATCTTAAACCTGGAAGCAAACTATCCGTCGGTCTCTAGCGCCTAGCGGCCAGTTGCCCTTGCCTGCCTCGGCGTGGACGGGCGGACGTAGAGGCGACGAGGAGTCGAGGATCAGACGTCAGAAGTCGAGGCTGGCGTAACCGATCGAGAACTCTACGCGGCCAGATGCAGATCATGGACCACCTCAACGTCGCCGCCTTTGTCACGAGCAGGGAGTCCCTTGGCAAGCCCTGAATCATCAACGTCGCCGCCTTTGTCTGCGCACGTGACGTCTCGGTCGGTTGTTATATCACATTGGGAATAGCTCTGGAACTTTAAGTTTCAAAGATGATCAAAGTGATATTACCCTTTTTTATCCTCTTAAGTGAAAAATGCACATCCATTCACTCCCGTGCAAACAAACGAAGGCCTAACGTAATTCAACATTAGATATGCATGTACCTCCTACATGTCGATCATATATCAATGAAATGGATTAGTATTTGGCCTTGAAAGAAATAAGGATTTCAATCCATGGAAACTGGAGTGTAGGAGAAGAACACATACATTTCGAGGATTACTTCGGACAAGGTCAACTGCTTCCTGATTGCCGAGGTGCTCCCATAACCCATCAGAAGCAAATATAACAAACTGATCATTTGGTTGTATTTGGTGTACAGCAATTGCAGGTTCAGAACTAAGAATAGGCTTCTTCAAGGTTTCCCGAAGCCGAAACTTGCTATGAAGAGGTTCTCTGTTATACTCTGGTCTTTTAAGATATACATCTCCGATAGATCTCGAGATCTGCAGAATATCATTTTACCTCATAAGTTGTATTATTTTGAAGAAAAATAGTAGGAGAGTATCCTACTGTATATATATTAATATAATATAAAAAAGAGGGGATTATTTACATGAAGAGATATAATATAAGTTGTATTGTGCATGCAAAGTAATATGATATGACAAAAATCCCCAACAGGTACTAAGTGATGTCGTTAATTAGTTAAGTGGAAAAATATATATTAATGGAAAGGAACATGTGTGCCTGCAGGATGCATCGATTTCTCCTGTATATAGTGGCATGCTTCCCTTTTACAGAAAGCATAAACATTAAGCTAATATGGCCATACGGGAGGAGGACAAGAGGTATCCGTCATGGAGAAACAGAGTCTCGCACCTTTCACCATGTGCAGCTCTGGACTATATTGTCTAATGGTGAATGGTAACTTCCGAAAATACACAGCAATACAACAAGGAAAGAATTAGCTACAGAATGGAAAGGATCTTGCAGGATCAGACAAGCAATTGGCTTGCTATACATATACCAATCAGTCTTAACATTCTATATTTAACATGCCTCCTCAATCACAACCTGCCAAGGTTAAGATTAGCCTTGAACCTCTGAAGCAATGCAGTCGGCTGTGAATGCAAAATTGTGAAATTGAAATATGTAAAGAGGATGAATGAAAATTGATTAGCGAGACAGGTTGTCATGATACAAAGATTAAGGATTGAAATTGACTAACACAGTGTACCATTAGGTGGTAGGGATAATATTTGATATGTAACAGGGAGATCGAAATTTGGCATTTATAATGGTAGTGATACAAGAAACTAATGCACTATGGTTTGAAATTAACAACCCAAAGTACCATTATGCTTGCTACTATAATTAACGACTGATGATCAAATGGCCACATTAGTAATTTCCAGAGTTAAATAGTTTGCTAAATCCAATTTAAACATCTATGTCCCCCGTCAAGGCACCACGTGAACCATATGCTAGATATCCGATGATCCATGTACAGCTAATTCTCAGGTTTAGTATTGTTAAACCAACCATCAATCAATTATCAAATAACCATCACAGATTGCACGCTACGCCGCGCCGCTGTGGGCAGGATCGGCAGTAGCAAATACTCCTTTTTTTATCGTTGTATATGTGTGCAGCCAATTGTTGGACTGTGCTGTGGTGCTCATGAGAACAACAAACATTTGTAGAAATTCGTAGAGCTATTTATTATTTAAACACAGATAACAGAAAATTCTTCTGATCATATCTATATAGACATGATATGAACATTCTGGAGCCAAATATTTCAGTGTAGATAATAAGTTTCACCTTTAGAATGGTAATATTAGTAGAAAACGTAGCTAATGTTTCTTGTAGCTTTTCCTTATCATAGTCAGAAGTGCTTTGTTCAATTGCAGACATCAGCTGTTCCAAAAGAATGTTACGGTGATAAGCACATAACATAATAAGTGATTCACAGGAAATTAAACTAACATAGAATGGATCTGCTCAGCTTTCTCCTTAATGGCCTTCTTATCTTTAGATAGTTGTGTTATCTTTAGATAGTGTAATCCGTATTTCATATACTTCCATTCAATCATAGAAATAGTCTGAAATACGAAGATCATGTACAGCCTACCAAAACACATATTTGAGTCGGTTTCTGTAATTTAGAAGTGTAGGACCGAACTGGCAACCAGAGGGGGGTGAATGGTGCCTTAAAATCTCTCCAAGTATTCACACAATCTTCTTCTCCAATAGCTACAAAGCTATGAAGAGGAAGATCGAATGTTCACTGGAGAACAGAAGATCAGACTGACACCCAAACTAGAACTGCCGCTGGCCGAGGACATAACAAGGCAGTCGAAAGGATCTATCGTGATCAATCTGACAAAGAGATAGACCGTCTGTTTCAGAGAAATCGAACGCCAACTCGTGGTCGATCGAGTCACTCGGTAAGACAGACGATCCACTGAAAACCCGAGATCTGACCGACAATAGAGACTGCACAGAAATGACCGAAAACAGAGAAGGCGCGCACGACCAACAAGACAAGCCAGAGCTCATGACCACTTGCTTTGATTTCCAAATATCTTGCGATTCACAAAGCAATCAGGTATGAGACTTTAGACAACGTTTGCTCACGTCCTTTGACAGAGAAAAACCGAGGCAGTGAAAAACTTCTTTGCTGAGATCTGGACAAACGGCGTGGTCAAAACCGAAACAGAGAATTCGGTCGACTCATGCACAAAAGTCTCAACGTGGTCGTAGCGAATGCAGAGCATGTACTCGGCGCACGACCACGAGACGCAAACACTTCTCCGATTCGACTCTTGCTCTCGGGAATGAACTGGCCAAATAGCCTTGAGACAGATTCCCTGTTCTGAGCAAATCAAAACTAGGCCTACTCAAACCAAGAACACAACTCAAAGTAAGAAGTACCAGAGTTGATGAATAGAACCGCTCGTGGGACTAGAATAGCCAAGATGGCTTGGAGTAAAACCCACATGTCACTGCGATTTCAGAAAGCCAAGAACACAGATAAACGAAGGAACAAAGAAAGCGCAAACAAATCATTCAAACACAAGATAGAGAACACAACTCAGAGTTTTCATTCCAATCATCAAGGAGTACAAGGAATCCCGATACGCCCGGAGAGCATAGAGAGGAGCTCACACCTCTTCTCTTTCTCTCTTTCTCGATTATTCATACATGAATTCTCCACTCATCCTCTCTCTCTCACACAATCCCAAGAACACACTCACAGACTCCCATGGGAGGGAGAGGCGGCTGCCTCCAAGGCCCAGCCGGCCAACTCACTCAAACTCGTGCCTCCCCTCTCCCTTTTATAGCCTCACACCCGAGACTAATCCTAATGGATCCATCCATTAGTCCACACTGGGGCTAACCCGTAAACCCCCTCCTAACACCGGGTTTTACACCTCGCTTTACCCACTAGCGAAAACAAGCTTCCAGTGCTTTACCCGTTAAACCCAACAGTTCCACTGCTTTGCCCGTTAGCGCCAACAACTCCTGTGCATTAGCAGAGACACAGCTTCCCTTTGCAGCTTTCCGCATTCCCCAAAATGCCACTCCGCTGCCTTCCCGGAAGCTTCCTCCTGCCTTGCCGTCTAAGCTTGCAACCACCTCGCAAGACTAGGTCTTCTTCGGCTTCCCCTGGTCGTTCTGGATCCCGACACCGCCCGCGTCTCGTCCCGACCATCCCAGCCTCGCCAGACCTGTCACCAAGATCCTCTGGCAGCTCCAGCTCCGGTTCCTCATCTCCTTGGCTTGCAACCACCTTGAGCCCCAAGTCTTCTTCGGCTTCACCCAGTCGTTCTGGACCTCAACATCTCCCATGTCTAGTCCCGACCACTCCAAGCCTCACCAAGACTTGTCTCCAAGGTCCTCTGGCAGCTCCAGCTTCGGTTCCTCATCTCCTCGGCTTGCAACCACCTCACCAGCCTCGATCATCTTCGGCGCCTCCAACCGTCTGGACCTCAACACCTCCTGTGCCTAGTCCCGGTCCTCCCACGCCTCACCATGAAATAGCTCTGAAGTCCTGCAGCCACACAGACAAGCAAACCGTCACATAGCACCGCACCAGACAACAGACAAACCATCGGTACAACGAACAAGTGTCACAGCACACAACCTGATCGTAAACCCCCTACGACCACTAGAATGCACAACTCAAGAAATGGTCGAAGCCCTGGAACACTTCCCTGCTTCCTTCGACCACACAACATGTCGTTACGACCGTCTCACAGCTCACTACGACCATGCGGACACATGCCACAACCAACGCTAGCCGCTACGATATTATCGCATAAGGACCATACCCCATACGACCATTCTGTTGCACAGAACAGAGAAACCCTCCAGCTCACAAGAGCCTTCCTGCAGCCTACGACCACTTACTAGGCTGCTATGACCACCAAGACACAAGCTACGACCATTGCAAGCTTGCAACGATTACCACACAGCGGCTACGACTACTTACTACCAAGACTGGTCGCTAAGATCACAAAGTCGAATCAACTCCTACGACTACCAAGTCGTAGAGCCAGACATCAAGTCATGAGCCTTTACGACCACCAAGTCGTAAAGCTCGATCGACCACCAAGTCGATCCCACGACTACATAACCAGTCACCAAGTCGAATCGGCCTCAGCCGACCACCAATCAGTCACCTAGGATCACCGATCACACAGGCTTCAACTTCTGCACCTGATCGCTACAACTACCAAGATGTAAAGCAGATCACCAAGTCGTACCGAGCCTACGACCGCACACAACATTGCTATGACTTTATCGCTCAAAGTCTACGACCTCATCCCAAGTCGTTCTGTCATCTGACCGATCGAAATGATGAACCAATAAATGCACGAGGTCTACGACTTCACCACAAAGCCATACGACCGATTCCCAGCTTACATGGTCGATCCTAGAGGTCATACGACCAATTCCCATGTGTCTACGACCACGTTCAAACATCTCGGGCACAACCGACCGCCTACGACCCAGAAGACTGCATCTGACGCGCTACGAGTGATTCCGACCGTTACCGAGCACTTCCGACCGAGTCCCGCTGCATTTGGACCGCGTCCGATCGCTCCTCACGCCCGTCCAACTGCATCACAACGTGGTCGTAGGGCGCCGACTACTCAACGTGGTCGTACGCCCGAGCGCCGACTTCCGACCACAGCAATCGTAGATTCGACTTACGACCTCAGACCACGGCCAACGTGGTCGTAGCTGCTTCCGATGGCCTTCGACCACAGCCAGAGTGGTCGTAAATGCCACAACGTGGTCGTACAGCTTTCCGACCACGACCAAACCAGTCGTAACCTCTTCTGATGTTCTCCGTTCACACCCAAGGTCGTCGTAAAGCTATCTGGCGACCTCCGACCATGGCCAATGTGGCCATAGAGGCTTTCGATCATGGCCAAAATGGTCGTAAACGTGGTTTTCGGCTTCCGACCGCTGTCAGTGTGGTCGTAAACAGCATGGCTGACTTCCGACCACTGCCAAAACGGTCGTACTCTCTTCTGGTGCCCTTCGACCATGGCCAAAATGCGCTGCGGTGGTCGTAACACTTCCAGCCGCTCAAGACAACAAACAATGAGGTCGTAAGGCTATTGCCAAGCAAGTCGTAAGGGCTTAGGAACCAACAGAGAGACCCATTCTCCTCTCAAACTTCAAAAACCAAACTCAATCTCACTAGATTAAGAGTCAATTACTTATCACAACCATGAGGCGACCTACACATGGTCTCTCAAGAAGTTAGCTTAAAAATGTATCAGTCTAGCTATAAGCATGGGTTAAATCAAGTTTGAGTAGTTTAAAAAGGATTGGTGCATAAAGTTCTAAATAACAATCAAATTACAAGTACTATTTTAGATGCCCAAGAAGAACATATGTCATGTAAGCTGATCAGCGATGATACAGTATCTTTACAAAAGTATAATATCAAGTATCAATGGAAGCTGGACTTTTCAAGCGAAACAGGGATGGCAATTCTATAGTTCACAGTATCTATATTGTGCTGGAAGGTGTTTTTTTCTCTATGGCGGCATACTATTCGGTTTGGTAGGGTGTAGAAAAAACTGTACATTACAGAGATGCAGTCCTTCACCAAATTGCACGGAGATAGTGCTACTTGATTGCAAGTACCCAGAATTTGAGGTTCAAAGTTCTTAAGGTTCATTTTTAGTTGTTCAGTTATGACCTGGTTTGAGGAAGGTGCAAAATTCAAGGAAGTAAATTTGATGATTTGGTAACAGTGAAATGGGCAAAGGAAGAGTTGCTGACTTACTTTTCCCCTTATAAGGGTAGCAAGTTCTTGTATATTGGCTTTCCTGTTCTCTCCAAAAGCAGAGGGTTGGCCGTGCAGACCTACATTTCATGTCCAACAAGACAAAAAAAACTTTATAAATTATTCACTACAAAGCATAAAGAGCTAGTACCAATCTTAGTACTTGCATGAAGCTTGTTAATAATCAGGGTCTACAATGCCTCGCTGTCTACATTTTCTGCAATAATAAATAGATGCTTTTGCTTCTGTTTAAGTAGAAATACGGTTCAGCGTTTTTTTGGGTCTCAGACTGTAATTATGCAAGCAGGTGCCAGTTTATGTTTAAATCAATAATCAGGATTGTTTGCCTATTTATTTGTATTACAAACAAAGGACAGTAAGAATTACTTACAATTAAGGTCACTTGTCTGGTCTCTTCATTTATCATAATATTCCCATATTGAAGATCATTATGGCAGAATCCTACTCTCTGATCAACCCCTGACAATGTATTCTCCAGCATTGCAATCTCATCACCCATCTTCTCCAACCGGAATTCGCTAGACTCCTCCGCCGAGCACCTGCAACGAGCCTCCTCGAGCCACCGCCTGATTCATAAGACACCACACGATTATCGCCTGAGTATTAGTTTAACTAAAACTTACGAAGTGGAGTATGTCGATTATTCAGAAGAAAAATGAAAAGCAAAGGTACACATAACTGTAAAGGAACTGAAGCAATGAAACCGGGAGCATATGGACCCAAAATGAATAATTTTAGAAAGCACATAATTTAAGAGAGGGGAGCACAGGGATTAGTGACTCAAAAAAAAAAAAAGAAGAAGCAAAGACCACATACCTCCCTGTCATTCTTTTCTTTGTTTTCCTTTGATTTCTTCAGGTACTCTACACGTACAAAGGAGGAAGCAGAATTATTGATCTATCCAAGGTGCAAAACAAACCAACTGTACATATTGATTGCTCAAACCCAGAAAGTCAGATCCAATTCGTATATACCTTGCAGTAGGGCCTTTCTTGATTCACCGGCCTCAGATATGGCTGCAGTGGATGTCAGCAAAGTGAGAAGGCACCTCCTGCCAATTCCATTCCTCCGAGCCAAGGTGACCAGTGGTTGGAGACGCTTTGCTGTTGATTGATGAAACGATGAGGCTGCTGTGATTGGCTTTCTGATTGTACCCATCAGTTTTCCTTGGGGCTGAGCCATGAGAAGTGTTGCTAAGTTGCTGCTTGATATGTGGAAATCCTGAAAGGATTAGGGCCACAGGTTCCCGACATTAAGTACAAGCTTCTATCACAACTTCTAAAATTATGGTGAATATCAACATTTCAGCATGAGTTGCTTACTTGCTTGTCCATCTTATTATGAACAGTTTAAAACTCAAAATGAATGTCCTGCGATAACAGAAAAGAGCAATCCAACTTTTGTTCTTTTTGAGGTTTGAACTGCACGCTAAGCTGTACATGTTTTGTCTTCTGACAGTAAGTTGGCAATAAAGTGATGTGTCAGGTTCACATCAAGAGAGCATGGAGGATTGGAGAGTTAACTCCTAACCGTACAGATACAAAGCACCAAAATTCAAACATATGAAAAGAACAGGTTCAAGGACTTTCATTCTCAAGATACCTGCGCAGATAAGATCTAATTCTTTCAGTTGAACCATCCAAGCCAGCACCCGACATTTGCAGTGCTTGAGCTTGGTAAACACATAAGGATAAAAACAACTTTCCATGGGATTCAGAGGTGCATTACTTAGATCTTGCTTACTGTAGTAAGCACCGCCATGTTCAGTATATTAACACTCCTTTCATTATAAATGCTCCTAGAGAATTCATTGAAAGCACTGAAACGTTGGGATTCAGTAACCAACTTGTCAGATCACGTGCGAAATCGCCGAGGAATAGTACAGCACAGCTCAATATAGAATCCTGGCACTAAAGTGGAGTTTGTTTTGCTATAAATCCGTCTAGATCAGCATAAGTAGGCCGATTGCCTGCCACAGCCACACTGCTACGGCATGGCTATGTGGTAAGTAGAGTAAGCAAGAGGCGAGCTGACCTTACTGGGGATTTGGCGGCGGTAGAAGACGGAGTCGGAGGTGAAGTTGGCGTGGTAGGACGGCAGCGCGTGGACGTAGATGGAGTAGCGGCCCTCGTGCCCCCGAAAGAACCGCTCCCAGAGCGGCGCCAGCGGCAGCGGGCCGCGCGTGAGGAACATAAACGCCACCTTGGGGACGCGCCGGAACGGGTACCCGCGCACCCGCAGCGCGAAGGACGCGCGCCAGAGCAGCTCCTCGTCCGTCATGGCGTGCCGCACGCGAGCCGGGGGCCGCGTCCACCGCTCCAGCCCCTCCAGCTCCTCCTCCGCGGCGGCAAACGCCCCCAGGCACGGCCGGAACAGCGCCGGCGCGGCCGCCGCCAGCGTGTGCCGCGCCATGTACATGCCGAACGCCGACAGGCCCACGCCGATCAGCAGGAACCCCAGGAACACCTTGAGCATCCCCGTCGGGAAAACCCTGGTCTGCCCCTACGCCGCCCCCGCCGCCGCTGCCGCAGGCTGCCTTGCCTCCTTTCCGTCCTCCATGGACGCCATCCGCGCCTGCATCGTGGCGGCGTGACTCGACACGAGCCAATCCTCTCGCTAGGAGTAGACGAAATCTCCCAGATTTGAGGCCGGGTACGGCATCTCCGGCCAGAAAGGCGCCGAATCGAGGGCCAGCACGTCGGGGGACGGGTTAGATCTGGGAGTTGGTTGGGGTGGTGCGAACTGCGAAGCTGCTGGGAGCATTAGAAGTGAACCTCGCCTTGCGCCGATTCTTCTTCTGCTTCCTCCTGGTGTCCGCCTCGCTGAGCTCCACCACGGCGTCCTCGTCGACCTCCTCGCTGGAGGCGGCGGCGCGGGGTGGGGGAGGAGGAGGTGGCGGCAGAGCAGAGGGGTGGGGGGAGGAGAAGGCGGCGGCGGAGCGGAGGAGGCGGCGACGGCGGAGCAACATCATCGCCCTCGCGGAGGCGGCCTCCTCGAAACCCTAGCGGCGTCTGGCCGGCGCGTGGGGGCCTAGGGGTTCCCGCCCGTCGTGGTGCTTCTACAGCAGGCGCGGGGGAGAGGTGGAGATGGGGGAGAGGCGGCGCGGTGGAGGACGGGGGGAGCGGAGGGAGTGGCGGCGCGGTGGAGGACGGGGGGAGCGGCGGGAGTGGAGGCGCGGGGGAGAGGCGGAGATGGGGGAGCGGCGGGACTAGAGGCACGGGGGAGGAGGCGGCGACGCGGGGTGGGGAGGAGGAGGAGGAGGCGGCAGCAGCGCAAGGTGGGGGGAGGAGGAGGCGGCGGCAGAGCGGAGGGATGGGGAGGAGGAGGCGATGCGGGGTGGGGAGGGAAGGAGGCGGCAGCGGTGCGGGATGGCAGGGCAGGGGAGGAGGGGCGATGCGGGGTGCTCGCGAATTTCGAGGGATCAGGGTGCGGGGAGCGGAAGTGGCTCTCTGGGTTCAATGATATGCATGATCCGGATGATTTTGGCCTTAGGATCTTCAATGAGTAAGAGAAGAAGGTTTGAGGAGAGATCCAGACCATTCATTTGTATGAAGTTGGATTACATTGGTACACAAATCTGGGTGGACTTAGATTATGCATGACTGTGGGGTGGTTGACGGGGGTGGATTTAGTAAAGAAAATTTTGGTGTATTATAGAGTAGGGTAGACTTGCTTAGACTGGTCGAAGGTTAGACCATCCTTACAGACATGGTCAGACCGATCTTGGGTGATCAAACCAGATGTTTCTCGTGGTTGATCCAGAGGGGTGGAATGAGATTTTTGATCGGAGACAGAGAGGTGCCGTGAAGTGCTTAGATATCTTCCTAAGAGGTGTGGCATATTAAGACCACTACTACAATCGAAGCAAAGGAACTAGACACACTTACGATTGACTATCTCTGCTCATCGCTAAAGACCTATGAGATGACTACTATATCTAGCATGCTTCCATTGGAGATTAAGCCAATGGCTTTAACTGCTGCTCTAAAGAGTTCATCGAGGTCTAATGATGCGACGACGGTTTTCTCTTGCTTCCCTTCCTACTCTTAACGAATGAAGTTTGATATTTTTGATGATGATACACTTATGCTACTGGTAAAAAAATTTAGCACGGTACTCGGAATCAGGCGTGAGAAGAAAGGCAACCAAACTAAGGGATGTTTTCATTGTGACAAGGAGAGCCACTTCAGATTCAATTGTCCGGAGCAAAAAGGAAGTAGGAATAAAAAAAGCCGGTGGAGAAGAACACCAGTAAAAATTTTGACAAATCAAAACCCTCCACTGACGCGAAGGAGATGAAACGCGCGTTGATCTCATGGCTAGATGAGAAGACTGAACGTGCTTGCGGCGACGACAGTTCCTTCGCATCCACTGACTACGATCCGGAGTTTACCGGTGTTTGCGCTATGGTCAAGTCGGCCAGCGACAACGGCGAAACTTCATTTTCAGAGTGTGCCTCTGATCTGTCCGATGCGAGTGTATAGCACACCCATGGGAGCTACTTGCAGGCGATGCGACAACTGACGTGACCATGGAGGGGGAATTAAGCTTAGATGATGACCATGGGTCCCACAATTTGTTTTTGTTTTTTTTTTTGCTGATTGGGCCATGTCATAAAAAACCGAGCTTACACGCCAAAAAACCACAAACACGCCGGTGCCACATCAGGGTTTTGTCAGCTGAGGGTTGCATTTAAAATTGTTTTGGAGTTTCACGTTGAAATTTGGACTGAAAATTGCAGTTTTTTTAGAGGAACTTAGGGGTTGTAAAATATTTTTTTCTAAGTACAAAATTACTTTTTTTTAATGAGAGAGAGAGGACAAAATTACTTGTGCGAACGCAGCTGTTGCCTAAGTACAGATGGCCCGGCCATGTTGAGCCTACGTGAAGCCCTATCCTGACATGTCCCAGTTGGAAAAGCCCAAAGGCCAAACCCAAACAAGGGCTATCCTGTCCTGTAAAAATTTTCTCCCTGGATTAGGGGCCTGAATGCCGGATTAACAAATTAGACCCTACTTTCGATGCCTAGAGTGTCAACTAACATTTTGCCATTGGAAAGTACGTGACAGATCTGGAAAGAGCTGCTCTTTCAAAAAACAAAAAAATCTAGAAGGAATAACTGCACCATTTGGAACGGTGGGTGATCTCTAGTTCGCTGATCTTGACAGAGTTAATTGCAGGTCAAAGATGGATAATGAGAAAAAGGAAGAAAGCTACCCCCTAGACTAATTTACAGGTTGCTCGTCGTCATGGCCTCAAACAAGCACAACTGTTTAGCACTTGAGACCTTTTCTTTTCGCGTTGCTCTACACCATTCTTCTCAGAACCCAAACCTCCAAATTACGAAACAGGTGGGGTATCTGAAACTGCACGCGTGTAATCCACCATTACAGTTGTACGTTACAGACTAATTTGCCAAGGAACAGTGGCTGCCATTTTCGGCATGAGCTGCATCGACATGCTACTTCCAATCAGACCATCCATGATTCATGAACGTTCAGGAAACAGCAGCATAATTCTATTGGTATTTAACCTTATTAATCTATATATGTACATATATCAACCCATGAGCTCAAGACTCATAGTCTGTTGGAAATCTATCCCAATGAAGTTTCATGAGATTAAAATGCCGTCCATAACCCATTACAACCTCCACTATGTGTTTGCCGTCCTCACGACGTGCGTTCTGGTCCTCGCCGTGGTGAGCCTACCGGGCCGCATGCCGCTTCTGCCGCCGCCGGTGACGAGCAGGAGCGAGATAATTGGTTTTTTAGGACTCTAAACGTTGGGCTTCGCATATTTAGGACTCCAAACGTTGGCTTTGCAAAATTAGTACTTATATCATTGACACTTTGATTTCTATGGTATTATACCTTATTTATTATTTCTTAATCTCTTTTCTTAATGCTTGGCACACCTAAACGAAATTAGAATACAAATGAATCATAGCACAACCTCTGCAGTGCTCAACCCCTCAATGTTGGAATTGTTGCAATCCAGTACGGATCCTTCTAAACTGAAATCCAGTACGGATCCTTCTAAACTGAACACCACACAAGAATCAGAACGCCCAAATGCAAATGCACATCAAGCTTCTTCCGGTGCAACAATGAGAATGATGCAGACGTCGGCGCGGTAGACTGGAGAGCCGGCGGCAGCTTGATTGGGGCCTTCTTCTGCTGGACGCCGGTGGTGTTCTTCAAATCTGATGAAAGTTTGTTCTACGTCCAAACATCTGATGCTGAAACAGGCGGAGAAGCAAGTATCAGTACTGACACGGCAATGGAACAGTAGCATTCGAGCTTCTGGAATATGACCCTTATACCCCTAATAAGGGTCATATTAGGTGCCAAACATTAAGAAAAGGGATTAAGAAATAATAAATAAGGTATAATACCATAGAAATCAAAGTGTCAACGATATAAGTACTAATTTTACGAAGCCAACGTTTGGAGTTCTAAATATGCGAAGCCCAACATTTAGAGTCCTAAAAAACCAATTATCTCAGCAGGAGCTGCAGGACGGATGGCGTTGGCGGCAACCGGTCTTGCGACATCTTCAAGGGCGAGTGGGTGCCGGACCCGGGCGCGCCGCCCTACACCAACGAGACCTGCCCCGTGATCCACGGCCACTACGACTGCATGCGGTACGGCAAGCCTGACCTTGGGTACGTCCGGTGGCGGTGGCGGTGGCGGTCGACGGGGTGCGAGCTGCACCGCTTCGACGCGGCGCGGTTCCTCTGCATGATGAGGGGAAAGTCCATGGCGTTCGTCGGCGACTCGCTCACCAGGAACTAGATGTGTTAGGTTTAAACTGGTTGCGTTACTTATCTAGTAGCTTATCTCTGTTTTCTTTGGAGAGTTCAAAACTGTAACGTTTAGGCTGTTGGTAGGATAGTTTTCTGATTCGGTTGAGAGTCTGTGTAAGAAAAGAACTAGGTTTTGTCCATTGCTTTTGTCGTGATCCTGTGTTTTTCTATGACATTTGGTATCAGAGCTTGGAGGCAATGGAAGGCAAAACTTCAGAGAAGAAGGACGCGGTGGGTGAGAGCTCTGTGGAGAAGAAACCGCCACCACGAGTGCCGGCGAGAGGAGGACTGGTGCTGATCCAGTATCCCGTGCTGAATGACACAAATTACGGTCTGTGGGCTGTAAAGATGAAGATCATAATGCGATCTCTAAGTGTGTGGGCAGCCATTGAAGGGGATGCACTGGTCGAAGAAGAGAAAGATCAGGGCACTCTAGCCGCCATCTCTCAGGCAGTACCGGATGAGGTAATGATGGCCATCGCAGAAAAGGAAACTACGAAGGAGGTGTGGGAAGCAATTAGAGAGATGCGCATTGGAGAAGATCGTGTCAAGAAAGCAAGAGCACAGGTGCTGAAAAGGCAGTTTGATCGTCTGACCATGGGAGAATCAGAAAACTCACCAACGTTGGTGAGTTTTCTCAGAAACTTACTAGTTTGGCTATGGAGATCCGATCTCTTGGTGTTGAATTGCCAGATTCAACAGTTATTGAGAGGTTATTTAGTGTTGTTCTTGACAAGTATCTCGAATTTAGTGTAAGTACAATTGAACAATTTGGGGATATGTCGAAGATGTCGCTGACCGAAGAATTGGACGCCTGAGGGTGTTCGAGGAGAGCCAGAAGGGGCGACGTCAAGGCAAGGAGGAAGGCAAGCAGATGTTGCTTTCTTGTGCCCAGTGGGATGTGCTGGTCACAAGAGATAAGAAGATCAACGAAAATTCCAGCAGCAATGTGAAGAGAGGCGGTGGACGCAGTAGCGGCCGAGGGCGTGGCCGTGGGCAAGGAAGATGGCGTGGTTCTGAAATCGATAAGAAGCCACACCAAAAATTTGGTAAAATGAAAATACAGTGCTATAATTTCTAAGAATTTGGGTACTTTGCATCCAAGTGTGGAAAGCCTAAGAAGGGGAGAGCATATGTAGCTGAGAAGTCTGATGACTCGCCTGCTTTGTTGATGCTCGAAGTCTGTGAATTGATGGAAGTAAAGCCATGGAAGAAGTGTCTCTAGTAGAAGACAAGATTCAACTCCATCTCAGGATGAACGAGGAAGAGAATGGAGGAGTTTGGTACCTGGATTCAGGATCAAGTAATCATATGAGTGGGAGTAGAAACCAATTTACAGAACTGGACACTTCAATTCGAGGATCAGTCAAGTTTGGCAATGGTTCGGCTGTGAAGATTGAAGGCTGAGGTTCCATCTTAATCAGAGGATGTACTGGTGAACACAAGGTATTGACTGAGGTCTACTACATCCCAGCATTGACAAGCAACGTTATAAGCTTAGGGCAACTGGAGGAGCGAGGGTGCTAGGTTGTAATTGAAGAGGGGTATTTTGATGTCGTTGATCTACAAAAGCAGCTGTTAATTCATGTCAAAAGAGCTCGAAATAGGTTGTATGTACTCAACCTTGATCTTGCTCATCCGGTGTGTCTATTGGCTCGTCTAGGAGATGAAGTCTGGAGATGGCATGCACGGTTTGGACATCTAAACTTTCTGGCACTGCAGAAGCTAGCCCGAGATGAACTAGTGGAAGGGCTTCCAATGGTGAATAATGTGGAGCAAGTCTGTGGTGGGTGTCTTGTTGGAAAGCAAAAATGTACTCCATTCCCACAAGCAGCAAGCTTCAGGGCTACTCAGGTGTTGGAGTTAGTTCATAGTGACATTTATGGACCAATCACACCTCCAACACCAGCTGGAAATAGGTTTTTCCTTCTGATTGTTGATGACCATAGTAGGTACATGTGGATTACACTACTGAGGACCAAGGATGAAGCATTTAGAGCCTTCAGGAAGTTCAAGGCTGTTGCTGAGAATGAAGCAGATATGAAACTGAAGGCCATCCGCACCGATCGGGGAGGTGAGTTCAACTCTGATGAATTCAATCTCTATTGTGAAAGGTACCTAACAGAACCCTACTCCTCTCAACAAAACATAATTTGAACACCAAAATCAAACCGTGGTGGCTATGGTGTGAAGCATGTTGAAAAGTATGAGTGTGCCCGGGAAATTTTGGGGAGAAGCCGTAACAGCAGCCGTGTATATTTTGAACCGATCACAAACCAAAAGCATGGTAGGAAGAACCCTGTATGAAGCCTGGTGCAAACAGAGACCTGCAGTTCATATTTGCAAGTTTTCAGATGTGTGGCTCATGTGAAAAAGGTAAGAGGGCACATGAGCAAACTGGCAGACCGAAGCTCACAGATGGTGTTTATCGGCTATGAGATTGGTTCAAAAGCTTATCGGGTGTTTGGTCCAATCACTTGAAGTGTATGTATCACACAGGATGTAGTGTTTGAAGAAGAAAGAGCATGGGATTGAGACACCACAATGCAGACAAAGGAAGTTTCAACTAGTGATGTGTTTCATGTGTCTTATGATCTGGGTACAACGGGTATCATAGATGAGACTAAAATAGATCAGGTGCCTGTCAGCCCAACGCATTCAGAGATGCTCAATGAAGATGAGGACTTCATTGAAACATCATCATCGGCCACGCCTAAAGAGGCTCCAAAGAATGAAAGAACTCCAGACTCAACTGGAGGAGCTTCACTGCGGATGTGTACGTTGTAGGATCTATATGAAGCGACTGAACCTGTGCAACTCGAGTACTCCGGCCTGTGTTTCTTCAGTTCTGAGGAACCAGAAACTTTTCAGGAGGCAGACAAGGAAGAGAGCTAGAGGTGTGCCATGCAAGAGGAGATGGATTGTATCCAAAACAACTAGACGTGGAGTCTTGTAGATCTTCCTACAGATCATCAAGCTATTGGCTTCAAATGGGTATTCAAAGTGAAGAAAGACTCACAGGGTAATGTAGTGAAGCACAAAGCATGCTTAGTGGCCAAAGGATATGTGTAGAAATTAAACAGGGAGTAGACTTTGAAGAAGTGTTTGCACCGGTTGCAAGAATGGAGATGGTGAGATTACTCATTGCTTTGGCAGCACAAGAAAGATGGCGACTCCATCATATGGATGTGAAGTTGGCTTTCTTAAACGGAGATCTGGAGGAGGAAGTATATGTGAGTCAACCACCAGGGTTTGTTGAGAAAGGTAACGAGCACAAAGTCTTGAGATTGCATAAAGCTTTGTATGGCCTAAAACAAGCACCAAGAGCTTGGAATTCAAAACTAGATAAAACTTTAGTGTACTTCGGTTTTAAGAGGAGTCCTTTAGAGCATGGAGTATACAAAAGTGTAGGACCGGATGAGGCAACAGAGGGGGGGTGAATGGTGCCTAAAGATTTTTCCTCCAAATAATCACATAATCCTTTTTCTCCATTAGCTACAAAGCTATAAAGATTAGGACATGAGGTCTACTGAAAAACAGAGGAACACAGACCACCTTACGACCGGTTCAGAGTACTGTGTGGTCGAATTATGACCACTCAGCGGAAGCACAACGTGGTCGTATACGACCACCCAGCAGCGATATACCGTGGTCGTAACAGACAGCGTGATCGAAGCCGATTACGTGGTCGAAACCGACACTGAGGTCGAAGTAGACACCGTGGTCGAAAACCAACTACGTGGTCGAGACAGACTACGTGGTCGAAACCAACAACGTGGTCGAAACCAACATGGTCGAACCCAACGTGGTCAAAACCAACGTGGTCGAACCAACGTGGTCGATCCCAACGTGGTCGTACCAACGTGGTCGAACGCTGCCAACTTCCGATGTGGTTGAAGACCCAACTGCCGACTTCCGACCACGGCTAATCAAAGCGTTCGACTTGCTCTCAGACTACGTGGTCAAAGACCATTGTTCGGTCGACACCACTATAGAGGATGTCCATGCAATTGCGAACAACAAGAGATTGCATAGAAGTCGAGCGACCACATGACTTAAGATCATGGAGCGATAGAAAGCAAGTGTGGTCGTAAATGGCTAGAGATACCAGAGAAGGCGCACGACTATCAGAACTAACAACCTGACAACTTTATCGAAGCTTACACCGTGGTCGTAAGTCCGACAATGTGGTCAATAGCTTGCACAGTGGTCGTAACTTCGACCACTCGACCGAAAAACAACTTGGTAGGAAATCGACGATTAAACAGAATTCATTGAAGTCGATAAGCACCAAATCAAGACTGACAAGGTCGAAAGATGAGTGAGGTCATAACCGACGTGGTCGTAAGCCAATGGCTTGGTCGTACGATCAACGTGGTCAAAGACCGACTCGCACCTATAGCCGACTGCGGTCGCAGACACCTCATGACACCGTGGGGGCACACGACCACGAGATCTACGACCATCAAGCACTTGGAAACCAGCGCAAAAGAAATCAAACGATCTAAGTCTTCACTGGTCGAAAAGAGAGGCGGCCGAACAGAATGTGATCGTAAACAAAACAGAGGAGGCCAGTGAAGCGCTCGACCGTAAGATTCGATTTTCCGAATATCATTTGATTCACGAATCGATTGGTCTTGAGACTTTAAACAGTGCAAGATAACATCTTCTGGCTAAGAAATAACAAGGCAATCAAAGCTTCTTCGCCGTGGTCGATGAGAACAACTTAGTCGAAGAAGAAATAGAGGAAAATGGAAGGCGCAAATCTGAAAAAGCCAGACTTCATATATCTCTCAATTAAGAGTTCGTCTGGCCAAGAAACTTTGTGCGCACAATGCTTAAGGTCTCAAGAAGCTATTCCAATCTTGAATTGAAAACATATCAACCAGATTGAGACCTTTTTGCGATTTGACCGAAAGCGCACAAAACAGAGTTTATGAACCGAAATCGTTGATTAGAACCGCTCGTGGGTCAAAGCTAGTCAAGTTAGCTTGGAGCACAATCCCACATGTCACTGCAATTTCAGATCAATCAACGAGATCAAGCCAGGAACAAGAAATAGCCAAGAACATAGAAAAGAGAACGAACGGAGAAAACACAATCAAGACGACCAAACAACAAACTGACAGCACAACTCAAATAGAGGAAGAGAGATGGATGATTGCATACATGAAAGTTTCACAGACACTCCCAACAGCCACTCCCCTCGGGAGGACACACTCTAACCCTAGAGCTACACTCACACATATAGACTCCCATGGGAGGGAGAGGCGCCAGCAGCCACGGCTTGGCCAACCATCTCAAATCTCACACTTGCCTCCCTTCTCCCTTTTATAGGCTCACACGCGAACCTAGACCTAATGGATTCTTCCATTAGTCCTCACTAGGGATCACTCGTTAACCCCACCTGACACCGGGTTTTACCACTCACTTTACCTATTTGCACCAACAACTTTAGTGCTTTACCCGTTACACCGACCAGACAGCGCTGCTTTAACAGACCAGCTCCCCTTTTGCAGGCCTTGAGTCAATTCCCCAAATTGCCCCTCAAGCACCTTCCCGGAAGCTTCTTGTTCTCTGCACTCTGTGCCTGCCTTCGACCGATCGGACCTCCGATTCGTCCAGAGCCTAGTCTCGGTTCGTTCCGCTGCGCACGACTGCATTCGGCCTCCTGACCGTCTGGACCTCAGCTCCTCCCTGAGCCTAGTCCCGGTCCACCTTGCCGTTGCCTATCGTGTCCACCTCTGGCAGCTCCTGCTCCGCTTCCTCGTCTCCCCGGCTTGCAACCACTTCACCAGCCTCGATCATCTTCTGCGTCTCCGACCGTCTAGACCTCAACACCTCCTGTGCCTAGTCCCGGTCCTCCCACGCCTCACCATGAAATAGATTCAAAGTCCTACAACCACACAGACAAGCAAACCATTCAGACCATCAATTGGCACACTCAAAGATCAACCCTGCTAGTTGTAAACCACCTACGACCAGTCGAATGGACACAACAAGAAGGCTAGCAGCCTACGACTACTCACTAGGCTGCTACGACCACCAAAACACAAGCTACGACCATCGCAAGCTTGCAACAATTACCACACAACGGCTACGACTACCGACAACCAAGACTGGTCGCTACGATCACAAAGTCGTATCAACTCCTACGACTATCAGGTCGTAGAGCCAGACACCAAACCGTGAGCCTTTATGACCACCTAGTCGTAAAGCTCAGCCGACCACCAAGTCGATTTCCACGACTACCAAGCCAATCACCAGGTCGAACGACCTTAGCCGACTACCAATCAGTCACCTAGGATCACCGATCACACAGGCTTCGACTTCTGCACCCGATCGCTATGACTACCAACCGCAGCGGTCGACACTCCTGACCACTGGCTACGACTACCAAAGTCGTACCAGCTCCTTCCGACCACATGGTCGTAAGACTGCCTTACGGTCACTCACAACAGTAAGTCAAAGCCGATCACTTACAGCAGTAACTCGAAGGCCATCAGACAGAGAGCTAACAGCTGCTCAATCCTCAAAAACCAAACTCAATCTCTCTAGATTAAGTGTCAATTACTCATCACAACTATGGGGTGACCTCCACATGGTCTCACAATCTCCCCCTTGATGAGTATATTGACAAACACCGAAAAAAGGCATGAAGATGAGTTTGTTTTTTGAAAAGAAAAGGAAAGGAGATGCAAAAGCCACACATGGTCTAAAAGAAGTGAAGAAGGAGCTCATGACCATGTTGACACAGAGTGAAATGGAGCAAACAAAGAAGGATAAATTTTCTGCAAAAGCTCCAAATCACACAAAAAGTCCAATCTTGCTCATGGTCCAAAAAGCAGTTGCTCACATGACCATTGTCATAACAAGATGACCAAGCATTCTCCCCCTTATGTGCCTTTTATCATTCTCCCCCTTTTGCTCTCCCCCTTTTTCACCCCTTAGTGCCTTTTTCTCTATCATTCTCCCCCTTTTGGCAATAGAGTCATCAAGATGCAAGGAAGAATGGGAGCATGAATGAAATGGAGAGATTGGGTTTGATTCATTTTAAGCAATGGGAGCCATGAGGATTATCCAAGGTGACTTTACAAAAAAAAAAATACCACGCCATAAAAGGTGACAATGCTATCTAGATCATAACAAACCATGTATTGCCAAGTGTTGGACCGAAATGGCGACAGAGGGGGGGGTGAATGTCGACTCTTTAAAACTTGCCCCCAAAAACACCAACAAGAATCTTTCCTCCAATAGCTATGAACAGCTATGAAATGAGTGATTCAAGTTCTCTAAAGGGAATACTAGACAAGAAAGAGAACAGAGCAGAGAATAAAGAACTGCTAGCAAAAATCAGAAAGACCCACAGCTAAAACCCACTGGGCGGTCAGACCGCAGGTAATGGGCCAGTCTGACCGCTCTCTTGCCGCCGGTCAGACCGCCCATATACCACCGGTCTGACCGGCCTTGCATATCCGGTCTGACCGCCAGGTCAATAGCGGTCTGACCGCTCCTCGGGACTCAGACCTGACAGGGGCTGCAAATTTCAGGGTTATCTCAATACTTCACAATAAGAGATTATTGGGGACTTCCTTCTAGTTTCCTCTGCCCAGAAATGTGAGACTACAAACTAAATAGCAAGCAGGGCCTAAGAGACCAAAAGAAATCAACCCAAAAGCAAGAATTTCAGATTTGAGGGGAAAAAATGAAACCTTACAGAGTGCTACCTTCAAACTGAAATTGCCATCTAGCATTTGATCCTTTGGCCAAGAAACTCTAAGGATAACAAGTTAATAGCCTCTGGACTTTTTCAAGCCAAGTTTCAAGCCATCTCAAGGAGGAAATCAAAGATTAACACCAAACCTTAGAAATGTCAAAAACCTGAAAAACTTCAGAGAGGAGCACACAAAAACCCAAATTACTCAAAAGTCTTAAGTCCTTTGCTAATGAGATTTTGCAGGCAAGATAGCAAAAACTAAAAGACTTCTCAGACTAAAAATCAGGCCATTTCATGAGGAGAAACAAGAATTACACCAAAACCCTAGAAAATGAAATGAAGAACAGAGAAGGCCAAAAATCCAAATCTGAGATTTAAATAAGGTATGCTCTTAGGATTGACTAGCCAAATGGCTTTTGAGCATCTCCTAGATTATAGCAACCCATTTTGGCACTCCTCAGTAAGAAACAACTCAAAACTCAAAAAGTCAAGAAATCACTCAAAGAGAGGAACGAAGAACTGAGAGGCTGCACGAGAGAAAACTTCAGAAATTTCATTCCAACCAAACAAGGATTACATAGGAGTCCCCATACGTATGGATATTAGAACAAGAGGAATGATTACAAGGGTCTCAATCCATCCTCTCCCTCTTCTCAACTCAAGAAAACAAGAACCCTACATGTTTCTTGGAAGAACACAACATACAGAGGGGAGGAGACAACCTGCAGACACTCTCTGTCTCTCAACAACTAAAGCTCTAAAGCCCAACCACCTTCCAAATGCTCTTTTGACTCAAGCAAACCCTAAATCTCTCCCAAAGCCATGAGGGGGCATGCAGCCACTCCCTCCTTTATATAGCCCTTGGCTAACGGGTCTCCAACCTGTTACGCCCGCCAGATCCAACGGAACCCGCTCCCGCCTGTGCAGCCTTGCGTTTTTACCGAAACGCCCCTTGTGCACCTTCCGGGAAGCTTCCTTGTTCCTTATCGTCCAAGCCTCGCAACCACCTCGAGTCTCCGCCGTCTTCGACACATCCGACCGTTCTGACCTCGACACCGCCCGTGTCTAGTCCGGTCACCTCGTGTCTCGCCACGACTCTGCCTCGACGTCCTGCAGCCAACACAGACAAGAAACACATCAAATAGCACCGCTCGATACATGAAAGCATATTAATGAAGCACATTAAGCATGAGATAGCCCAAACCTGACAAGTCGACATAATATGCATCCTAACCACTTTGACTAGGTTTGACCAAGTCCGACCGAGCCCGATTGCACCACGAAACATCAAGGTCCGAACCAACCAAATCAAACTCGACTTCCCTAAACCAATGTCAATTACTCATCACACACATAGGATGACCTCCACATGGTCTCTCACCAAGCTCAAACCAAATAAGTCATGATCTTAAATTAAATGGTTTGTTTAGCATGTCAAGTCACTCAAGATCATAGTCTAGAAGAAGATATCCAAACGTGAGTCAGGCCATGTCAATATTCTAAGTGGAACCAAGAAGCTATAATTGAGTATATTTAGAGTGCTACAAGCTCAAAAATGAGACATTTTGTTCAAGCACTAGGTATCACATGTAATTTACCACTTGTATAGCACTTTGGATACCACTTGTAGAATATTTGTAGTTCAGCAAAATTTGCACATTAGGCTTTTATCAGAAATTCATTCTTCCTAGGCTCAAGCCTGATTAGCTGGTTGTCTCACAAACAAAAGGTGGTGGCATTATCCTCATGTGAAGCTGAATACATAGCAGCTGCGACAGCAGCATGTCAAGGAGTGTGGTTGGGATCACTCCTCGGAGATTTGCTGAATAGGGATCCAGTAAAGGTGGAGCTCAATATTGACAATAAGTCCACCATTTCTTTGTGTAAGAATCCGGTGCATCACGCTAGAAGTAAACACATTGATACTCATTTTCATTATATTCGAGAATGTGTAGATGAAGGCAAGATTAACGTCAAGTATATCAACACAAGCAATTAGCTTGCATACATACTAACAAAGCCATTGGGCAGGCTCAAATTTCTTGAAATGAGACAGAAGATCAGCATGCAGGCTGTGATGAAAGAACAACCAATTTAGGGAAGTGATTGTTAGGTTTAAACTGGTTGCGCTACTTATCTTGTAGCTTATCTCTGTTTTCTTTGGAGAGTTCAAAACTATAATGTTTGGGCTGTTTTGGTAGGATAGTTTTCTGATTCGGTTGAGAGTCCGTGTAAGAAAAGAACTAGGTTTTGTTTAGCAAGTTGCATGCTGATATAAGGAAGAAAATCCTTGAAAAGGTGCTGGGTGATTTTACTACCAAACGGCATTGTCTTCCTCTGTCTGAAGTTCTGGACGACTTCTGTTTTTTGTCTAACGAACTGTTCATCGTTTGGCAAAAGATTCAGAATCGCCGAGTTCGGTTTTTGTCCATTGCTTTTGCCGCGATCCTGTGTTTCTCTCTGACAAGATGCACTCGCTCGTGTGCCTCTTGACGCGGGACGAGCAGCCCACGCCGAGGACCAATGCGAGCTACGTGTACTATTACAAGTGCCATGGCTTCAACGTCGCCTCCTTATGGTCGTCGTTCCTGGTTTGCACCATCGAGACGGACCCGGACGGCATAGCTTGT
Source organism: Dendrocalamus latiflorus (assembly GCA_017311315.1). NCBI lineage: Eukaryota > Viridiplantae > Streptophyta > Magnoliopsida > Poales > Poaceae > Dendrocalamus > Dendrocalamus latiflorus. Next base: position 11,435,266 of record CM029659.1, on the reverse strand, counting down.
CGGGCCTGTGGAGCCTCCACCTCGATGAGCCGGATGCCGGCTGAGCAGCCCACGCTGCCAAGTTCGACTACGACGTTATCTCGGCCAACAGCTGGTTCTACCGGCCGGCCGTGTTCTACGAGTACGGCCGCCTCATCGGGTGCAACTGCTGCCTGGTGCCCAACATCACCGACCTCTCGCTTCAGTACTCGCTACGAATGGCGTTCCGGAGCGCACTTTGAGTCAACGTGGGCGCGTGTAACATCCTAAAAATTTGGGTTCTAAAAAATATGTACTTTTGAAGTATTATGGAATGTATCTTCTCGACACTTGGATTTTTAATGGATTTTCCTTGGATTTTGGTTGAGGTTCTAATAAAGAAGAAAATTATGAAAATAGAACTCCGAAAGAAAGGTAGAATTAATAGAGAGTAAACCTAAAATCAAATATGAATATGAAAAGATGATACAAAAATTAGGGTCAGATGATTCACTTGGAATCAGTTAGGAAAAACTCGGAAAGGTGGAAATATGCAAAGTATGGAAAATAAGGTAAATAAAGATGGCTAAAAGGGGATTAATAAATCTTAAAATGTGCATTGCGCCTAATTCAAAAAAAGAAAAGAAAATAAGAAAGAAAGAAAAAAGAAAAAAGAAAAAAGAAAAAAGAAAAAAGAAAAAAAGGGGGCCCTCTTCGGCTGGCCCGAGCCAGCCATTAGGACGGCCCATCTCCCTCTCCCTCGCTAGCGCTTGGCCACGGCCGAAGCTCCTCCTCACTAGGCTGTCTTGGCAGCCCACCTCCCCGCTGTGGCCTGCTTGGACCGCCGGTCGCCAGCATGCCTCCACATCCATGCCGCTAATGTCAACCACCTGCTTCGCCGTAGCTCGTTCCCTCATCACCACAGTCACGCCATCGCGTCACCCTGACCACCACACCAGACATGCCCAGGTCAGCCATAGTGGGCACCTCTGCCACTGTGACCGGCTCCCTGATCGTCGTGACCCATCCCACCGCCCGGTTGCGTCGCCTTTGCATCACAATAGGCATCGCCTTGATCGCTGTGACTCGACCAGCTGCCTTGTCACATTGTTGTTCTTTCCGAGCGCGCCGCCTCTGTCAGCCATAGTGCATGTGCGCCTGCTCCCATCGCATCCCCGCCTCAGCTCACGCGCTCCCGACCTCTTCCCTATTTTGGTGTCAGCACACGTCCACCCCACAACCTGCACCGGCCGTTTCGTCGCCATGCCCTGCCATCACCCACTGTGCCCACGTCGCAAGCCCATTCCGCCGCCTATAAAGTCCGGCTCACCCCAGGTAGCATCGTCACTCTCCACTCGTCCTCCCGCCACAAGGAATCGACCTCCCCGCGCCCCTAGCTCGTCGGCGACTTCATCTTCTCCAATGCCGGTCGAAAGGGTAGCCGCTGATTGGAGTCGCACCGAGCCGGTTCCATCCTATCGGAGCATCCTTGGAGCACCACGATGCCATTCCCGTCGTCGCCGAACCTCTCACCGCCTGTACCTCGCTGGCACCATGCGCCGCCTCTGCTCGTCACCGTCTCACGCTGCCGGACCATCACCGCCACTTCTGAGCCACGCCAACCCCCGAGGTAGCCTCTTGACCCCGCCTAGATGCTCCCCTATCGATTAATCAGGCTCTAGTGCCGTACACCACCGTGTCCACTCCTCCCCTGTTCCGCCGCCACCATGGGAGCCGCCGATCGTCGCCCTGGCCAAATTGGCCAGCGAGGCTCTGTTTATGGGTGAGCGCGGGTGTGAGCAATCCATTTTGCGGATGCTCACGTCCGGCCACCGCTTTTGCCGCCGCCGACGAGCTCCTCCCTTGCCGGCGAAGAGGAGGGCGGCACACTGTTCATAATGATCAACATTAAGCTGGTAATTAATTAGGGGCTAAAGAAGTTTATTAATCCTAAAACGCTCACTAACATGTGGGCCATACCATTTAATCCAAAACAGTAACCGGTCCCACATGTCAAAGAGTCAAGAGAGAAAAGATAAAAAAATTAAAATTTTAGAGGGCCCCACCTTTCAGTCTCTCTTTATTTTTTCCCGAATTTATTTAAACTGAGAACTTCAAATGGGCATAACTTATTCATCTTAACTCCAATTGAGTGAAACAAATTTCTAAATTCAATATCTGTCAAGGGAACTGAAACCATAATTTTTGAAGCTCATTTGAATTTTTGTGAAAATTTATTTGGTTTACTGATTTTTATTCAAATTTTCACGCAATGAAAAATAGCGTGCGAGGCACAAGAGGAAGAGGCAGAAGCTAAAGTGAGTCACGACAACCAAGACCAAACCAACTGCGAACAAAGAGAGTTAATACTTTGATCATGTTGAACCTACATTTTTTGTAAATTACTTTTGTTTAAATTATCAAATTGCATGCTGTTATTTTATATGTAAACATATGTTTGTTTTAAGATTCTAGTTATATGCCTATTATTTGACTTGTTAGTATATATTACACCTCCTTTAGAACATTTGAACATTTGAGTCTTGTCACCGTAGGATAATTATAATGGCAACCTTTCACAATTAAGTTTATAGTTATTCGCCATGCTTAGTACTGCTTAGATACTCAGGGGCACCAAAATACCCTAAACACCACTTTTAATCATAAGAAACTGATTTGGGAAGTCATGAACAAAAATGGCTAGTATATTTTGACATGGATATTTTATGCTCCCAAAAACCCCAACTTGCTTAACTATATGGGCAGATGGTTCGGGGGTGTGGTGCGGTGGTGCACGAGAGTGTGGTTAGTGGTAGAACTGCCCAAATAACCTTAAGGACCGAATCTTGTGATGACCTCTCAGTGTATAACAGTACAACTATAAGCTGGCAAATTGTAGACAGAGCTAACTAATTTGCATCAACTCAGTATGGGTTGCGTCGGTGTGACCACGGGCGGGCAAAGGATGGTCACATCCTTCGACGTGATTGCGCAAGAGGGGGCTTCTGGAAGGGTGGTCATGCCCCCAAGGAAGTGAAACCTTAGCAGACGTGACTATGCTAGGAAGATGCATTGTAACAGCCATGTTATGATTACTCAGTTGCACGCCTAAGGAAGCGTGTAATGGCCGACATTGTAAGATAATCATATCTTGTGGGTAAAGTGTACAAACTCTGCAAAGTGAAAACTATTCGAATAGCTGTACCCACAGCCAAAGGGCGGACATGGGAACTTAACCAGATATAGTTCTATTTTAAAAACTTTGTGGGTGGAATTGGAAAAGTGGCGCACAGTGAAAAGCGTTGATTTGTGTTGCCCTGGGTTTCACCCCAATGATAAGGTAAGCGGTTATAACGCTAAAAGGTTAGCATATGGCGCAGAAACCAAGTAACGGTGGATGGAATCTGGATCGCTATTATTATTGTATTATTTCATACATTGATAAAATCTATTTTAATTAAAACTGTTAGGTCTCAGGGAATTTCTATGAACAATATTTCCAAAGCAATTTTTGGCAAGCAAAACAACCCAAGTCTTTCCTTGATAAGCTTTGTATGTTATTTACTTGCATACTGTGTATTGGCTCACAGATCACAGTGGATTGGTGCTCACCCTCACATTATCAAAACAAGAAACAGAAAACTAAGACCACTACGCTTATGAGGATGCTCCTGCCGTAGATGAAGGAGCCAACGAAGAAAATTAGGACAACTTTCGTGAGTTCGGGTCCTAGACAAGTGGACTTGATGGAGATGGTGTGCACATATATTATCTAGACCTAGATAATACATGTTGCACACATTTACCTTTCAGTCGCTTGTTTGTGGATGTTGGTCCTACTTTTGCTATACTTTCCGTTGCTGTCTTTTATGTTGTAAGTATTTGGCCTAATCGGCCCTTTTGTAAATTGTCACCCGACGTGGTGTATTTTAACTCTGATATGTAATATTATGATTCGGTATATTTTATGTGATGTATGAGTTAATGTAGTAATGTACCCGTGAGCATTTCTAGATTGAAAAATCCGGGTCCAACAGAGCACCCAGCGGCCGCGCCAGGACGGTGATCTTGCGGACGCTCTCGCCGTCACACTACGAGAACGGGACGTGGAATGAAGACGGCAACTGCATGCGGACGCGTCCGGTCCGGCGCGGCGAGTGGGAGATGAACGCGGTGCAGAAGGAGATGTACCGGATACAGGTTGAGGAATTTGCGGCCGCGGAGCCGGCGGCGAGGGGGAAATGGGTGAGGATGCTGCTGATAGACGCGACGGAGGTAATGGCGTCGCGACTGGACGCTCACCCGAGCAAGTACCAGCTGTGACAACCGGAGAAGTTCAAGGTGTCGTGCGACTGCGTGCACTGGTGCCTGCCCGGCGCCATGCATGGACACGTGCAACGACATGCTGCTTCACATGCTGATGGTTTAACCGATAACTGGCTAGCTCGGTTGATTGATCACTTACATTTGTGCTTCGCTCTGTTGATTCTGAAGCAGCAGGTAACATCACCGAGATTTTTTCGCCCCAAGCATGAGGTCTAGGGGACAAGTATTTTTAAGGAAGGAAACTAGTTTAGGGAACAAATTGTTCTTGGGCCGAATAGCGTCCGGACGTACTACGCTCTGCAACATCGGTGAATACTATGTGTAACCTTTTTAATTACCACATGCAATAAAATGCACAATAACAGTGAAAATGTGACAAAAAATCTAAAAAAACATCATCTTCTCACCAAAATTAGATGAAAACATGAGCATAGAACTTAGCCAAACTTTAAAATAGTTCAGAAATCACAAATAAAGAAATTTACAATAACACAACACTTAACATTTGAAAAAGAATAATTGCAACATTTTACAATTACTCAAGCAACAATCAGAGAAAATATTTACAACAAAATGAAATGTCAAATTTGAAAAAAGAAAACATACAACAATCGGCAATCCTACTACAATAAGAAATCACTGTAATGCAACAATCAAACGAAACTATTGCAGTAAATAACTCTTGCTGCAACATTTTTGGGAAGGCACAACGAAATATAACAAAATGCTTCTTGCAACATTGAAGAAAATGTGCCATAACATATGTAACAACTCGAATAGGAAGGAAGCAACAATGACGACAAGGAGCTAAGCTCAAAGAAGGAGGAGGCTATCAGCCCAGTGCCTCATCAATGGGGAGCCTAGATTTGGCAGGGCGAGGGCAACCCACACCACCACAAACTTTCCCAAAACTGGGGGAACCTCACTATGTATGGAACTCGGTAAGTCTTACCGTGCCCCTCCATGGAGCTTGTAGATACTACTACAAAAGAGGCTATGTTGGACGGCTACATCACAGACGATTCATTCGGAACCGTCTATGCTAAAACTATCACTGTCTGTGATATTTTTATAGACGATTATTAACACGAACCGTTTGTGATAATTATCACAGATGGTTTGTGTTAATAACCGTCTATGAACTTTCACAGATGGTTCTTAATACGAACCGTCTGTGACAATTGAGACATCACAGATGGTTCGTGTTAATAACTATCTGAAAGTTACGGACATCACAGATGGTTCATGTAAAAAACCGTCTCTGATATTATGGACATCACAGACGGCTCTTATATCAAACCGTCTGTGATATTGCGGATATCACAGACGGTTGTATGAATAACCGTCTATGAATTATCATAGACGGTTATTAATACGAACGGTTTGTAATAATGTTCGTATCACAGACTGTTTGTAGTTGGAATCATCTGGGATAATCTATGCTATTAAATACCAGTCGTACGTGGTCTTGACACAGATCTGTTTTCATTGCGCTGCATCGGTGGAGTGAGGCTGCCGGCTTTGGGGAGTTTGGTGAAAACATATCGCTTATAGATCTATATACGTCTTCTTAGTGATCAGAGATTAGTACTCAATTGCTTCTAATGACTTATATGCCTTGTAATTGAAAGAGATGATAGCTAGTTTTTGTTTAGATCTACCTAACTAGTTAGGTTTAGAAAGATAATGGTACTTTGCTCAATTTCAGAATGGGTAAGTACTCCTAGTTTACTTCAATATATTCTTACTTAATATTATTGTGTCACGAATACGTGGTTAGCTAGCTACCTAATATATCATGTGTAATAAGTATAGCTAGTCTGATATATTTGCTATAGTAACGCTAATAATCGTTTTTGACACCTATTTGTTACATGTGTAGCGTAGGTGGACCGAAACTGGATGTACGTTGAGAACCGTGTGAGTGAAGAATACATTAATGGTGTGTCTGCTTTTAGAAGAGTGGCCGAGCTGGATATATTGAAGAAAAGGATGAAATATATGTACTGTCCATGTATTGATTGTGATAATCTAACGATGTTTAGCAATTTAGCGTAGATCGAAACGCATTTGATTCAAAAGGGTTTCAAAAAGGGATACAAATGTTGGACCAGTCACGGTGAAGAGAAGATTACACAAGAAGGCAGTTATGATATCGTTGAGAAAGACAACAATATACCGATTGTGGACTATGCTTTGAATCATAATAATAGATGGTATGATGGTAATCTAGATCAGACACAAAATTTTTTGGAATAGTCAAATCCAGAACGTCACACCCGGCCATCTCGTCACCGGGAAAGCAAAAGCAGCATGTTTGTTGGCCTGTCTGCTGAGTTGCAATGTTCGGTCGATGCACGCTGTGTACTGGCTTATTGTAATAGCTTATTGTAAGATGTGAGGTGTAGTACTACGAGATTTGAGGATTTGGTGGCATGGCTAAACTGCCAGCTAGGCTCATATATACAGGACGTTAGTAACGGTATCCCCGATACTCTCTTGTCCTCGTTCGTGCTCCTTCTCTTTTTGACGTGACGTTTTTTTATTCTTATCATGTTTGAGACATGATTTTAACTGTTATATTTTCAGCATTTTCTAATAATGTACTAATAAAATTATAATATTATATAAATATTTTTAACAATAAATTTAATAATATTGTTTTTATGTAGCCAACCTAGATAGTTGTAAATATATTAGTGATTAAACTTTAAAAAATTTGAAAGCATATATTTTAAGATGTTACTTAAAAAAGAATAGATGTATTACTGTTTATACACGAAGATAAAAGAGCGTGAGCCTTTTCGCTGTTGTTTGTGCCTTCTGTGCGTCGCATCTTAGCTCATCTATTTTGTATGGTTGCAAATATGATGTAGTGTGTAATCCCCCACTGGTTTGCACAATAAACCATCATGACAGACTCCATGAGCTAGCTGAAATGGACACATCCTATCCGCGGACGAAAGGTGGTGGTGTCATTTCCCTAGCTGCTCCATAAACATTCAATGTTGGCAAGACAAGTAGCGCTTTTAAACACATCATTATCTTGCGCTTCCAAAGGCATGTTCGAATAATCGTTGATATATACTCCCCTAATTATCTACTTCCCTTTCATCGTGTACCAATCTGCAATTAAACATGAAAATTAAGTATCTTGTGATCAGAACACAAAAATACACGCACATGAGGCATGGAAAGAAACGATTGCCCTAGCTCAGCTTTAAAAGAGTACCCCACTATACTTTTTTCACTTGCCCATCCTGTGCATTCCATACCTAGCTAGCTAGTGCTGATCTGGTAATTAATAAGGTCGTCTCTCCTTGGTTTCTCCTAAACACTTGAGCGTTATATATCTGCGTATCCAAAGCCAAAGAACGGAAGAAGCCACATATCCATGGTCAAACACATGAAAATTAGCTGCTCTTTTATAGCCTGTAGCATATAGTATGGCGTCCCCATCCTCAGTGCTCTCCATCGTCGTCCTCGTGGCCGGCGTCGCGCTGATGCTCGTCGTCCACATCCTCGTGGTCTTCTGGGCTCTGCGGCACGGCCTCGGCGCCCGCGCTTCGTCAGGCGCGGAGGCGCGTGCGGAGGACGGCGGCGGCGGCGGCAGCCAGGGCCTGTCGGCCGACGAGCTTGACACCCTGACGTGCTACGACTTCAAGGAAAAAACCGGTGGCGGCGGCGGGGACTGCGCGGTGTGCCTGGAGGCGTTCGAGGATGGCGACCGGTTGAGGCGGCTCCCGCGGTGCGGGCACAGCTTCCACGCGCCGTGCGTGGACTCGTGGCTGAGGAAGAGCCGCTGGTGCCCCGTTTGCCGCGCCGACGTGGTTGACCGGCCCAAGGGCGAGATGAAGCTGGCGGCCGGAGAGGCCCCTGGGGATGTGGAGATGGCGGTGAGGAGAAGTCCGGCCAGTCCGGTCACGTCGGAGATCGTTGCTGAAAGATAGCTAGGGTGTATGGCCTAGTGTTCACTGTTCACGCCGGGGTTGGGCGTGTTATACTGCGTTTTAATTTTGTTGTTTTCTACAAGCGTGTATATATAAGCAACAACTAATTACGTTGTTTACTATGTGCTTGAGTGTATTATTTCGTATGTAACTGTTGCCGTCGGATTTTGACAGGCAAAAATAACCGGTAAAAGTATTTTTAACATTTGATATAATTATAAAGAAAAATCAGAATTTGCTAGAAATCAGGATCAAATATCGACCATACTAAGAAGCCTTCAGAAGATGCCAACTATGGAAAGGTAAATGTAAAGAAGAAAATCGTCAACAGAGATTGAAAACAAGATGATTTGAATATGAGCAGAGACTATATATCCTAGGAAAGATTAAGTCGACACAAATAGAGACTTGAAGCACAATCCAAAATTGAGTCAGCTATTTTTTTGCTATAAATACCTTATACCGATTTATGGACAAATGTGCATATATTAACCTTTACTACCATTTTGCATCTACTTTTTCTGTACATTACAAGTAGCCTATAGCTAAAAGAATTTAACCTTCGTAATTTGAGTTTGATTAATATTGCTTTGCATCGACGTGTTGATCAATCTATGAATTACACCTATCCCCTGTTTCGAGATTTGTTCACATTCGTTATTGCTTCGCATTGACATGTCGTCCAGGGTTGGCTTTTGCTCACGTTTAACTCTACTCAACTTTGCCAATTTGCTGAAAAATCGGCTACCACATTGCATATGCTACTAAAGAGTACCCTCTATATGGACGTGGTGTTGTTGTTAGGAATTTTTCAATGGAAACACACTCTTGGTAGACGAGTGGGATCTAAATCGTCTGATCGAGATCAAGATGCCACCAAAATCCAATGACGATTCATCGGCCCCTAGAAAATTGTTGGGTAGTTTTGATGTCACTGAAGAAAATCTAATTTTTCTGGAGATTGGAGAACTTTTTGAGAAAACGCAAGCTGAGTTTACTGAGAAGCTGGAGGGATTGATGAGAAGATTTTGGCATTGTTTCGTCAATAAGTGTCAGGGTCAAATTGTTCCTAGTAGGGATGCTCTCCCTAGCACGGACAATCTGATGTCGACTACTGCTCAAATGATTTTGCTAATCACTACTACAAAAAGTCTAATATTAGACGTCACATCACAGACGGTTCCCAAAAACCATATGTATTAAATATAATCACAAACGATTTTAGTTTAGAGACCGTTTGTGTTGCTGCTAACCCTAAAAACCGTCTGTGAAAAGAAAATATCATAGACGATTCGTGGTGAAAACCGTCTATGAAGTATCATAGACGGTTCTTATTAGGTTCTTACCAAGAACCATCTATGATGTTACCAAATATCACAGATGGTTTTTTATTTTAACCATCTGTGATACTTCATAGACGGTTTGTATTAAAAACTGTCTGTGATAATTAAGTCAACATACACGGTTTATATAAAAAGCCGTCTATGATAATTTCACTATATTAATTGCATGCAGACTCGTCGACCCTCTGTCTTAAATTCCAGATCTACGTTGCTGCTTTGAGCTGGAGGTAGGGCTTTGAGGCCATTTGGCGAAAGGAGACTATTTGGCAAGAGTAATTGTAGATCCACTAAGTTTTGTTCCTAATTGCTTTATAATTTAGATTTATAACTTTTGGTGAAAGGAGAATTGAAGATGGTTGATCTAGCTAGCTTGATGTAGAGAGAAGATTATTTTACATCTAGCATGGCTTAGGATTTAGGGTTCAGTCGATTTATAGCCGATTTGTACTTAATTCAATCTAATTAATTATTATTTCTACAAATAGCTAGTTAATTTAGATCATACATATATAGTATAGTAATTAATTTATTGAATATGTTATACTAATTTGTTATACGCATAACGTAGGACCGAAGCTGGATGTACACTGAGAACGGTGTGAGTGGGGAGTATATTAATGGTGTTTCTGCTTTAACAAGAGCTACCGAGGAGGATATGTTGAATAAGAGGGTTAAATATATGTACTGTCCATGCATTGACTATGAGAATCTAAAGATGTTTAAGAACCGAGTGCAGATTGAAGCGCACTTGATTCAAAGGGGTTTCAAAAAGGGGTATGAACGTTGTACCAGTCATGGTGAAGAGCAGATTACATAGGAAGGTAGATGCCGTTGGATGATCATGTCGATTGTGGTTCGATTCGAATAGGTTGAATGATGATAATTTGGATCAGATGTTTCGCGATGCCGAAGGGAACTGTGATGAGAGAGAGTATGTTAAATTCCGGGGCTTGATGGAGGACTCGAAGAAATATTTGTTTACGTGCTACAAGTCAAAATACACGAGGTTGTCAGTTATGCTTGAACAGCTGAACTTGAAGGCAAGCAACGGTTGGTCCGACAAGAGCTTCACGGCGCTATTAGGTCTTTTAGTGGACATGCTTCTGGAGGGAAATGTGTTGATCAAAACCACCACCTATAAAGCCAAGAAGGTTCTTTGTCCATTGGGAATGGAAGTAGAAAGAATACATGCATTTCCGAACGACTGTATTCTCTACCGTAAAGAGTATGCAAACATGTATGTATGCCCGATGTGCAACACATCTCGATATAAGTGTGAGAATCAATCAAATGACGACGATGGAATAAAGGTGAAGAGAGGGCATCCTACTAAGGTGGCATGGTATCTTCTTGTAATTCACTGTTTGAAGCGGTTTTTTGCGAACCCAAAGGAGGCAAAACTACTGCATTAGCACTCAGAGGAGCGTAAGAAGGATGGTTTGCAGACTTTAGTGTAGAACCGAGGAATAAAAGGTTCGAATTGAATATAGATGGAATGAATCCTTTCGGTAACATGAGCAGCCTATATAGCACTTGGCCTGTGACTCTCTACATTTACAACCTTCCTTCTTAGTTGTATATGAAGCGAAAGTATATTTTGCTATTGATACTTATCCAAGGGCCAAGGTAACCTAAGAACGATGTTGATGTGTACCGAGCACCGTTGGTGGAAGATCTAAAAATACTGTGGATCGAAGGGGTACAGGTATGGGATACATATAAACGAGAGAACTTTACTTTACTCTCCTTATTGTTCTACACCATAAATAATTATCCTGCCCTTACTAATCTGTCGGGCCAAAACACAAAAGGGGCCAAAGTCTGTACTCACTACTTAGATGATACCGAGAGTATATGGCTGAAGCACTCACATAAAACTGTGTACATGCATCACTATAGTTTCCATCGGAGGGCTCACCCATACTGCAGGTAGAGAAGGAGGACAGTTCAGTTCCAAGGCATTTAAGCAAAAAAGAAATCTATGATATAGTTAAGGATTTAGATGTTGTGCTCAGAAAGGGACGTAAACCTTGGGAGCACCTAGAAATTTGCCACTGCATTGATGTCATGCACATAGAGAAGAATGTATATGATAGCTTGATTGGTCTCTTACTGAACAATTATGATAAAACAAAGGATAGTGTCAATGCATAGCTTGACTTGGTTGATATGGACATCAGTCTGAGATAGCACCGACAATGACTGATAAAGGACAAACTTACCTTCCCCTTGCTTGTTATACTCTGTCCAAAGCCGAGAGAACTGAACTATACTAGTGCTTGCATGGTGTGAATGTTCCATCTGGTTACTCTGCTAACATGAAGAAACTTGTTTCGATGGAAGATTTGAAGTTAATTGGCATGAAGTCTCATGATTATCATGTGCTAATGACACAATGCTCCCTATTGCAATTAGAAGTCTACGAGGAAGAGCTAACCGGCTCTGATACCAATTGTTGGACCGAAATGGCGACAGAGGAGGGGGGGGGTAAATGTCGACTTTAAAAATCCCCCAAAAGAACTTACTCAGACTTCTCCGATAGCAACCAATGCTATGAAGAAGAAAGGTCAAGGTCTCTACTGGAAACAACACTCACAGAGAAAACATAGAGGCAAATAGGAAAGACCAAGATAGACAGAAAAGATCAAAAGACACAAAAACTTCAGCTGCCAACTGACCTGACCGGTCAGACCGCCCAAGCCAGGCCGGTCAGACCGCTCGGCACAGGCCGGTCTGACCGCTTGGGGCCGGTCTGACCACCGTTAGCCACCCGGTCAGACCGCCTTTGAGTGGCCGGTCAGACCGGTCCTGCTCAGCCAGCACCCCGACAGCACAATGAAAAATTCAGACAACCTCATACAACCTCACAGCAGGAAAAATAGCAGCTCCCCTTTGAATTTTTCAGCCCAGAAAGGTAAGACAACCTCTTAAATAACATGTAGAGCCTAGGAAAGCCAGAGAAGACAAACCAAGAGCAAAAATTCCAGATTATGACAAAAATCTAAAACTTTTGCAAATGCTGAACCAAAAACCAAATTACTCAAGGTTCACAAGTCAGGCACATGAGATTTTGCAATCAAGTTAGCAATAATCTAAGGACATGCCAGCAAGAATCTCAGGCCATTTCCTCAAGGAAAACAAACTCCACATCAAACCCTAGAAAGGGAAAAGAAGAGCAGAGGAGTCCAAAATACAAAAACTGGAATCAAGAATGAGCTCTTGGGATTTTAACTAATCAAATGATCTTGAGGCATCATCCGAACATAGAGCAACCCATTTTGACCCTTCTCAGCAAGAAACAACAAGAAAACGCAAAAGCTCAAAAATCAACCGAGGAGCATCGAAGAACACAGGAGGCATGGAAATAAACTTTAGTGATTTCATTCCTATAAACAAGAGGATCACAGAGGAGTCCCCATACGCGATTACAAACAGAGGAATGATTACATGAAGTCTCTTCTCAATCCATCTCCTCACTACATGCTTGAGATGGGAGGAACTCTCTCCAAGAACTCTCAAGAACACATGAACACAGAGAAGGGTAGAACAGCCCTCTACCTTCTCCACCCACCAACTAAAGACACAAAGCAAAAGTCTTAACCCTTTCCCAAAGCCATCAAGACCATGCAGCAAACACCCTCCTTTTATAGCCTCCCACTAATGGGTTTGAGATTTGCTTTGCCCATTAAGCCACAACAACTCCAATGCTTTATCCATAACTCGCTTCCTTTAGTGCAGCTTTGTGTATTCCCCAAAACGCCCCTCCTGCACCTTCCGGGATGCTTCCTCCTTTCTTGCCGCTCAAGCCTCGCAGCTACCTCGAGCCCTAGCCATCTTTGGCACACCTCGACCGTTCTGACCTCGGCACCACCTGTGCCTAGTCCGGTCCTCCGTGCCTCGCCACGACTCCACCTCGATGTCCTGCAGCCATCACAGACAAGAAGCACATCAAATAGCACCGCTCGATACATGAAAGCATAATTAGCAACAACAAATCATACTTACGCACGAAAGAGCCCAAACCTGTCAAATCAAGAGAATATGCATCCTAATTACTTTGACCTGGTTTGACCAAGTCCAACCAACACCCATTGCACCACGCAACAACATGGTCCGAATCACATAAACCAAACTCGACTTTCCTAGACCTATGTCAATTACTCATCACACACATGGGGTCACAACCACATGGTCTCTCAATCTCCCCCGTGATGAGTATATTGACAAACCCAGAAAAAGCACAAAGTTGAGTTTGAGTTTGAGAAAGAGAGTCAAACATGGTCCAAGAGAAATCAAAGAAGCTATGACCATGTCGACGAAGGAACACTAGAGCTACAAAAGAAAGAGCAAATTGTTCTCCAAAGCTCAAGAAGGTTCCCAAATGGCGTTTTCTCCGCTATTCTCCCCCTTTTGGCAATAAACACGTCAAGGATGCAAAAGAGAGAATAAGGTCACAAGAATGGATGAAATGGCTGAAGTTTGTTTATTTTAAGCATTTAGAGCCATAAAGATTATCCAAAATGACCCTATGAGAATTACATCAAGCCATAACATACAAGTATGCTATCAAGATCATGGCAATATATGTAGAGACAAGCTAAGCCAAATAAGTCATGATCTGAAATTTGATCAAATTTCTTAGCATTTCAAGTCAACCATGATTCTAATCTAGCTAAAGGTATCCAAAGATGATGCAGGCCATGTCAATAAGCTAAGTGGAACCAAGAAGCTAGTGTTGAGTCAAATTAGAGTGCTACAAGTTCTAGAATGAGACAGTTGTTCTTGCACTTGTAAGTCTTGTAATTTTTAGCAAATTGAGCACATTTGACAAGTTTTTATTTAGAAATCTCATGATTGTTGCCAACCAGATTTTTGTTTTAGTCATGTGCTAGATCTCAAGCCTTATGCGACCATTCCAAGCAAGAAGCTTAAGAAGATGGTCTAGGTCATCCAAAACTCCCCCTGAGTTCATGCCTTGTGCAATGGCAAGCCGTCTCATGAGAAAGAATTGGTTAGATCAGTTTTTTCGCACAAAAGAGATCTTTTTGCATTCTTATGAACATAAGACTTGTACTAAAGCATGTGTCATCAAGAAACTAGAATAGCTCAATCTAAAGCTCAACAAAGACTCAAGACTCAACTCAGCCTATTTGACATGGCATGAATCATAAGTGGATAACTAAAGGCAAACTAGTCTCAAAAACTAACATGACAAGTTTCAATTCAAGTTGAGCAATTTTAATTAACTCATCATGGCAAAAAGCTAGTCTACACATATGAAATCATGATAAATCTAGCAAGTAAGCTCAAGTCATGGCAAGGTGTAATTCATTGTAAACATGTCATGAAAGGATAATAATCAAGGCTCCATGTAGTTATATTACAATGCTGAATGCTGAAATGCAAGAAAATTCAGCTCCCCCTCAACATGTGATGCAACTTTTAGTTCAAGTTGAGTTATGTCAAAATTAAGATCTAGAAGCTCCCAAATGAACTCCCCCTGAACCAAAACAATAAGATCGAGAGGCTGGCAAGAAAATACGAAAAGACAGTCCTTTAAGCATAGACAAGATATAGAAGAAACTAGGGCTTAGCCTGACTCTCATCTACCTCATATGACTCTAGGACTATCAGCTGAACATCTAACACACTAAGGAGCAAACACGTACCCTGTCTACCCGAGGGTGGCCCAACCCTCGCTAGAACCTATAAGAAATGAGTGAGCTCAACCTAGTGAGAAGAGAACAGCTAATAAGCAGCATCCTAGAATCACAAGATAAGAGTAAGAAGTCTAAACAACTAAACAAGAGAAGCACTCTAATCTATGCTAGGAGGACTATCCCAAATGCACCCATATGCAGTGCAGCAGAAAGGAGTAAGAGCATAATAAACAAGATATAGCGTGAAGCGCAAAACTCCCCCTCACAACAGTCCATAAGGACAAACCACCCAAGCTCTCCCCGCAGAACTGAAAATCTAGAGCTAACCAAAGGCTTGGTAAAGATATCGGCTAACTGGTGGTCACTCTCCACAAACTGGAGCATAATGTCACCCTTCTCTACATGGTCTCGAAGAAAGTGATATCGGTTATCAATGTGTTTGGTCCGAGAATGCTGCACTAGGTTCTTAGCAATATTAATCGCAGAGCTGTTATCACAAAAGAGTGGAACACTGTCGATAACTAACCCAAAGTCCCGCAGGGTCGAGACCATCCAAAGCACCTGACTATAGCAACTGGCTGTAGCAACGTACTCGGCCTCTACGGTGGACTGTGTAACACCGGACTGCTTCCTCGAGGACCAGGAAACAAGAGAAGTGCTAATGAATTGGCAGGTACCAGAAGTGCTCTTCCTATCTATCCTACAGGCAGCAAAGTTTGCGTCCGAGTAGGCTCTCAAGGAAAGACAAGACGAGGAAAAGTACCAAATACCATAGTCAATGGTAGCTCGAAGGTACCGAAGGATGCGTTTCACCGCCTGGCGGTGAGATACGCGAGGAGAAGCCTGAAAACGAGCACATAGACACACAGAAAAGTTTATGTCCGGTCTCGAGGCAGTAAGATACAAGAGGGAGCCAATCATGCTCCGATACTCCTTCTGATCAACTGGCTCGCCGTCTTCATCTGGGTCAAGAGAAGCTGTGGATGCCATGGGAGTTGACACGGGCTTACCATCACTCATGTCGAAGCGTCTAAGGAGGTCACGAGTGTACTTGCCTTGATGCAAGAAAGTACCATCCCGAGTCTGCTTGATCTGGAAGCCAAGGAAGAAGGTCAACTCGCCCATCATACTCATATCAAACTCGGTGCTCATGACATCCGAGAACTGTGAAACGAGAGTATGAGAAGAGCCGCCACAGATAATGTCATCCACATAGATCTGGACGAGCAGAAGGTCAGCGCCATGCCGGCGAATGAACAAGGTCTTATACACCTTACCCATCTCAAAATCATGGCTTAACAAATAGGACTTAAGCCTCTCATACCAAGCTCTAAGGGCCTGCTTAAGTCCATACAATGCTTTGGAAAGCTTGAAGACATGGTTTGGGTATAGGGATTCTCGAAACCTGGAGGCTGTCTCACATAGACTTCTTCCTCAATGAAGCCATTAAGGAAGGCACTCTTGACATCCATCTGGTAATGCTTGAAACCCTTAGAAGCCGCAAAAGCAAGCAGGATTCTAATGGCCTCAAGTCTAGCTACAAGGGCAAAGGTCTCCTCAAAATCTAGACCTTTAACCTAGGAGAAGCCCTGAGCTACCAGTCTAGCCTTGTTCTGAATGACAACCCTATCCTCACTCTGCTTGTTCTTGAACACCCACTTAGTCCCAATGATATTGTGACCTCGAGGGGGCTCAATAAGCGACCAGACCTTGTTTCTCTCGAAATTGTCTAACTCCTCATGCATGGCATTGACCCAAGACTCATCAGAGAGAGCATAACAAACATCCTTGGGCTCAAAGGAGGTAACAAAGGCAGAATGGAGATAGAAATGAGACATGCCGGATCTTGAGCGAGTGACTCGCTCAAAAAGGTCTCCAATAATCTGCTCAGAGCTGAGAAGAAGAAGTGTCCTCTACCTCGTGAGCTGACGAGATAGGAACAGAGCCACTAGCTCCAGAGGAAGCCAAAGGCATGGGCTGATCGCCTCGAGGTGCGGTGGAAGACGGCACCTCGGGTGGAGGATGAGGAACTGGATCGGGTAAACAACCCTCATCTCCATCGTCCTCATCATCCATAAAGATGGTCTCGGACTGCTCTAAAGAACCTGAGATATCGGGCCTAGTCCCCAAACTTGCCTCATCGAAGGTCACCTCACAGGTCTCTACCAACTTACTAGACTCGTAGTTCCAAACCCTATACGCCCGCGAAGAAGTTGAGTGACCTAGAAAGATACCATCACAAGAACGTGACTCGAACTTGTCTAGGTTCCCGGACTTCAGAATAAAACACTTGCAACCAAACACGCGAAAATGCGAGACACTGGGCTTTCGCCCATATCTTAACTCATAAGAAGTGCGATGCAAGTGTGCCCGAAGAAAAACTCTGTTCGAAACATGGCACGCGGTCGCAATAGCCTCAGCCCAAAACTTCCTAGGTGTAGAATACTCATCAAGCATCGTCCTGGCCATCTCGACCAAGGTACGGTTCTTCCTCTCCACGACGCCATTCTGCTGTGGGACGTGCGGAGAAGAGAACTGGTGCTCTACACCTGTCTCATCGCAAAACCTCTCAAAGTAGGAATTCTTGAACTCCGTGCCATTGTCACTGCGGATCGCTCTCAAGGCACCCGGGAGCTCAACAGAAAGCCTACTGAAAAGACCTCGAAAATGTGTAAACGTCTCATCCTTCGAGGCTAAGAAAAATACCCAAGAAAACCTCGAGAAGTCATCGACCACGACAAGGACATACCACTTCCCTCCTGCTGACTACACTCGAGCTGGTCCAACTGTGTCCATATGGAGCAGCTGTCCCGGTGCATCGGTCATAGTCACTGTGACTGGAGGGTGAGAAGCGGCAACCATCTTGCCGTGCCGGCAAGGAGCACAAACAATATCTTTGACCATCTTGAGTTTTGGCAGACCACGCATAAGATCGTGGCCGCTAACTCAGGTTAAATGGTCAAATCCAATATGACCAAGTATTCTATGCCATAAAGTCAAGTCACGGGACTCAGAAGCAACCAAACACTGGAGAGGATCACCAGAAGACTCAGAAAAATCAGCACGAAAGATCCTCCCATAACGAGAAATCCCGCAAACCAGACTACCCGAAGAATCAAGAATTTTGCTAGCGTTTTTCTTAAAGCTCACCTCGAAATCGTCATCGGTAAGCTGAGAAACAGAAAACAAATTATATTGTAGCTTACTAACCAAGGCAACATCTTTTAAAATAAAAGACTCATTAACGCACACTGTACCTTTGGCGATGACGCGCCCAGACAAAGCGTCTCCGAAGGTGATCGTCTCATCACTTGGAGCGCGGGCTAGGGAAGAGAACCAACGAGAGTCTCCGGTCATGTGTAGTGAACACCCGGAGTCTACGAGCCAAACCTTTCCCTTCCCTGCCCGGCGAACCTGAGTCAAACAGAGAGTGAAGGCTCAGTACTGTGATAAATCAACATAGATTTTGGCACCCAATACTAAGTAACACGTCGAGCAGCAGAAGTGGTCAAACACGACTGACCTCTAACTACCCTACGCTCTCTATTGCTCAAAGAAGCAGAAGGTC